>CM021101.1:190930145-190950258 GCA_007115665.2 Sequoiadendron giganteum | reverse complement strand
GTTGACAGGTATAGGACATCGACTCCACCTGGTTTCATAGGTTGGAGCATGTTCAATACTCGACTATATTCGATTGGGAGATAGTAGCTAGGTTTCAAGTCGTCACCCTAGTCCTTGTATGTCATCAGTTGTTTGCCGGGTTGTGTTGTTTTGATTATCGTGCCCTCCTTTCGTTATTTAAATTTCAAGATAAATGGGGTGATTTAAATGGCTTAATGTATTTAAGTTGTGGATTAATGTGTTCTAGAATTATATTGAAATATAATTTATTTTATTATTAATTTAATTTAATTAATAAATAATTTAATCTTTGATTAAATCTATTTATTAATTGATTAAATTTATATGGTTGAAAGAAGTTAATTTATCTATGTTGAAGTTATTGATTCAATTGTTGAAATTGGAAATAAAGAAAATGCATTAAAAAAAGTCAATTTGGAATTTGAAAATTCAAAAATTAAAAGAAAATGTTTCAGGAAGTCAAATTTGGAAATTTGAATTCAAAATTGAAAAAATGAGATATTTTGGCAATTTCTGTTTTCTGAAATTTATGAGGGTGGTTGTAGGATTTTTAGGGTTGAATCCTTATGTTTGAAAATTGCTTCAATTTTTGGTTGTTCATGGAGTTTTGAAAAAGATTGAATTAGATAGAGAAAGAATTCTTCAATTTGGTGGGTTTTTGGAAAAAGATTGGGGAACCTGTGGATCTGAAGAGGGAGCAATGTCACTATCAGGATCTGCTATCAATTTCAAGAAAGCAGGTTCTTGTCTTTTAAATGTTTGGTTTGGAAATTTTTGAATTTTAAATTTTAATAGTTAAGATCTTGTGGAAGGAGTTTTGAATTTGGTTGTTTGAATTCAAATAAAACAAGGTTGGAATTTGTGTTCCTCAAATTAGCAAGAAGATCCTCTTTAAAACTAATTTACTTCAAAAGAAAATGATGTTTGAATGTAAATGATTGTTCTTGTAATTGTATTATTCTAGTTTTCTCAATTTATTTTGTCTTTTAAACCAAAAATGCATATATACATATATATATATATACATTAAAAAGTATATATATATATATATATATATATATATATATATACATATATATATGCATATATAAATGCGTATATTCATGCTGGATCATAAATATATTATTGAAAGAAATTCAAAATTTAAATTGGGCAAATTTCTTTTTTCTAAATCGCGCTTTAAAAAAAAACGCAGTCACATTTTTTATTTGTTTAGGGTTTTATATTTTTATAAAAAAAATATGGGGAGGTCATTGGGGGCTCAACCCTCACCACGCCCCATGGGAGGCGGGCGGAGGGAGCCTCGCCCAGTGCACCCCTCCCCACTCCCCTTACCTCCCCTATCGTCGCCACCCACCTGGGTGTGGACGACTGTGTTCACACACAGTCGCCGCCCCCATTAATGGGGGTCAGCTATGTGTGAACACAGCCGACTGACCTTGTGGGGTGCACGGCTCCCTAATGCAAACCGTGGCCTGCAATCTGAGGTGGCCGCCCATGGAAACCGACGCGAAACAAAAAGAAACTCCGTTTTTTTTTAAGATTAAAATATATATATATATATTAATATATATTTTAATATTATAATATATATAATTTTTATATTATTATATTATAATATCGATATATATATATATTAATATTTATATATATAATATTATTATTATAATATTATATTAACATAGTAATATGTATTATTTTAAGAATAATATATATTATTAATTGTTAATATTATATTGCATAATATTATAATATTATATTGATGATTTGTTTTTCTAGTTTAAATGGATATATGTATAGTTGTGGAATAAATTTAATGTGCAAAAATTATTGTTTTTTTTTTTAGCATGACTTAAGTTTAATTGGAGAAATGAAAAATATATTGACTCTAGTTAAACCATTGCTTTGTTGTAAATAATATTTTAATGGGAATAGCATTGATTTAAAATATTATATATATGCAAGTCAAGTTAATTATTTTTATATGGTTATATTGAAATGTGGAAACAATAATTACTTCAAGTTATGGTGTTTTGATTAGTAGAATTAATTGGCTATTTTATTATTATTGAAATGCAAGTAGGAGATTAAGTATTAAATATTAACTTTCTCCCGTGTCTGGAAAAGATGTATTTTGTATCGGTTTATATAATGCAATAAAATCCTGAATGTTAGCATGAGAACATGGATTTAGAATATCCAAAGCAGATTTAATTCTCGTTTTGATGTTATCTATTCTTATCATCATTTGGGAAATTTGGGTCATTGCATTAGACAAGGCTTCCAGTTGAGTTTTTTGTTTCGTGGGTTGTCGGTTTGTTATGTCAACCTGGTGTGCATCCCTTAGATAGTGCATGAAGTTGTGTCTATGTTAGTACCTGATTTCCATGAACAGGAATGTGTTGTGCCTCCTGTGAAAGGAGTGGATTTTGTAAATGTATCCCTCCTTGTCAGGAGCGGTCAGGAGTGATTTTGTTATTGTCATTACCTCCAGTGTTGGAATGGTTTTATCTTTGTCACCTCCTGAGAAAGGAGTGGACATGTTATCCTGTCTGTTGCACCTTGGTACCATTGATGTTTGGTTAGTGTGTGTGTGTGTGTGTGTGTTGTCAAGTAGAGGAGTGGCTTGTAATAGGGTCCGGCACATGAAGTGGTGCCAGGGTAACTCATTGTAAGTGGTATAACTAAGTGATAACTAAATCAATATATTTAGAGTTTGGGTAGTACTTCACATTAAAAAGATAATTATGCCTCACTCATAGATCCAAGTGCTCAGTTAGGCTTGGGATGGGTGGGAAGGCCAATAATGACAAGGTCATCTATCTTGTCTGTACGAAAGGTATTTGGTTCTGTATTAGTAAGTATGAGGGTCGAGGATTAGTTTGTGGCCACCATCATGATGATCTACTAGGTAACTCATGACGAGTTGTGCGATGACACTCTGTCTAGGACAACAATTGGGTTTTGATTTCATAGTAGTATGTATGAGGGCCGAGGATCGGTTGAGGCCACCATCTTGATGATCCGTAGTGGGTAACTCATGATGTGATGTTTGATGGCACTTTGTGTGACCATAGTTGGTTCTTTTTTATTGAGGGTATGGTTTCTGTAACATACCTATTGTGACCATAGTTGGTATTCGATTATTATGTGTGTGGTTCTCTTACATACTTTATCTGCTTTGTCTTTGGAAGCAATATGAACATGTAGTGTTGTACTTGTGTTGTACTTGCATGGTATTTGAGTTGTACTTACGTTGTACTTGAATTGTGACTTGTGTTCTTATGAGGTTCATGTGATTGGTTGTTTCAATTTGGTCAGTTATGTTAGCTTGTGTCTAGAGGTAGATGGTCTTGACTAGGATTCCTGGTTACTATCTCCTAGCACGGGGGGTGGGCCTTTGAGTTCCACTTGGTTGGGTGGTGTGCACCTAAATCCATTGGGTTCTATCTTCATGTTCATGTGGATGAGACTTCCAGTTGGAGAACTCGTGGATATCAGTATCAGTCCTTACTTTATTTCATTTCAGTTGATCTTGTACTATTTTACCCCTCAGTTGTTATCGAGGTGGAAGTTGTAATTGTAATCTCATTATGTTATTGGACCTACCTCATTTAGGGAATGGGTGTTGTAATCTTATTGTAATGTATGGATTAATGCAATGGAAAGTTATCTTTATGTTTGATGAAGTTCATCTTATTGGAATGTATGTGTTTATATATTTGGTTAATTAATTGACATGGTTTAATTCATGTTTTTTGTTGAGGTTCTATATAACCTCTGTCTCATAACCTTAGAGGTTGTTGGCATTAGTTAGCGAACTTGCTTATTAATCATAATGAGAGGGTAGGTACAACTTTGCTATGAATGGAAAAGTCTTTATCAAACACCATTAAAAATGCATTCGTGTAAGCAGAAATGTATGTTTTATTTTATCGTCATCACAATGTTATTACCTTCTTTAAAATTTAATGTTTCAATATTCATTGATATATGTTAATTAAAAGCTCACTAAAAAATTTCAAATATACCAATAGTTGTCCACTTTATATCCAATAGTTACAAAAAAAAAAAAACTTAATTGGATGAGTTGTACAACTTTATTGGCATCAATAGTGCACAACAGGACATTTGTGCATATGTATTGGATCAATTGTGAAAATTTTGTGGTGGTCAAAAGAAATGGTTATCAAGCACTAGAGAATGTATATCAGACTTCAACTTGAAATGACCACTTTTGACCTTTGTGTACATAACGAACAACTTGAAATGACCAATTTTAACCTTTTCTGTACATAATGAACCCTCATATGTTCATCGTAATTACCCAGAAGCCAAAACAATAGCTATAAGCTCTTAAGTCGCATACAAAGAAACCCAAAAAAAATTATCAAAATCTGACATACCATTTAAGAGCTTAGGGTGTGCAAAGTTAGCTATGAAATACTGCTAATTTTTTAACTTAAGCATTACTCTTAAATTTTTATTGACACCTTTTCTTTGCAATAATCATTTCTAAACATTGTTTCACAATGCTACTTTGTTATACTTTTACAATGTTATTTTTTATTTTTATATAACATTTTTTTTTATGGTCATAATTTTTTAATTGTAATTTAAAATTGTTAAATTGTGTTTCTCATGATTTATGTGAGATCAATTTTGAGACTGTATAGTTGATAGTTTATAAAAATTATAAAAAAAATGTTGCAAAATGGGTTGTCTTAGAAATCTTTTATAATTGTAAATAGATATTCTCCTATACCTACATTTGCAATCTAAAAATATGATATTGATGAATACTATTTGAAACTTGTTATACAAGAATCTTCACTTTAAATAAATTTCATAGTCGATTTAATTTTTGAAAATAAACAAAATAACAATATAATAGAATCATATAATTACAATTATGTTAAATAATTAACACTTAAAGAATTTATAAAAATGACCTAATTCAAAAATTTAAAAATATTATAAATTGATATATAAAACTAAATAATAAATGTAAGATTTTCCTTTAATACAATAGATATATTATATATTTTTAATTAAAAATGAGATACAAACTTCAAAATTAAAAAAGTCAAATATATAAAAAAGAAAGTACCTACTAAAATACCTATCTAGACCTACCTAGATAACTTTAAAAAAGATAGTAGTTCTTTTACTACTTAAGGGCAGGTAGTAAAATGCATGCATCCCCATTCGCATCAAACAAAAGTGAACGCAATATGATGATATCAAGTTTCCACAATGTATATTGTTCTCTTTCAATGATGCAAAAATTCTACATGATCTAATCCAAAATCATTGAAAGAGAGTTATAATATGAATATAATTTATATTTTCATTTAACCCAAAAAATACCTAATTCTAAGTTCGCATAAAGGTCCCAAACAATTTTTTTATGGTCACAAGTCCTTGATGGTTGTCCTTAGCGCTGATCACATGGCATCAATTTGGTCCAAGAATTAAAAAAATGGTGCGCATGTTGTTTGCCTAGATATCCTATGGGGCATTAGCTATCTAGCCATCAAGATGCACCATGTGCATCAATGGTTATATGCCACCATGCATGTAACAATTTGTTAATGCTATATGTGTACAATACTCCATGCAGTAGTAGTGATGATGAATATGGTAACATTAAATCAATCAAATCAAATTCTCGAACTGTTGCTACGAACTTAATAAATGTCTATAGTTTTCAAGTTTAGAAAAAATAATTAAAGCAGGTCACTATTAAAATTTAAAATTTATTGGTATGTTTTTTTAGAATTTAAGTTAAAAGTTTAACTATGGAACAGGTTAGTTAGTAAATAAATTTTTATTTTATTTTAAAATTACTTTATAAAAAACTAATTTGTTAAAGAGTTATTTGATTTATTTTTAGAATAATTTAAGTTATTTTATTTATATTTATCAAATGTTTAATATGAAATTTACAAATATATATTTTATCTTAATATCTAGATTTAAAACTAACTATTAAAATATTTTATTATAGTATATAATATGATTAAAATATTATATTATAGTATATAATATAATAATAAAACCCCAATGTCTATACTTAAAATAAAAATAAATACATTAACTTAATAAGTATAGACATTGGGGTTTTATAATTATATTATATACTATAATATAATATTTTAATCATATTATATACTATAATAAAATATTTTAATAGTTAGTTTTAAATCTAGATATTAAAATAAAAGATATCTTTGTAAATTTCATCTTAAACATTTGATAAATACAAATAAAATAGCTTAAATTATTCTAAAAATAAATCAAATAACTATTTAACAAATTAATTTTTTATAAAGTAATTTTTAAATAATTTAAAATAAAATAAAATAAAAATTTATTTACTAACTTACTTGTTTCCATAGTTAAACTTTTAACTTAAATTCTAAAAATACATACCAATAAATTTTAAATTTTAATAGTGGCATGCTTTAATATTTTTTTCTAACCCTAAAAACTACAGACATGTTCATTAAGGCTTCGTAGCAGCAGCAGCGAGAACTTGATTTGATTGATTTAATGTTACCATATTCATCATTGTTGGGAAAAGACTACACAGAGTATTGTACACATACAACATTGACAAATTGTTACTGTGCATGGCAGGCATACGGCCATCGGATGCACATCGTGCATCCTGATGGGTGGATAGCCAGTGCCATCCTACGGTAGTTATCCTATGAAATACTCTAATGAAACATGGGCGTTAAAAGGACAATGTTGACAGTTTCTCGTTCGATTTGTCTCTTGGAATTTATTATGCGATTGGGACAATTTAAAAATCCCACTCATGCTTGACCACCTACCTAATCATCCACAACCCAAAATTATCATGTAGAAAAATGATATCAAGGTTGACATTCCACATTTATAAGAGGTTGACATTCCATGTGTAACCATGCCTTTTAGGTAGAGAAGCGAATTCTATGAGCACACACAAAGGTTGGTCAAATCTTTATGGGAGCATCAAGAATTTGCCTAGCTAAGGGAGAGGGGCCTATAGTGGGCCACCCTAACTTCATGCTTCTCAAAGTCTTATGTGAAAATTTCAAATCACTTCCAAATTTGTACAACAACTTATTTGGCAAGTCCCCTGCTTATAAAAATTGGTTTCAAGGCCATATCATCAAATATGATGCCACATCAACATGTTTTTTTATCAAGGTTTCCAAAAAGGCCCCAAAATAAGGTGAGACCGATAGTGGGTCACCAAGTCATATATTATTGGTGCGTTGACGTGGCATCACATGATTTGTCAATTTGTGTACTTTATGGATAAAAGTGTTTTGCAATTGGATATTAAGTGTAAGTTTATTGGATAGTAAGCCTACCCACTATGGGGCTCACTTAGGCCTACTTCTATACCCACCATTAGACCCCTAACCACTAAGGCCTACTTAAGGGAGAGGAGAGAGAAGTAGAGAGATACAAAAAGAGGGAGTGATAGGGAGAGGGGAGAGATAGGGATAGAAAGAGGGAGAGATAAGGATAAAAATGAGAGATAAAGAGATAGATATAGCTTTGGAAAGATAGAGGGGGTGATAGAGAGAGAGAGAGAGAGAGAGAGAGAGATGGAAGGAGAGAGGAAGAGGGAGAGGGAGACAATGAGAGAGTGGGAGATGGAGAGATATATGGATAAAGAAGTAAAAAGTGATATATAGAGAGGGGTAGAGAGAGGGATATGTTGGTGTTGTTGTCATTGATGTCAAAGCAAAGGTTTTTCCAAAGTTCCTTGAGTGTTGTTGCAAGGTAGTGATCAATGTCATTGGTTGGAAAAGGGTGTTTATCATTGATGTCATGGAGACAAGACACGGGTTGCATCCAAATGTTCACTTGATGTCATCCAAAGGTCCACTTGGTGCAGTTCATGTTGATGAATGTTGTTGATGCGAAGAAAGATAAGGTAGGAACAGATCTCAAAGATAGGTGCATGAGATGCCAAAGGTGACAATGGGTATGTTGATGCTTTGATTCATGGTGTTGATACACATCTTTCAAAGGTTATGTTGAAATTGGCATATTGATACCATAGTGATATTGATATAAGTGTTTGTTCTCTGACAAAGACATAATTTTATTGAGGCATAAAGTCATGGTGGCAAGCTCTTGTTAGGGTTTTGTATTATTGAAGGTTTTACGTCCATGAGCACATCTAAAACCCTAAGCTATACTCTAAGACCTAGGGTTTACATAGCTATCATTATTCTGTACACCTTTTATTACATTTTATAAGTCACTTAGGTGATTACTTGAGGGTTTAAAGCACATTAGTCAACTAGCCCCTCTCATGGGTATAACCGACTGGGAAGGTTAAAGTTTTATGTTTTATCGCCTATGGGAAGATCAATGGCTATTATAAAATTGGTGAATTGGTGGTTGATGAAGATCATAGGTTATCTTTTAAACTCAAGAATGGTTACTTTCTAAAGATTACAATTTGGCAGGAAATTGAATGTTACTACCCTTGTTTTAGTTATATACGGTTTTGAAAACTGCATTATGGCAACGTTGGATTTTGGGGTGCTATGAGTGCTTGTTGTATATTCTAACAGTGGTTTCTCTGCTATGTGTGAGGTTATTGAAGAATATGTTACAACACGTTTTTGACAAGAATAAACAGAGTGGAAAACATGAGTAGCAAAATATGACTGGAATGTAATGAAAGCCCCTGATAATACAAAGACGAGAGAGTTGTTTTTAATAATAGATTGAAAGAAGTTTGTATGATGTCCTTGTCCAGTAGTATTTATGAGATGTTCTCTCTTGGAACAGATTAGTGTGACCAAACTAAGATTGCAAGTATATGGAGTTTGAATGGAAGTACTTGAGTAGTATGTGAATTTGTCTAATAGTGTTCTATGACTTCATGAAGTTTGTTTTCTTTGCTCAGGTAAGTATGAACATGATCACAAGAAGATATCAAATGTGATCTAGGCTTGGTGATAAGCTGTTGAAGACTATGATTTCATGTTTACATTTATATTATGCAGATGAAAGTTTTCTTGAGTTTCAAATCCAAATGAAACTTTCAAGAAATGGAATTCATTGATACATATAGTGATTCTTTGTTTTTGTCTTTTCTGAATTCTGCAATCCTTCTATAAATGATGTAAATCTGCCAGTGAGACAAGTTGCCAGTGAGGTACATCATTTAAGTGTTTAAACTGCCAGTGAGGCTGTAATCAGTGAGATTTTTTTTTTTTCCAGTGAGGCCTAATAAAGTGAACTTTCAGAGTGGTTTTTTATCCCTAAACAGGGTTTTCCACTCATAAACTTTGTCTTGTGGTTCTTCTTGATTTGTGATCTGGTTGTGTCTGATCAATCATACTTGTTCAAGCATTTTAGTCTTATTTTTATTGTGCTCCTAATCAGATTTGATTTGTAACTTGAACCAGTGATTCACTCCCCCCATCACCCACCCCTCTCCC
This sequence comes from Sequoiadendron giganteum, assembly GCA_007115665.2. Classification (NCBI taxonomy): domain Eukaryota; kingdom Viridiplantae; phylum Streptophyta; class Pinopsida; order Cupressales; family Cupressaceae; genus Sequoiadendron; species Sequoiadendron giganteum. The sequence goes on along the minus strand of CM021101.1, from coordinate 190,940,773 downwards.
TCTCTCAGTGGTTCTATACTCCAACAAGTGGTATCAGAGTCATACCCTTGCATAAAGTCTAACCAACTTAGGGGTTCCTGGTAGTGGAGTAATTACTATGGGCAAGGGGTATAGAAATAAAGTTTCTAAAATGGGGAAAGATCTGCATCAAAAGAAAGAGAAGTCTATTACTAAAGTTGATGATGTTTCTAGTGTTCTTGGCTCTAAAGAACATCATGCAGGAATGTGTGATGTAAAAAGAGATGAGTTGCAGTTCATGGAGGTTGTAAATAAGCCATATGATGAAAATGATGAAGAGAAAGCACAAGTTTATCTTGAAGATGAATTGATTGTTGCCTTAGATGAATTAAAGAAAGAAAGAAGAGAAAAAGAAGAACTAAAGATGAAGTATGAAGAATCTAATCAACTTCTTGAGGAACGAAAAAAGAAGTGTGTAGAATCTGAACAGATTATTGAGAAAATAAAGTTGAAACTGGAAGAGTCTAGAAAAGTGGAAGAAGCCACTTGCATGAAGTTGCAAACCAAAGTAGAAGATTGCCAAAAGTTAGAGGCTGAAATTTTGTCCCTAAAGAAGCAATTAGAGAAGGTAAATCAAGATTTGAAAAGAAGTCTACAAAATGAGTAGAGCACCGAGTTGTTTGAGAAAATGTTGCTAAGTCAAAGATCTTTGTAAAACAAATCTACGATAGGATATGAAGGAGAAGTGTGTAACAAAGATGCCAAAGGAGCCAATGGAATTGACAAGCTTGTCAAAAGGAGCAGCATATGAACAAGGAGAATCAAGTTTTACTTTCAAAATGTCTGCAGATCAAAATACTTATGAAGATGGATACAGAAGAGTTCATGATCCCAACCAAAGTCTGAGAAGAAGGTCATCAACAAGGAAAATCGGGTACAATTATTCTTGTTTCCATGGTTACTGTTACTCTTGTAATGATTATGGATATAAAGCAATTGATTGTAGAAGAAGTCAATCTGCATTTTATAGAAATATGAATGTAGTTTGTTATAAATGTACCAACCTTGGACATATAGCATAATTTTGTAGAAGTTTAGTGAGTCCACCTAATCATGATAAGAGGGAAAACATGTCAACCAAGAAAAAAGAAGAGTCTAAAAAAGCTTGGAAAAGGAAAGAACCTGAGAAAGTTTGGAGGAGGAAACATGAACAAAAACAGAAAGAACCTATGTCTGTGCTTTATGCACAAAAGGCATCTCCAAGTGCATAAAAAGTAGCATAAAGTCAGGGGGAGATGATAATTGTTTTATCATTTAGCCCCCTTTTTGACAAACAATAAAGGGGTTGTCAACAATCATAAATCCTAAAATTATTATGGAACATTTTGAAAGGGAAGGATATTTAATAAGTATGTTGCATATGTGTTTGCTGCATAGAGTGAACTACTTGCCAATACCATATAGTGCAGTGGATAGTGGTTGAACAGTGCCTTGTCACAGTGCCTTGACCTTGGATGAATAAACAGTAGTATAAGCACACAGTACCTTGAAACAAGACAACAGTGAATATATGGTGAACAATCAATGCCTTGATGGGATTTCTGTGTTTCTAATTGGAAATGTTTATTCTTTTGGTTGTATTGCCTAAAGAGAAGGAAGGTAGTAAATGGTTCTTGGAAAGGATGGTTTGTGACCTTACTTGAGAATCCTGTTGGATCTAGGTAGTGGATCCTACTCTTGTGAACAATGATATCAATGGTATGATACTCTGACTGTAATTGTAGACCATGTTATGATGCTTTGTCAAAATTCAGTGATTTCCCTAAATATTTTCTCACTCACTGTTTTCCAGTGATTTGCATTGATTTGTCCAAGAGGAGTAATGGCTATGATCATTTTGCAGTTTATGACAGTAGTCATTGAGTGGTTGATGTTTGTTGTCAAAGATTATCATTCCAAGGGGGAGTGGTTTGATTGTTTCCATATGTTGTGATAGCGGTGATATGGTGATTTTGTTTCAGAGGTCAAGTGGACAGTAGTCATAATTGCTTGACAGTAATCATCCTTTTTGATGCATAATAATCTTTGACAGAAATTCTCTTGCTTGATAGTGTAATATGGAGTGGTTATTGCTTGATAACAGTGAGTGTTTGACAGCATATTGGAGCTCATTTATATAATATCTATGAACATTGCTAGTTGTGACAGTTGATGACATATAAACTTGACTTATATTTTCCTTTGGTGACAGGGCTAATAGTGGGTCTATGTACAGTCCGTTGGTTACTTGAAGTAGTTACTTGATGACATTGCATGATGATGTTCAGTTTCAAGAGTATTATCCTTGGTTCTTGAGTGAGAAACAATAATATCATGAATACACAGTGAACACTGGCTTGTTGCATGGTTCAAGGAGTACTTTAAATAGTGCCATTGTTTTGACTCTTGAACTGCCAGTGGTATTCTCTCTTGCTTCTGCTAGTACTTACAGTGGATTATAACTCAGTGGTTTATTTACTTGTAACAGTGCTATTCATGTTCTGTGACAGTAGTCTGGTAAAAGCAATGTACAGTTTTAGATAGAGGTTTTGGACTTTTTCTTCATGCACAGTATGGGACGGTGCGTAGTGACTGTACAGTCTTGCAAAGTGCACAGTAAACAGTGGATTCAATTACCATGAATAGTGGAGTCTTCCTCAAATTGCCTTCACAGGGAGAGCATTTAGTTTGAGTGCAAAGTCTTGTGATAGTATGTTGTAAAATATTGGTATGCACAAGGCTTATCTTTGTAGTGTTGTCAGTGCTAGTATATTGTCAGTTGTCTAGTGTGATGACAGTGGAACTATGGAACTTTGACTTTGCTGACAGTGGAATCCATAATGACAGTGGCATTTTGTTTCATAGCAGTTGCTTGGATAGTGTTCTTGCACTAGTTACTTATAGACAGTGTTCTTGCAACACTTGCTTTTGTATTGACAGTGGTTTGGTATGGGTCTTCCACAGTGAGAATACAAGTTGAGTTATGTAATGAAAGTGGGCAATATGTATGGTGCAATAATAGTGGTTGGTATAACAGGTTACTGACAGATTGAAGTGATAGTTTGCAGTGTGCACATCTCATAAGTTGATTTGATCCTATTAATAGTACTATTGTTGCAAGGATATTGTGATAGTGTTAGTGCAGTGGCAGTGATATGTACTCAAGTTCCTTGAAAAGAATCTTGCTAGTAAAATGATATGATGCTTGCAGGGGTATGTTCACAAAGTGGCTACTCTTCATACAGATTAACAGTGTGAAGGTATAGTCTGTCACTGTCTCAGTCATTCATAACAGTAGTGGTTCCTTGATTTTCCATACACTTATGGGTGGATAATGTATGGATCAGTTGGAAAATTCTCTCTTTGCTTTTTGTTTTCTTCTGATGCAAAGTGCAGTACATGCTCAATGACAGTGATGCAAAGTATGCTTTTTGGTTTGCATTTTTGGCAGAGCCCTTGCTTGACAGTGGTATTGTCGGTTATATGCATTCAGCATATTGTTATAACAGTGCTTTAACTTTCTTCCTTTGTCATTGTTATCAAAGGGGAATTCATCCATCTTGATAAACAATCCTTATAAGTTGCATAGTCCTTAATGAGATGACAGTCCAGTTTGCAGTTCTTGAGATGATACTAGTCCTTTGCTAGTACAGTATGACAGTATCTTATGATTCTTGCCACCTTTCTTGTGCTAGTGGTTGTGATGCTTCTGACAGTGGTTTCTTTCAGTGATTTGGATATATTTGCTAATGGTTTGTTGCCTAATATGAGACAGTTCACAGTTGTATCTTCTTGTGGACAGTTCTTGCTGAGTATGACTCAAGTTTGGTCGTGACTATTGCTTTGCTTGGTTTTCTTTGCTTTGCTCAGTGCTATTGTTTTGGAACAATATCCACCCTTGATAATGATAGTTGATGACTAATGGTAACTTATGACCACAGACTTGAGACTTCCCTGAACTTGGATGAAAACATAGTGACAGTTGCCTTGAGACAGTAAGACTTGACACAGCGACTTCAGTTGAGTCACAATGAGTGATAGTTGAAACACAGTGACTTTGATGAATTGTTTTTGCTTGAGATCTTGATAAATCACAAGGGGAGCAAGACTCATTGATTTCATCAGTTCTGATTCTCTTGCACATCTTGGCAGTAATCTGCTTCATATTCTATTGCTAGTAATAATGAATTTAACTCTGTACTGCCTGCCAATGCATTCCCATCTTTGACAGTGTTCAGTGTTGTAGGATTTCTATGATGCAGCCCGTTTGGGTTCACAGTGATTACTTGGAAACTCAACCATTTGCTCGAATTTGTGACCTTTCTTGGATAGTGGTAGTTCCTTGTGGCCTTTGGTAGATGACTTGTGGATTGCTTGTCAGTTTGGTAGTATGAATGTACAGTGATCTCCCTCATTCTACATGTACAGTGCACAGTGGATGAGTCCATGGTGACAGTATTTTGGATTAGTATCTCTTTACAACATAGGGTCCTTTGTCATCTGATTGCAAAGGGGGAGAGAGAATGGTGGTTTTCCATCAATGACAAAGGGGGAGTTTGTTGGTGTTGTTGTCATTGATGTCAAAGCAAAGGTTTGTCCAAAAGTTCCTTGAGTGTTGTTGCAAGGTAGTGATTAGTGTCATTGGCTAGAAAAGGGTGTTTGCAAGGTAGTGATAAGTATCATTGGCTGGAAAAGGGTTTTTATCATTGATGTCATGGAGACAAGACACAAGTTGCATCCAAAGGTTCACTTGATGTCATCCAAAGGTCCACTTGGTGCAATTCATGTTGATGAATGTTGTTGATGCGAAGAAAGATAAGGTAGGAACAAATGTCAAAGATATGTGCATGAGATGCCAAAGGTGACAATGGGTATGTTGATGCTTTGATTCATGGCGTTGATACATATCTTTCAAAGGTTATGTTGAAATTGACATATTGATTCCATAGTGATATTGATAAGTGTTTGTTCTCTGACAAAGACATAATTTTATTGAGGCATAAAGTCGTGGTGGCAAGCTCTTGTTAGGGTTTTTTATTATTAAAGGTTTTACATCTATGAACACATCTAAAACCCTAAGCTATACTCTAAGACCTAAAGTTTACATAGCTGTCATTATTCTATACACCTTTTGTTACATTTTATAAGTCACTTAGGTGATTACTTGAGGGTTTAAAGCACATTAGTCAACTAGCCCCTCTCATGGGTATAACCGACTGGGAAGGTTAAAGTTTTATGTTTTATCGCCTATGGGAAGATCAATGGCTATTATAAAATTGGTGAATTGGTGGTTGATGAAGATCATAGGTTATCTTTTAAACTCAAGAATGGTTACTTTCTAAAGATTACAATTTGGCAGGAAATTGAATGTTACTACCCTTGTTTTAGTTATATACGGTTTTGAAAACTGCATTATGGCAACGTTGGATTTTGGGGTGCTATGAGTGCTTGTTGTATATTCTAACAGTGGTTTCTCTGCTATGTGTGAGGTTATTGAAGAATATGTTACAACACGTTTTTGACAAGAATAAACAGAGTGGAAAACATGAGTAGCAAAATATGACTGGAATGTAATGAAAGCCCCTGATAATACAAAGACGAGAGAGTTGTTTTTAATAATAGATTGAAAGAAGTTTGTATGATGTCCTTGTCCAGTAGTATTTATGAGATGTTCTCTCTTGGAACAGATTAGTGTGACCAAACTAAGATTGCAAGTATATGGAGTTTGAATGGAAGTACTTGAGTAGTATGTGAATTTGTCTAATAGTGTTCTATGACTTCATGAAGTTTGTTTTCTTTGCTCAGGTAAGTATGAACATGATCACAAGAAGATATCAAATGTGATCTAGGCTTGGTGATAAGTTCTTGAAGACTAATTTCATGTTTACATTTATATTATGCAGATGAAAGTTTTCTTGAGTTTCAAATCCAACTGAAACTTTCAAGAAATGGAATTCATTGATACAGAGTGATTCTCTGTTTTTGTCTTTTCTGAATTCTTCAATCCTTCTATAATGATGTAAATCTGTCAGTGAGACAAGTTGCTAGTGAGGTACATCTTTAAGTGTTTAAACTACTAGCCAATGAGGCCTAATAGCCAGTGAGGCTGTAATCAGTGAGATTCTTGTTTTTCCAATGAGGCCTAATAAAGTGAACTTTCAGAGCGGTTTTTTATCCCTAAACAGGGTTTTCCACTCATAAACTATGTGTTGTGGTTCTTCTTGATTTGTGATCTGGTTGTGTCTGATCAATCATACTTGTTCAAGCATTTTAGTCTTGTTTTCATTGTGCTCTTCTCAGCATTTGAATATCTATGATACTTGAAGTTTATATGGATAAAATTGTGAGGATTAATCAAGTTGGATTTGATTTATAACTTGAACCATTTATTCACCCCCCCCCACCCTCTCAGTGGTTTTGTACTCCAACAGGATATATAGAGAGAGAGATAATAATATAGATAGAGATAGAGATATGAGATGTGACAAGAGGGAAACAACCCCAAGAGGTAAAGGAAGGGGTATCTAGTACCATAGAAGAATAAAAGACTGAAGTCATTACCACATAGAGAAATAAGATGATATGAATTAGCATGGTAATAGGCTAGATGCCTATAGTAGCTACCACAAGGGTAGAGTGGATGATGGGAGGAACCACAAATATGAGAGTAGAGGATACTCACCACAAAGAGGTTTAGGAGGAGCATGGAAAATTTTTGAGTAAGGTAGAAGAGGACATGATAGGAAATGGTATAAATCCTTTAGATGAACCAATTTTTCATGTGGAGGACATAGAGAATTTGAGTGTTGAGGAAAAATCCTACAGGATAGTGTAAGAGATGTTTGGTAATGGGAGATTGCCTCTTTCAAAGAGGGACCTTAAGCATGGAGACTCACTAGTTCTTTGGAGATATTTAATGTGTGATAGGAGAGGTGAGATGACGCAAAGAAAGAGTTTGTTTAGGACCTTGTGTAAGGTTGGAGGAAAATCCTATGATGTGGTGATGACAATGGCAAGATGGACAACTTGGAGTTTGAAGAGATGGTTAGCAAGTTGGGGCTAAGGAGGATGGGCCATCTACTGCCATATTAAATTGGTTGGCTACAACATGGATACCAGATTTTGGTGGAGGAATAGTATTGGGTGAGGTTTAATATTGGAGCATACCATAATGAGGAGTTGTGTGACATTGCACCAATGTCCATGTGTATGCAGGGGTTGTAGTAGTTGTGATAGTTATGATTTGAAAATGAAACCTTGAATTTAAAAAATAAACAACGAAAAAATTTAGATTTAGAAAACAAAAATAGCTAAATTATAAATGAGGCATTTTTCAATTATGGGTATTCATGACCTCCTAGAGTAAGCACATGGACACAAGCTAAGAAAAGTCCCCAACCTCAAGCATAGTGGCTTTTAGGGTCCTTATCTTCATGACATTGGTCTCCCAGAATGTGGAGCTCTTGTAAGGCATACCATGTTGCTCCCACAACAACTTCACATACTGTCAACAATCTCAGGTTCCAATATGGCACCCATGGTAAGAATGAGTGCTCCACATGGAACTATAGGCCACAGTGAACACATGATGCTCATAGTCCCCATTATTTGCACCAAAAACCACTACTTACTACTTCTTCTCCCCATGAAGATGTCCCTCAACAAATACACATGATGGATGCTAGTAGTTCTGCAAATCAAATCAGCACAAGTGACACACATTCACTCCACATAGCATGCTCAAAACCACAGAAAAATGAACGAGGGAGATGATTTTTGTTGTCTTGCATTTTAAAGAGAAATCTCAATCATAGATTGTTGAAAGCAACTCGCCTCTATTTAGATAAGGAAATCCTTTGACATAATAATATAGTTAATATATTTTTAAAAAATATTAAAACTATGATTAATTAAAAAATAATTAAAATATATAAAAATTGTATGGTAGGAAAAGAGATCCTTGGTCCAATTAGATTAACTAGGATCAACTTCCTTTTTACTTACCCTCTACATTCAAAAATAAAACCAACTAGGGTGATGATTGGCCTACTACCACAATGGAGCACCAATCTCCTAGGGTTTGGTCCTTTTGAGTTGCAAAGAGGAGATTTTTAATGTGTGTTTCAACAAGACTATTTGGCATAAAACCCTAGATTTGAAAATCTATTTTATCACACAAACAAAAATAGAAACTAACATAACAGTTGAAAATCTACAAAAGAGATATAAAGAGGAACCTGTAACTGAAAGCTTATCCTAAATATAAAAGATAGGGGCATGGGCGCCCTAGAATAGAGGGCCAACCTTTTCAAGATCTATAAATCTCAGATGTTGTGTTATAGTCTGCATTGTGCTTCCTATGATTGTTTGTTGATGAAACCTTCAGATTTGACCTGAACACATGAAAAGAGAGGGAAAGGTTGTGTTGTATACGAGCTTGCCTAAACTTCAAACCCTATTTTGGTGTTTTCACCTCCACGTACAACAAATTATGATGATCAAGAGGGCTGCCATAGGCTGGGCAGAGCCCAAAATAATAATTGATTGAAATGACAAATGATAAATGGATAATGTTACCGTAGGCATGAAACCCTTGTCAAAGTGATGTTCATACCATAAGTTGCCACAAATTTTGATTGATGGATGCTTAGATTTCTTGATAGAATTGCAAGAGGTTAGTCCACAAAAGGGTAAGTGCACCAAGATGGTTCCCAAAAAGGGGACTTAAGTGGACAGCTTTTTTCTGAAATCAGGAAATACTGACTCTGGATGTGAAATTGAGGATACTTAGACTCAAAATTTTGAGATGGAACAAAAAGAAGGATTCAAGCGCTCCGAGTCTACTTTCTAAACTACTAATTTATTTTGAAAATGATTGAGATTAAGGGGTTCAAACGAGGGACGTACACAAATTGGTGTTGTTTTTGTCGGAAAAACATAACATAGCAACTCTTGTACAACCCTCGTACGGTGAACTTTTTTTTAGTATTTTTAAAATCGCAACAGTTAGAAGTTAGCTAACAGTATGTAGTTGATGCATGATTTTTCTGATAATTTTTTAATGAATATTTGATTTTTTACTAATTTGCGAAGTGGACATATCCTGAAAATAGAATTTTGGCTGTGCTACCCCTACAAATTTTGGAAACTAATTGATTTGTTTTTTTTTTAATTTTTTAATTTTGTAGAATGGAGTCTAGTTTCTAAAATGTAATTTATTTGAAAAATTGATGAACGGTTAATTTATAACGAAAAAAATACCAAACACTGCTTTTTAGTAAAAAAAAGACATACAGATAAAATAAATTATGGATGAAAGACTTAACATTTTCAAAAAGTGAAAAAAATTGCATGGTTGGATAGCTAAGAGATAACCCAACATTACCCATGTGCTCAATTTTTTCAATATTGAACCACATGCAATCCTGACAGTGAGCACGAACTCGATTATGAGAAATATGGTGGAATTTTTAAAAACACGTCTCTAGTCGTTGGGAATGCCCTCCAAGCCTTTGGGTTGGAATTCCAAGGCAATACCAAGCTTAAAGTCCAGTAATTCCCAAAGCAATATATAACGCGAGCGAGTTATAACGAGAGCGTGTTATAACGCACTCACGTTATATCTTGCTTTTGACATGGTTTTTGCTTCTGCAAGGAACATGTCTACTAGCACATAACGCGAGCGCATTATAACATGCTCGCGTTATGTCTTACTTTATGTTTAATGCTAATATATTAATGTATGCTGATATATTTTTATGTACATGTATGTATGTATGCTTGTATGGATGTAAGATTATATGTACAAATGTATTATGCTTGTATGTATGCATTTATGTATGTCTTTAGACAAAGGGATAATCTAGAGAGAGTCTAGAGAGATGGAGAGGGGGTTGAAGTGAAAGTTTAAGAGAGAGGGAGTGGGAGAGAAGGGGTTGGATTGAGGGGGACTTAGCTAGGTAGGGTAGGAGGGATAGAGGGAGGGAGAGAGAAAGAGAGGGGGGGTCAGAGAGAGAGAATTGATGGAGATGGAGAGAGAGAGAGGGGGGTGGGAGAGAGAGAATTGAGGGAGAGGGAGAGAGAGAGAGAGACAAAGAGAAAAAGAGGGTTATGTAGGTAGGGTGCGAAAGGGAGAGACTTGAGAGTGTGAGGGGGGTGAGAGGGAGAGACTTGAGAGATAGGTAGTGAGAGGGAGTGTGAGAGAGAGGGAGTGAGAGAGGGTGGTAGGGATTGATTGAACGAGAGGTACGCAGAAAGAGGGAGACAATAGATAGAGACAATTAGAGAGGGTGGGAGGAAGGGAAGGAGGGAGAGGTGAGATGTATAGATAGAGAGAAAGTGATAGGGGTTGAGGGTATAGGGTTGAGGGATTAGGGTGGAGGACCTATAGGGTTGATGGTTTCTAGGGTATTAGGGTTTAAGGTTTGAGGGTTGATGGAATAGGTTTGATGGTAGAGGGTATTTGGTTGAGGGTATAGGGTAGAAGGTTTAAGGTTTAAGCATTTAGGGTTGAAGGGTTTGGGGTTAAGGGTTTAGGGTTAAGGGTTTACTTGGTTGAGGGTAGAGGGTTTAGGGTATAGTTTTGAGGGTATATGGTTGAAGGATTAGGTTCAAGGTCCAATGTAAGGGGT
>CM021101.1:190502614-190927173 GCA_007115665.2 Sequoiadendron giganteum | reverse complement strand
AGGGTTGAGGGATTAGGGTTAAGGGTTGAGGGATTAAGAGGGTTTAGGGGTTGAGGGATTAGGGTTTAAGGGTTGAGGGTTTAGGGTTTAGGTCTCTATCTCCCACTCCCCACTTCTCCCCTTCTCCCACTCTCTCCCACTCTCCCCCTCTCTCCCTCCCTCTCTATCTCCCACTCTCCCATCTCTCCCTCCCACTCTATCTCCCACTCCCTCCCTCTCTCTTTCTCCCACTCTTCCCTTCTCCCTCCCTCTCTATCTTCCACTCTCCCCCTCTCTCCCTCCCACTCTCTTAGAAACTCCTATACTCTCAAAAATACACTAAGAAAACCAAATTTCACATAACGCATGCGCATTGTAACGCGAGCACGTTTTGTACTCCACTAAAATGGTAAAAAAATCTATATACCCATTATTTGAAGGCCCATAGTCTGCATATTCCCCTGGTTTTGCGCATGCTTCGACAAAAAATATCTTTTTGATGATGTTGTGAAGTGTGCAAGCATCTTTTTCACATTCCATCACCTTTTCCATGATCTTTTTACCACCTTTGCATGAAATAGCAGAGTTTCCACATTGAAAGACATATAATATCAATTGAAGTTTGAATTCCATTGAAAACTGATATACAATTGAATTGTGGAAGGGAACAATCTTTTGAAAAAGTCAAATTGTTGTGGAGTTTGAAGAAAGAAGAAGCTAAGGCTACATAATTGGGTTGAACTCCTCCATTTGAAAGCCTGGTTTTTAAGGTATGTGAAGTATTTACAAATTTTCTTTCATTCTATTATGGCTTCCTTTCATTTTTGTTTGTCATTATAACCTTAGGTTGTCAATGCACATTTTAAATTACCAAATTATATACACAATTATTTACACTTTCCAATTATAGAAATTCAGAACCATTCACCAAAATTCATCCTTTAAGACAACTCAAAGCCTCTCCCATTCCTTTGAAGTGTCCAAACACCTTCCAATACCTCTACACAAACTGATGCAGTACAAAGGAAGAAATCAACACCTTTCTTGACACACTTAGTCAACTATATTTCCCTTCACAAAACATTTGATTCGTATACTCAAATTAGCATTAAGAGTTCTCAATTCCTTAAGGACCTTCAAAACACCTTGAAAATCTTGAAAATAACTGATTACAATCAACTAGGTTCCTCAAAACATCAACCAATGATTATGTCATTCACAAGTTGTCTTAAATCTTCCATAATGGCACCATTGTTTACAAACACAAACTATAATCCTTTGTTCACTGTCCACATTACTAGTAGCCAAGCATCTACAAACTGTCACATGTATCTCCCAAACCATGCACACACTTCAAACTGTGATACTCATATTTTATGCAGAGTTAGAGGACCCAACACCATTGAAGATGTCAACTTGCCTTCAAGAGCCATCTAAGAAGATTAAAAAGGCGTAATGGACCAATCCCAACACTCCTCCAAGCTGGACAACAAACAAAAACATTATTTCCCAAATTTCACCCTTGGAATCTAGTTATTGTGCAAAACCAGTTTTGGGCCCTTAACTCCAAAACTTTCGAAAACACCAGGAAAATAAAAGAATAATTGTAGCACCAATTTCAGAGTTGCAAGACATATCTTAACCCATCACATGACTCCTTTGGGACAACATTAAGAAAACTGACCTTTTTCACTATTTTAGGCCTCCAAGTAGGCCAATTTTACAAAGGAACTACCCTTAGATCTTCACACCAGACTTCCAAACCAAAAAATAATCTTTAATTAGGTATCAAAACAAGATAATTTCTAGGTCTTAGGACCTTACCCGCTCAACTAGGCTTCCAATACAAAAACCCCCATTTTTCAATGCAAATTGGGAGGGTTTATAGAAACTCCTATACCCGGGCCTTCCCAAACCATTCCAAAGCATCAAACATCTTCAAAATACCCTACACAAGGTCAAAAGTTCATTACATATACCACTCCTTCAACAATTGATGGGGATTCTTATCTTTCAAGAGCAATCTTGCTCTTCCCAAGACCTATTCTCTGGTCTTTCTAGGGTATTCCTCTCTACCCTACTCAGGGATCCCTCCTAAACCCCTCTCACCTCATAAGACTCTCCACCAATTTCAAATTCTTCACCATTGCTCTCAATTCACCACTAAGCTTCCTTGGGCTCCACACTGACCCAAAGTGTCCTAACCACTCCAGGGGCTAGGAAAGGGTATTCTCACTATCCCCTTGTTGATTTGACTCCTCACTGATCCATCTCATAGGATTCTTTCACCTTGTACCCATTGCTTTCTTGAAAAACCCAATTTTAGGCCTTGTAGCCTTTTGCCCAATTAAGCCTCCTAGAACCCGTTTTCTTGGATTTTCTCAAAAACAGTCTTAACAACCCCCAAATATTTTTATAGATTATTTCTAGTGGTACCCTAGGATTCAAGATTTACCAGGTTTTTACTCCCTTTTGCGTCCGTACATAGGACTATCCTCATACCCCCTATTTTCAAGGGTTTCTAGGGTTCTGGCTCCTTTTTCCAACTTTGAGGGCTTCAATGACCTCCTCAACTCTCCTCCTTGCATGCACATGTCTAGAATACATGTTCCCACACTCTCTTTCTCTTTATTGGCACAAACCAATCCATTTAGAAACTTTCTTTACTGTTGTCCTCTCCAAGCCACTAGCCAGAGTGCACTTGCACTTGCCTAGTTCTTGATGAATTCACCATCTCCCCTGCAAATCAAGACACCACACACCATATGTACATTGTACAAACAGTCCCCTACTTGATTACAAGTAACCATGGTAGCCTTTCCATGAGAATTCAAGTGGGGATTATTATTTCCAAAAACTGGCCTAAACTGGCTATGAGACCAAAAACTCTAAAAACTTGCAAAATAGAAAGCAATTGAACTAAATGGCTAATATAATGCTTCAAACAGTAATTAAGTGACACAATTGAAAGAATCAAAGCATTATACAGGCCCTTTCAATCCATTCTTGACTAGATGAAGGCACAAAAATAGAAATTCAATGAAATTTGCACTCTTCCAACTAACAAATTCCCCTTCCAAAACTCCAAATCATACAATAGCTTTCCCACATGATCAATTAGGGTTTTTCTGACCTTATATACCTTTCTCCCATGTGCTAGGACCCTTGGGTAGGTCTTAGAGCATCATTAATGCCCTTTTCCCACTTTTAGGATAAATTGCCAAGTCTACATGGACTAATTTGCCTAATTTCATCATTCAGGCTTCTCCAAACTTCAAGGCTCTAGAATACCCTAAGTTTGCCTTAACTCAAACATAAAAAACACTATTGGGACTTTACATCATAGTCCTTATTCCCTTGGTGGTTGGCTAGAACCACCTACAAGCCAAAATTGTCAAGATCTTCCAAAAGACCTTTAAGGTGCTCCTGCAACAACAATTTTTCAAAATCACTCCTTGGTTCCTCAAATTCTCATGGAAAAGTGATTGTTTGAGCTAAGAACCACATATCATATTTTCATTAGTTTCATTCCAAGGCATGTTCAATAATAAAAGACCCTACTTTTGTACATGATGATTGTAAGTATTATTAAATGAAGCCTTCAATGACATATATTTTTTAATTATCTTGAATGGATACATTTTTTAGGAACTAATATTCATCTCATTACCATGGTACAGATAAAATTATCTGCCATGCCGAAGAAAAAGACAAAGAGGAAAATAACAGACGAAGAGAACCAAACCTTGAAAGAAAAGGAGAGAGTTCGGGTGGCGACATATCGTGAAAAGAAGAAATTGGAAATGATTGATGAAAACAACCCGATTGTAGAAGAACCTCAACCTTCAAAAAGAGAACAGGAATTGGTAGCACAACAAGCACAAATGCAAAAGCATCATCGTAAGACAAATTCAGATAATGTAGTTGGAGACACACCCTCTACGACAAGTGAATATGAAGGGACACTATTAAGCACAAGCGAATATGGAGGGACACCATCTAGCACAAGTGAATATGGATGGGCACCATCTGCTACAAGTGAATATGGAGGGACACCATTTACTGCAAGTGAATATTGTTGGACACCATCCAACACATCTCAAGTTGAGAGTACATCATCACTTGAAATTGACGAAGAAGGTATGCCATCATTCCCATATGAACCTCAAGGTATGTCTTCCTCTCCACCCTCGATCGAAGGTATGCAATCTAGCCCACCTCAATTAAATATTGATGAAATTCTTAATGTTGAGATGTATGTACCTAGGAGAACACCACCAAGAATTTTGTGTAGAAATCCAAAGTATTTGATTAATATTGATGATGAGATTTTGCAGCACATGGAAGGTAAGATTTCAACACGCACTTGTAGAAGATATGCTGATAAGATTTGGGAACGATTCTTTGAAAGGCTAAATGAGACTGCAAGATGTCAACTATTTGTTGAAATGATCCGGGGTGTAAAGTATAGGAACATCATGAAGACTCTTGGGTTGAGAACATCGAATGCATCAATTGAAGACACTATTGTGAAGAATCTAATGGATGCTTATGAGAGTGTGGGTAAGACCTCACGCTTAAAGGATAGTAATATCACCCGACGTGTCATTACATTGACTTTGGTAAGTTGTCAAACAAAGAGAGCTCAACTAATTAAAAAGACTAGTGAAAAAATGGGAATTAGTAGAAAAACTTTATCAAGAGCCATTCAAAGGTGGCAAAGAATTGAGGGCAATGATACAAATGAATTATAGGAATTCTCGGGGAGATTGTCATGAAAAGATAAAGAAGTTGTCGAAGCCTTGACAACACTAATTGAAGAGTATTGGAAGAATAACACAAGGCCATCTCCAAATCAAAGGGATGTGGTAAGAAGGAGAATCGGTAGTCGGAATCGTGAGCCACATCCAAAGCATTTTTTGGATATGACTCAAACCTAATTTTTTTAGAAATTTGAAAATGATTATCCTCAAATTAGTATTTCTCAAAGATTTTTTGAACTGCTTAAACCTTTTTATGTCAAGATAAATCACACACGCACTACTTGTTGTTGTAGACTACATATTGAATTTTCTAACCATTACGATGTTTATCGTTCTATATGTTTAGATTTGCATACTAACGATGTTTTGCAGGATTGTGGCATAGAAGCCCCACCAAAATCTTCAAAAGAGTTCTTATCAAATTTTTTATGTGAAATAGAGGATGGGCAGATATTCTATAGGACAACATGCTTGGATGGTTCATTTGAGCGTTGCAGCGGCTTCCAGCGTATGTCAGTATGTCAACATATGGAAAGCACAGATGAGGTGGGACAAAAACTAGTAGAGTTTGGGAAGTATAAAATAGTGGCATATGCTACAAAAGATGGGTCTCAAGCAAAAAGGTGTGATTTGGTTATTGAGAAGATTCCAGTGTACAAATTTATGACCACATTTCGTGACAGTATACTGTCTGAGTATGCAATGCATACCCATAGAGCCCGATGGTTGGACACGCAGTTCAAGCTATGCAAGGACACCTTTCCAGTTGGAAGCATAGCATCCATGGTTGACTTTGCAGAGAACTACACTCTACAGCCACAACATGAGGTGCAGTCACAGTATTACAACTCCACACAAGTTTTGATATTTGTGCACATAGCATTCATTCATGCATTTGGTAGTACAGATGAGCAAAGGAAGGTATTGAGGGAGTACCACTTTTACATTAGTGATGATCGCACACATTCTCCAGAGTTCGTGCAAGGTTGCTTTCAGATGTTCTACAGTGGTTTGGCTCAGAGGGGCATAGGATACGATCAACATATAATATGGTTTGATAACTATGCAACACAGTTCAAGAACTCGCACATGTTCTACTGGTTGTGTAGGATGTATGTCATTATAGGTGTTCAACATATGTGGAACTTTTGTGAGGCTGGACATGGAAAGGGGGAGCATGATGGTGTAGGAGCATGCGTGAAAAGAGCATTAGCATGAGAAGAGTTAAAGTATAAAGATAGTGCAAAGTTGATAGATGCAAAATCAATCGTCGAGTGGTGTAATGCTTTGATGGGTCCAGGTAATGAAGGTACGTCTTCAGTTCATAGATTTTTTTGGTTGATGGATGATACTAACATTGCACCATATGAAGACTATTGTACACTAATAGGATCGAATGAGGTACACTCTTTCCTTAGCTCAAATACAGGTTCATGGAGTATCGATACAGGAAAGATGGCATGCTTTTGTTCTTCATGTACAATGCAAGACTAGAATGATTGTGAGTCAGGGGAGTGGGTTGACAAATGGTTCACAAGTTATCTTAGCCCACTTCACACGTATCGCCCTCCGACGGCATTCGAACTAACACAGATAGAATCATCGGTCGACTTTGACCACATATGAGATCTAGTTCAACGAGGTGATATATCTACTTTCTTAGTTGTTGAAATTCCATATCGTTAGATCTTACTTTGTACTGTATTCGTAATGTTGACAAATTTCAAGAGATTTTTTGCACATATCAATGTAGGGCATGTTTATGCAGTTATTGTAGATGAAGACAATGAAGAGGGAACATACTATTACTTGTATTGTTGTGTTGAGACCAAAAATAAATTGGAGGTCCCAGTTATAGACGGAGAAAACATCGAATACCCTACAGGCTTAGTTGTGGTTACTAGAACATGGCTTAGAAGGTACCCACATTCAAGTGTTAAACATTGGCTATTTCAGGACTTTGACATGCATCGTAAGATTCTTCATTACTTGAACCTTTTCATGGCATCCAATGTTCATTTGACCAAATATGGGGGTAGACCTTTGAACAAGATGTTATGGAAGGTCCGTGAGTCTGACCATGAGGCAATACTTGACACAATAAAGAGTAGAGCAGACCTGGATGGTTCGTTGGATTAATTTGTAAGTATATGCACATTGGTTCTTATTAATTTATACTTGTAAGCACATTAATTTGTTTGATGCCAATGCTATCATCTTCTTTTACAGTGATTGGTGTCCCCTTGCAAAAATGCAGATATATGAGCCATCCAAGAGAATGTCAACCAGAAAAGCAATGTAACATCCTTATTTTGATGCCTGCATGCAACATCTGTAAGTGCCTTCCATCTATTTTTATTTCATTTCCATTTTGGATGCTCTTTCTTTTTCTCTTTTACTTTGCGTATTTGTAAGTAAACTACTAAGGGTTGATTGATCTTTCGTTGCAGAAAATGTTGATTTAAGAGCCATCAAAGAAAATCTCAGCCAAAAAAGCAATGCAACATACTTATTTTGATGATTTTGACAAATCTCAATTTTGATTTCAAGCCATTATAAGAGAGCATGTGAAGCTTAGCGAGGAATCTCAAGTTACTCATTTGAAGTTAACCTCATGATGAGCACCTATGATGTAGACATTTAAAGAGAATCTTGAATGTACGAGTGACATTGTAAAAGATCTGAGAGAACGAAGTGCTAGAGGCATTGTAATAAGATTTAATTACATAATGAGATATACTCAAATATTTTAAGGTTGAAGTTCATGTTTGGTGTAGTAGCACCTTGTTCTGTAAATGCCTTGAGTAGGAAAATTTGCAAACTTTGAATTTTGAAATGTAAACAATGTGAAAAAGGTCATATAAAGGTCATGTAAACAATTTGTACACATTTTTCTGCAACTCGTCTAACCAAGCGGACTCTTCCAACACATTGGAATAGGTATGTTTATTCTAGGAATGGTCCTCTTTCACATCGAAACACGTAGAATCACTCTGAGCTATGTTCCACCGGATCGATCCCTTAAGGGTCCAAAGTGCAAAATAGCTGCAAAATTCAGCATGTTATTACTTGGATACTGTGACACTTAGAAACTTCTCATCTGATCCTATAGAAAGGCGTTGGGCCCTTCTAGAAAAACCTCTCTCGGTTTTGGCTATCTTAGAGTGGTTTTCTCGTGGTGGTGAATTTTCACTTGATGGAAAACGTGTCAAATTCAAGCTGTGCAAAGTTGCAAAGTGGTGCAACTTTTGCTCTGCAACTCGTGTGACCAAGCGGACTGTTCCAACACATCCGAATAGCTATGTTTATGCTAGGCATGGTCCTCTTTCGCACCGAAACACGTGGAATCGCTTCGAGCTATGTTCCATCGGATCGATCCCTTAAGGGTCCAAAGTGCAAAATAGCTACAAACTTCAGCATGCTATTACTTGGATACCAT
Organism: Sequoiadendron giganteum; assembly: GCA_007115665.2. Classification (NCBI taxonomy): domain Eukaryota; kingdom Viridiplantae; phylum Streptophyta; class Pinopsida; order Cupressales; family Cupressaceae; genus Sequoiadendron; species Sequoiadendron giganteum. Next base: position 190,918,992 of record CM021101.1, on the reverse strand, counting down.
GACACTTAGAAACTTCTCATCTACTCCTACAGAAAGGTATTGGTCCCCTCTAGAAAAACCTCTCTCGTTTTTGGCTATCTTGGAGTGGTTTTCTCGTGGCAGCGGATTTTCACTTGATGGAAAACGTGTCAAATTCAAGTTGTGCAAAGTTGCAAAGTGGTGCAACTTTCGCTATGCAACTCGTGTGACCAAGAGGACTGTTCCAACACATTTGAATAGGTATGTTTATGCTAGGAATGGTCCTCTTTCACACCGAAACACGTGAAATCACTCTGAGCTATGTTCCACCGAATCGATCCCTTAAGGGTCCAAAGTGCAAAATAGCTGCAAACTTCAACATGCTATTACTTGGATACTGTGACACTTAGAAACTTCTCGTCTGCTCCTACAGAAAGGTGTTGGGCCCCTATAGAAAACCTCTCTTGGTTTTGGCTATCTTGGAGTGGTTTTCTCGTGCTGGCAGATTTTCACTTGATGGAAAACGTGTCAAATTCAAGTTGTGCAAAGTTGCAAAGTGGTGCAACTTTCACTCTACAACTCATGTGACCAAGCAAACTATTTCAACACATCCGAATAGGTATGTTTATGCTAGGCATAGTCCTCTTTCGCACTGAAACACGTGGAATCGCTTCGAGCTATGTTCCACCGGATCGATCCCTTAAGGGTCCAAAGTGCAAAATAGCTACAAACTTTAGCATGCTATTACTTGGATACCGTGACACTTAGAAACTTCTCGTCTAATCGTATAGAAATACATTGGACCCCTCTAGAAAAACCTCTCTCGATTTTGGCTATCTTGGAGTGGTTTTCTTGTGGAGGTAGATTTTCACTTGATGGAAAACATGTCAAATTCAAGCTGTGCAAAGTTGCAAAGTGGTGCAACTTTCGCTCTGCAACTCGTGTGATCAAGCGGACTATTCCAACATTTCTGAATAGGTATGTTTACACTAGGCATGGTCCTCTTTCACACCAAAACATGTGGAATTGCTCCGAGCTATGTTCCACCAGATCAATCCCTTAAGGGTCCAAAGTGCAAAATAGCTGCAAACTTCAACATGCTATTACTTAGATACCATGACACTTAGAAATTTCTCGTTTGATCCTACAAAAAGGCGTTGGACCCCTCTAGAAAAACCTCTCTCGATTTTGGCTATCTTGGAGTGGTTTTCTCGTGGCGGCGAATTTTCACTTGATGGAAAACGTGTCAAATTCAAGTTGTGCAAAGTTGCAAAGTGGTGCAACTTTCACTCTACAACTCGTGTGACCAAGAAGATTATTCCAACATGTCCGAATAGGTATTTTTACGCTAGGCATGGTCCTCTTTTGCATCGAAACGTGTGGAATCGCTCCGAGCTATGTTCCACCGGATCGATCCCTTAAGGGTCCAAAGTGCAAAATGGCTGCAAACTTCAGCATGCTATTACTCAGATGTCGTGATGCTTAGAAACTTCTCGTCTAATCTTATATTATCGTGTTGAGCCTATCTACAAAAACCTCTCTCAGTTTTGGCTATCTCAGAGTGGTTTTCCAGTGGTGGCGGATTTTCACTTGATGGAAAAAGTATCAAATGCAAGTAGCGCAAAGTTGCAGAGTGGTGCAACTTTCATTCTGCAACTTGTGTGACCAAGCAGACTATTCCAACATGTCCAAACAGGTATGTTTAAGCTAGGCATGGTCCTCTTTTGCACCGAAACACATGGAATCGCTTTGAGCTATGTTCCACCGGATCGATCCCTTAGGTTGGAGGAGTCTTAAGTTGCAAATTTGTAAGTTGCTTAAAGCAACAAATTTGAAATGATATTGAATGGCCCACTTAGAACTCATTGCATCTAAGTGATGCTCACAGAGGTGAGGCACTAGGCCTTCCCAGGAGTTCACCCATTCCAGTATACTCCAGCTCAAGCGCTTAACCACGAAGTTTTTTACCCAAGAAGGCACAGTGGAAAAGGCAGAATCCAGTGTACTTTTGATGAGTGGAAAGGAATTCCTAAGAGACATGAAGGAGGAAGAAGGAGTTGTCTATGCAATCGTGTTGAAGCCAAAGGAGGAGGAGTCACCTAGTCAGCTACCTATGACAGCAGAGGTGAAGCAATTGTTGGATCAGTTCAGGGATATCATTTGTGAAGGCACACCAGCTACACTACCACCTAAGAGGGCAATTAGTCATCAAATTGACTTTGTACCAGGAGCAACATTGCCTAACAAGGCTGCATACAAAATGACACCGGAGTAGAACAATGAGATAGCAAGGCAAGTTCAAGAAATTTTGGACCAAGGGTTGATTAGGAAAAGCATAAGCCCATGTGTTGTTCCAGTGGTGTTGGCACCTAAGAAGGGAGAAAAGTGGAGAATGTGTACTGATTCTAGGGCCATAAATAGGATAACCATTAGATATAGGTTTCCTATTTCTAGGATAGAAGACTTAATGGACTGTTTAGGGGGTGCTAAGTACTACTTCAAGATTGATTTGAAAAGTGGCTACTATCAGATTAGGATGAAAGAGGGAGATGAATGGAAGCCAGCTTTCAAAACCACAGAGGTTATATGAGTGGTTAGTAATGTCATTCGGGCTTACAAATGCACCTAGCACTTTTATGAGGGTGATGAATGAGGTCTTGAAGGACTTTATAGGAGTCTTTGTGGTAGTCTACTTAGATGATATCCTCATCTTTAGCAAAACAAAAGAAGAACATATGAAGCACCTAGAACTTGTGTTGAAGAAACTTCAAGAGGAGAAGCTCACCATAAATCTTGATAAATAGGGTACTTGGTAACTTGTTGATGTGTCTAACTAAGGAGTATGGACAAGGATGGGAACAAGTCATTTCACAGGCACAATTTGCCTACAATGATAGCACAAACAAGTCTACTGGTAAGAGCCCATTTGAAATTGTATATGGGTTACATCCAAGGGGTGTACTTGAGCTAAGAGACCTAAAAGGTTATGAAGGAATCAGTGGACATGGTGATGATTTTGCTCAATCAATGAGAGAGGTTCGTGATTAGGTAAAGAAGACATTAATGGAGGCTAACCAAAAGTTGAAGGCTAAAAGAGATGAAGGGGAGAGAGATCTACAATTTGAAATAGGTGATTTGGTGATGTTATACTTGAATAAGTCAAGACTAAAAAAAGGCATACCAAGTAAGCTACAGATGAAAAGGATAGGGCCATGTAAAGTGTTGGCTAAGTATGGATCCAATGCATACAAGGTGGAGTTACCCAAGGAGATGTCCATTTCGCCTATCTTCAATGTGAAGGACTTGGTGAAGTATAAAGGAACATAAATGGATGAGGAATAGTATAGTGCTAAGGTGAGTAAGGATGTGGACAAACTCAAGGTACCTAATCAGATCAGACCACAAGTGGACAATATTCTAGACTCAAGGGTGAAGAAGAAGACTAGGCACAAGACATACATGGAGCACCTAGTGAAGTGGAGACATCAACGAGAGTCAGAGGCTACTTGGATAGCAGAAAGTGACTTTAAGAAGCATGGAATTAGTGAGGAGATCTTGAAACCACAGGTTCCTTAACTTCTTTGTTGCAGGGGGGAGAATGGTGCAGGAGCACCTTAAGGTCTTTTGGAGAGATCTTTGCAATTTTGGCTTGTAGGTGGTTCTAGTCAACCACCAAGGGAATAAGGACTATGATGTAAAGTCCCAAGAGTGTTTTTGATGAGTGAATTGGAAATAGGTTTGTTAGGGGCTTGTGGTTTGGGTAAGTCTTGGACACTGTGAGCATTTTGAGCAATGTTGCCTTGGCTATTTGTCCTAAAAGTTGGAAAATGGCATTAATGATGCTCTAATCACGACCCAAGGGTCCTAGCACATGGGAGAAAGGTATATAAGGTCAGAAAAACCCTAATACCTGGGTTGGAGGATTGTTTTCACGAATTGATACTTGGAGAGTACATTTTTGTGATTGGAAGAGAGAAAGTTTCATTGAATTTCTGTGTTTGAGCCTTCATCCAGTCAAGAATGGATTGAAAGGACTTATCTAATGCATTGAGTCTTCCATTTGTGTCACTTACTTACCTTGTGTAGCATTAGATTAGTCATCTAGACTGACTGGTTATCTTTTTGCAAGTTTTTGGTGTTCTTGGTCTCATTGCCGGTTCAGGCTAGTTTTGTGAATAATGAGTCCCACTTGACTTCTCGTGGCTTTCCTCTCATGGCCACTTGGAATCAAGTTGGGGACTATGTAAATAGTGTACATATAGGTTTTGGGCTCTTATTTTGCAGGGAAGGTGATGAAATCATCAAGCACTAGGCGAGTGCAAGTGCATTCTGGCTAGTAGCTTAGAGAGGACAACAACAAGGAGAGTTGCTAAATGGATTGGTTTGTTCCAATCAAGAGTATGGGAGTGTAGGAAAATGTATCTTAGTCATGTGTGTGCTAGGAGGAGAGCTGAGGAGGTCGTTGAAGCCATCAAAGAAGGAAAAAGAGCCAAAAACCCTAGGAACCCTTGAAAATAGGGGGTTTGAGGACAATCATATGTACAGACACTTGTAGGACCTAAGGCATGGTAAATATTGGAGAATTGATGGTCAAAATAAAGAATCTACAAAAACATTTTGGGGTTGTTAAGACTGTTTGTGAGAAAAGTCAAGAAAACGGGTTTTAGGAGACCAAATTGGGGCAGAAGGCTACAAGGCCTAAAATTGAGTTTTTCAAGAAAGTGATGGGTAAAAGGTGAAAGAATCCAATAAGATGGATCAGTGAGGAGAAAAATCAACAAAGGGACAACTAGGATACCCTTCCCTATCCTTGGAGTGGTTAGGACACTTTAGGTCAGTGTGGAGCCCAAGGAAGCTTAGTGGTGGATTGGGAGTGATGAAGAAGAATTTGAAATTGGTGGAGAGTCTTACGTGGTGAGAGGGGTTTAGGAGTGATCCCTAAGTAGGGTAGAGAGGAATACCCTAGGAAGACTAGAGAATAGGTCTTGGGAAGAGCAATAGTGCTCTTGAGGGATAGGACTCCCCATCACTTTAGCTCATGAAGGTCATGAGATAACCATTAATGGGGAGTGGATACATGAAGAACTGATGGAGAATGATAATGGCTTCAAACCTACTATAAAGGAATTTTTTTTTCGTTTCAATGATGCAAGAGGTTTTTGGTTTCACTACCAAAATGAGCCTACAAAGAATGCATGTGAAACTCCTTTTGACCTTGAGGGTGTACTTACTCCATCTCAAGGATCATGCATTGAGGATGACATAGATCAATGCTAGGGCTAACCAATTAATAATTATACATGTGAATAAGTCAAACATGTACATATCAATAATGGAACTACAAGTACTCATAAACACGTAAGCCTCAAAAAGTATACACACGAATACATAGTATACACAAATTAAAACAAAGTATATGCACGAATACAAGGTATATGCATGAAAACATGTAAGCCACAAAGTATACAATTGAATGCACATAAGTCACAAAGTATACACGTAAGTTGTAAAGTATACACTTGAATATACGTAACTCATATCTATTGAACCATCAATTTAGAATGCAAATATGGACATGCATCGAAAAAAGATATTTGTGTTAACCAAATAGCCATGTAGGCATACATAAATATATGTCGATATAAGTATGAAATATATGTACAAAATAGCCATATAGGCTTACAAGAATGTCATCTAGGCATACAATGTCAAATATGTCCAATAAAAAATATGTACAAAACTGCCATGCAGGCTTACAATAAAGGACTCTAGAATCAAAAGTCATTGCTCTACATGCCCAGGAAATAAAATCTTTCCCTTTCCTTTTCGCTCGGATGGCGATAGGTCTGTCACTCATTTTTGCTGCGCTCATGGAGTGATCCTGCTACTCCTCCTAGGGTTTAGTTCATGGTGAAGTTTTAACTGTTACAATAAGAAGTAAAGACATGAATATATAGAAATTACATTATAAAAAATGATATATTTGACAAAATAATCACTTATAGCCATCTCACGATCTCTCTCCATGAGGGAAATATCCTCATGCCTGTGCTCAGGCGTGCTCAAGCCCTGTATAAACCATACAAATAGACAAAAACTACGTGAATCAATAATGGTTTGATTTCTCACTAACTAACATCTATAACAATAAATGTAAATTAAAATTTACTAATTTGCCTCATACCTCTTCTATTAGAGCCATCGAGCATTCTATAGCAGATGTCACACCAATATCCATTGCCCTCGTCACATTCAGAGGTGTATCGTCTCGCAACAACTGAAAATAAAACAACAAATTATTCAACATAATCAACGATGTGCATGTATAAACTACACAAATATATTAAGTACTTGATTCATTAGTTAAACTCTTTATTCTATTACCTGCGTGAAGGTTTGAGTAAATCCATCGCCACTAGGAAGTGTTCCATCAAAACCTCCAATATTAGTCTGTTCAACATCCAAAATTGCATATTAAATTACCATTCGTAAAACAATGTCATTAATATGCAATAAACTTATAATTGTTTACTAGTTACATACCCTAGTGATAGGTGTACTGCAAAAATAGGTTGGTGGGGGGCCGGTGTATCCAGTATCAACACTGTGACCCTGCAATTTTATTAAAATCATAAAATATTTTTAGTTAATCTTGCATTTCAAAATCGAAATTTAATAAATTAAATTCAATGAACACATGCACTAACTTTTACCTGACTATCAATGCCATATGCTTCATGAAAAATGTTAGCTGCCCTCTCCATCTCCATAGCTGCTGACGGATCCTGCGTACTAGTCTCCTGAGGGTCGGTGGGGTCATGTGAACAATTAGCCCCGCAAGATTGACACACATGTGTTCGAAGACCACCACTAGAAGACTCCCCTGGATGGCGCTGTAGAATAGGGCTAGTATGATGGATGACACTCTAGGTCAAAGTGTTGATTGCCTGCAATGTCTCTACGTCAGCACTTTCCTTCACGACGGAAGGCATAACAATGTGCTCATGAGGTGACCTAGCGAGAGCCCGTCTACCTTGCCGCGTAGGATGCGGCTGTGCACTAGGTCTATCCTGAGCTGACCCCCCACCTCTCCCCTGGAAATCCTTCATATCAAAATAATTTGGGATTTTTTTCAATATGAACTCACTGTATAGTTTCTTAAGGAAATATTGCAGGACCTCGCAATTGTTACAAAGTGGGTAATCGAAGACCATGTACCACCTATCATAAAACCACTCCTTCATTTGTTGGTGGTGGCACCAATGGATAGGAAACCTCTTCGCATTGAGGCTAAGATTTTGATTTGTGCATGGGTTGGTGAATAATGAGCACAAATCACCTTTTGTTATTTTTAAAATTTTCACATCCTTGTATGATAGTTTATTTGCATAATACTCCCTAGCTGCCTGCGTCCTATCTTCCCATCTAGTTATTTGTTTGCTAATTGAATATATGTTTGTTAACATATCTTTCAATGAATTTGCTAGGGTCATTCTTTCTGTGGTTGAACCATTTGGATCACTCAACCTATTGATCAAATCCTCAATTTGTTTTTTGTTATTCTCAATTTCACTCATTAAATTTTGTTGAGTTCTAGGAGGGGGTTGAGTGATTGGTGGAGGAGGTTGATGTTGTGGTTGATTTTGATCTTGAGGATTTTGTTGGTCCTCCTGTTGAGGATTTTGAGGGTTTGCAGGTTGATTTACATCTCCTAAAAATTCAAACAAATAGATATCAAATTCAACCTAAAACTAACAAATTCAAAACAAAAAGCATAGAATCCTTACCTCTTACAGCTCCTCATCGTCATGGCGCCATCGTTGCGAAGAAATTCAGATTCTTGGTGAAGAAATCCTTCTCCTAGAATGCGAGTGCGATATTTTGAGGTTTTTGGCCGCGGGTGCAACAAAAAAACCAGTCAAAATGCAAATGAGAGATTTGCATTTTTTTTTTGCTTTTAACAGTCGATAAAGCGAGTGTGTTATAAGGTGCTCGCGTTATGGCTTTGTAGTTGTAGCCGTCGGGACCTTGCTTAGGTTTAACGGAAGACATAACGCGAGCGTGTTATAACACGCTCGCATTATGGTTTTCAACTTTTTTTTTTAGGGTGTCCACGGAATTGCTACCCATTTCCATGCACCCGCCCAAAAAATAATAGATTGTTGTAGATAGAATATAGAGGATAACTCATACATCCTCATGAAAATGGCATGATTGATCATAACAACTCCTTGTTCATGGGTGATCCCACAATAGTGGCTTACACTTTTTGGGACATCCTAATTTTTGCTGAAATCACATATTTTTAGAAAATATAATTATTTAACCCTTGAAATGTTTCATTTAAAGTATTACAATTGAAGAGGGTTTCATTAAACCACCTTAGATCAAACCCCCTTGGATAGAACCCTGCTAGTTTTAAACTATACCTATAATAGAGTCTCCTTTACACCTATCAAAATGCTGATAAAAACCACTTTTGAATTACCTTTTGAGGGATCAAATGAGATCATTTAAAATTTATATTTTGTAAGTATGTAGTCCTTATTTTAAGCTTCCTAAAAAGTATAATTTTAAATATATTTAATTTGATTATTATATTTATTTTTTTATTTCTTGTGAATGTAGGTTTTTCACCTAAAATCAAGCTCTCTATTCTACACATGTGGAAAAATAGTAGATTACCAAAAAAAAAATTCCAAAAAATATGTCTAGATGCTAGGTATTGATGTCCTTGATCCAACAAAAAAAAGAATTTCGATACATACAAAAAAAGTTATGTTGTATACGGTTTGCCTATGTCTAAATTGTAATTGGTTTGACTTTAAAACTTAATTAAGAAAAAATATTCAATAAAACACTATGAAACCAAATGAACATACTAGATATCATAGTTACAAATCTAAATTCGAAAAAAATAGAATTTTATCCTTCATAGAAAAAAAGTTATGTTGTTTACGGTGAACATCACTCTTTAAAAATGGTGTTTATTGTTAAAAACTAGTTTTCCAAGGAGATGGAAAAATAAATGTTATATGATTCCAAAATTTTCAAAAAATATATATTTAGAATCTACAAACAAATTGTCACAAATCACTATTTTGCATCATCTTCAAATTCCTCGTGGTTTAGTAGCTATAGGTGCCCGAAAGTGAAGATTTAGTTAAAAAAAATCAGTTCAATGTCAAGTTTAGCCAAAAAGTGTAAACCACTATTGTGGGATCACCGTCATAATTGCTTCCTTCTTCCTAATGTCTTGCAAGTATGATCTTGATTGATGAAAGTATTGTAATAATGCTTCTAATTCAACCTTAAATTGTCTTCACTACATTTTAGGATGCCCAATTGTAATTCTAAAATTACTAGGATTTCAAATGGTGAAAAAGTTATATTTATATGCATTTCTTGATTTCCTACAAAATTAATTATCAAAAGCTATCCAATGGATTTAAATTTATAAATGATAAAATTTCAACAATGAGATATTTAAATTGGGACCAAAATAGGGGCACTAGTGCCCTAGTCCAAACCTATTTTGGGTCTTTAAGTATCGTTAAATAAATATTAAATAATATTTCTCAATTTAATTTTGATTTTTTGAAGATGACCATATAACGGGAAATTTAAGAGCACAATTGGGTCCACTCACATAGGGGAGCTAAACCTAGTGTGAAATTTTCATGGGTGATAATTTACAACACTACATTTAGCCCCCACTTTAGTGGAAGTATGAACTTACACTCAGGCTCACACTAAAGTAAGGAGAAGATAGATTTCTTTATCAAAACGCTAAAGAGATTGGATGACACCGAGTTTAGGAGCACGCAAGCACCCAACTTAGGATCCCATCAATCCATGAAACAGATATATTGCAAACAAGATGAAACAAGATTCATTCATACATAGAACAATCAATAGAGTACACATAAAAGAATACACCACAAATACATAAAGCAAACACAATGCATACAAGAAATACACAAAGAAAACACACAAAATACATGAAGTAAACATGCAAAATACATAAAACAAACATGTGAAATACACAAGGAAAACATGATACACACATAACATTCACATGAAACAAAGAACAACAAATGTTACTACACAAAAACTAAAGATTCAAGTCAACAAGGTAAAGAGACCTCAATACATAAGGTTATCTCAGTTGCCAAGCATCATCTCTCAAAAGTACAACATACACAAGCTAACACTACTAAATTAATGAGCTAAATAGATCTACTAGCTTGCAAGCTGTGTTATGCTAGTTGTCCATGCAATATGATGGATACAAGGCTAGCAAGTTATGTTATGCTAGTTGACTCATGAAACACATGGCTCCAATGGAAAGAAAGTTGTTTTATGCTAGGTGGGGGTGATCCCACAATAGTGGTTTACACTTTTTGGCCAAACTTGGCATTGAATTGAATTTTTTTAACTAAATCTTCACTTTCGGGCACCTATAGCTGCTAAACCATGAGGAATCTGAAGATGACGTAAACTAGTGATTTGTGACATTTTGTCTATAGATTCTAAATTGCATTTCTTTTTCCATCTCCTTTAGAAACTAGTTTTTAACAGTAAACACCGTTTTTTAAAGAGTGGCGTGCACTTGCTAACACATAACTTTTTTTTCTATAAAGGATAAAATTCTATGGTTTTCGAATTTAGATTCATAACTACAATATCTAGTGCATGCAATTGGTTTCATAGTGTTTTATTGAATATTTGTTCTTAATTAAGTTTTGAAGTCAAACTGGTTACAATTTAGACATAGGTTTACTTGTTAACACATAACTTTTTTTGTATGAATCGAAATTCAATTATTTTTTTGTTGGATAAAGGACATCAATATCAAGTGCATAGATATTTTTCAGATTTTTTTTTGATAATCTGCTATTTTTCACATGTGTTGAACAAAGAGCTTGATTTTTGGTGAAAAACTATGCTTAATTAAACTAAAACAAATAATAATAAAATAAAAATATATTAAAATTATGTTTTATGGATAGCTTGTTCCGAGGACTACCATCATCCAGTTGGGTCTGTGAAGTTGATTCCATTTTCATCTTCAACCCAAGCTCAGAAAGTTAATTTTTTTGCAAAAAATTGCTAGAAGAGAGGGAGAAGGGGAAAAAAGGGAGGTTCAAGCAAACCCCCATGGGCCCCTTCAAGCGAAGGGGGGTTTGCTCAAACCCCCCTTTTTCTGCCATTTCCCATTAATTTCATTTTAAAAACCGACAAATGGGGTTGCATCACAAAGGGTTGCCAAAGGGGTTTGAGAAAACACCTTTTTGGGTTCGCTCGAACCCCCCCTTCAAGTGAACCCCTAAAAACCCAAAAAAAAATTCTTGGGAGCATTTTTACAATTTTTCTTCATGAAAGGAATTGTAAACCTCTATTGTGGGATCACCCATGGCCATGTAAATATGCTATTTCATAGAATAGCAAGCTTTGATATGCTAAATCCATGGACCATTTTTTCCAACCATGCTTCAAGGAGTGCATAGAAGTTTAATGTTACACCTGGGACGAATAAATGCTTAACTTCATAGGGGACGAATTAATGTAGAATATGAGGTATTAATATTTAGTGTACAACTATTGGTTTAATGGAATATCCAATAATTACAGTCCTTCATTGATTCATAATTAGTGGTTAAATAGGTCAATGATTAGTTCCTCATAAAGGATGATAAACGTGTACCTTATAAATGAATAGTGGATAGTTTTAAATAGTGTTTCTTAAACATATATTTTGAGCAAGTTTCCCACATTAACAAAAAATCATCGATGTAATTCCCATTATTGGATCTCTTTTGGATATGTTTGATGAAGCTCATGAGTATCACTTCCTTGTAGAACAATTTCTTATACCCTCTTATGATATCCCATACTCCGACATGATATGTGATATTGTTGGTCCTAACACTCCCTAATATAATGGAATATATGCTTATCTTTAAACTAAACCTTTCCTCCAAACATGTCACCCACCAAACATAAATCCCTTATTCAATGCACCTCTTATTACACCCTCCATGGTAGCATGCTCTACCATAGGGGCTATGATGGAACTTTGCTTAGATGTCTCAACTTAGATGAGGCTAATCTCACACTTTAAGAAGCCTATAATTGTATTTTTGGTTCTCATACAAATGGCACGATCTTACCCAAGAAGCTCCTTCACACATAATATTATTGGCATGTACCATGGCATCATATGCATGCCAAAATGTGAAAAAATTTCTTGTCAAAAATGTGGGGACCTTATTCATGCACCATCACTACTCCATGAACCTTTTCTACATGGGCCAACCTCATTGGTAGAATTAATCCACCTCCTCCAATGTCAATGAATTCATTATTACCACTATCGAGTATTTCAATAAGTGGATCAAATAAATTGTACTCACCTTTACCACCAACATATAAATATCCAAATGTATCCTCAACCATCTCATTTGCAATTTTGGCATCGCATCCACCACCATCATAGATAACAATAAATACTTCAAAAACCTAGAAGTGCAATCATTATGTGATGAATTCCATATCAAGCACAAGTGATCCACCCCATATTACCCACAAGGTAATATCCAATCCTAGGTGTCTAATAAAACCATCATAAAAATTCTCAAGAAAATCACTAATTATGTTAGATGTGACTGACACCTTTAACATGTAATCCTATCCTTTGGGCCTACCACACTGACATTTGCACTCCTAAAAGTACCACCCCATATTCACTTGTTTAGGATGCCCATGCAATCTTGCTAATAGAGATTGAGCTACCCTCTTTTTGTGTCTCTTTATGTAACCACATCTCAAAGGAATAGTATCAAGTGGCACGATTACATGAGCTGAAACTCCTTGAGGAGCACTAGCTCACTGCTCCCAATCATCTTAAATCATACCAATATAGGTTGCATCATGACTATAACAAATGAATCTTCATTGGAGATTTTAAGGTTGGAGACATTGTTCTTAAGGAAAATCATAAGAATACCACTCTAGATCGATAAAAGAAATGGAAGTTTGAGCCAAGCTAGTTGGTTCCCTATGTCATCGTTGCTAAGTTCTTATCAAGAGCATACAAACTAGCTTCTCCAAAAGGCCATGAACTAAATTAACCCGTGAACATTATCCATCTCAAGCACTTCTATGCTTAAACCATTAACGCTAGTCTTCCAAAGATCAAAAATATTAAAAAATATAGTCAACTAAAATAAAAATAATAATAAAGAGAATTAAATTTTTCCAATGGTGAAAACCACTTCTTGTGGTGCCTTAAGAAAGTACCATGATAAAAATATAGAAAAAATGCATCATGTGTGGCAAGCAACCACTGTATTGTATGAGCATGCATCACTTCATATTATCTCATTAATCACATCCACCCATCCCTTCATCCCCTTTTACCTCAAATAATTCACTCAAGCTCCTTATCCATCATTCATCCCATCCCTCCTCTTTATCCCATCCACATGTATTACCTACTCATACCATCCTCTGTCAAAATTTTCACCTACCAACACTCCATCTCATTTTAATCCTTACCCACTTCCATCCATCCATTCATTTACCTCCCTCCATCCATATCATTTCATTTTTATCTTCATTCCTTCTACACCCTTTTCTTGATTTCGTACTCAAATGGAGGCATCCCCTTGTTAATATTTCTTAGGGACTAATTACCACATATATCCCCACTGGGGCATGACCTTTTCACCTCCATCTATCCTTACACATGACGTTCTTTCACATCCTTACACTACGATTCAGTCTTTGTTTGGAATCTTCCTCATCCTTTCCTTCCATGCCCTTCACCCTTCCCTCCCACTTAGCATCCCATAAACCCTTAGCTTCAACATGGCATTGGATACCAACTCATATTTTTTATATGTTTTTTATTTATTGTATATATGTGTTTGTGTTTTTTTTACATATAGTCATAACATTTTATCCATCACATTGTCATAGTCACCCTTATCCTTCATATGATGGTGTGCCTCACACCATGTCTTTTGGATCACAATGTTGTTTGTAGATTATTTATTTTTGTGTCAATCCATATGCACATGGAACATTGCCATCAATATCCATTATATTATGGTGCAACACCAATGCTACACAAAATAATAGGTTGCTCTTTACACACAAAGTTACTTTGACAATATTCATCCTTCATCTATTTTTTTCCATTTTCCATCTTACTTTCTTTCCTCCCTTCTCTTTCCACAAAATCACATGTCATTATATAGTTGCATTATATCCTTATGAGATATCATTATCAATCATGTACAGCCATCCAATCTAGAATCATATCATTTAATCATCCAAGTGACATCCATCAATATGTCCAATCATCATCCATTATTAGTTCTATATACAATATTATATGTACATCATCCCAATATGATTTCTCAAAATTAACCTTTTATCCATCATGGCACATCTTCTCACCTTCTTGAAACTCTTTTCAAGAGACCTTGTGGGCTCCATTTCACCCTACAACTCTCTTAAGGGGGCATCACTTCCTTTGCCATCCATTTTCTTCTAAGCAACTAGGGCAACCTACCACTGAAGCTCCACTTCATCCTACCTTTTATTTTTCTTTAACACAATGTCATTTAGTCATGAAATTGTATCAAAGAGAGACAAAATGTAGACACCTAATATTTTTCTAATATTAATTAATTACATTATCTAATAAATTCAAGTGCCTCAACTAATGTACCCCATGAATGTATTATTGAATTAGCCCTTTTTCCATCTTACACATAATCTTGAATAATTCATTATTTAATTACCCTATTTTCCATCTCAAATGGCTAAAATAATTAAATAATTTTATTATTTAGTTATGATTATATTCCCTCCATCAAATTCCAAGAATAAAAGGGGTTCTAAATGCACTTGTCTCCCCCATTCCCCATGGTTGCAACAACATACTATTTTGGTTAAATGCAACCTAACCCTTCACATTCAAACAACCTTCATCATAACCTTCCATTCTCTCCTCAGTCTTAAGAAAGTCTTCTCATTCATTGTCCATCATTGATCTTCTTATCACATCTCCACCATCCATTGTTCTTCCCAAAAATCTATAAGTTTAGATCATCCCATGAATTTCACCCATTCCATTTTATGCTAACTATATGCTATCAAAATAGATAACTTTTGTGCACAAGAGCATCCAAACCCTAAATCATCATTCTAGCAAACCAAACTTGCAATAACTTTGTTTTGAACTTCATTTGCATACTCTATCTAATTTTCTTTAGTTTGGAATAGGAAGCCACTTACTTTTTGTTTCTTGCTTATTTTTTAAATTGATGCTTACACCCACAACCCATTTATTTATTTAAAATAATCTAAACTTTAGAAAAAAATAAAAGAAAATGTTAAATTTAAAAACTATATTCTTATACATAAATATTATTGAATAAAAATATAATATAAAATTAAATTTTATTTTTATATATAAAATAAAATTATTACACTAAGAAATAATATAAAATATTAATAAATAAAATTATTATTCTCAAAATTTATTACTCGCGGAGACTTACGACCTCTCTTTAATTTATTACTAATACACGTTTACAATATCTCTCCAATTTAAATTGTAAAATACAACCTAAATTAAAATGGAATGAATAGCCGTCTACTTCAAACAGCTTTACAAATTTCCAAATATACGAGGGCGGTTAGGACAAGTCGTCCCTTTCATTTAATGGATTAAGATAATGGGGCCCATGTATACTTTGCCGCCAACATTGACAATATACAACGAATCTCGTTGGCCCCGCCTCCCAAGAAAAAGCATCCATGTTTTCTTAATGATAGCAAAATCATATCTATGTAATCTGTGCCTCACAAAGCATTGCAGACAAAAAACTATCATAAAGAAATATCTTTTGATCTGAAAGGGCGTTTATCTATAAAATTTCTAGAAGATCAAAAAATGACAACATTGAAAGTGTCTGTTGATAAAATTTCTAGAAGATCCAAAAATTACAGTCAAATGAAAAGTGTCTGTTTATAAAATTGCTACAAGAAGATCCAAAAATTACAGTCAACAAGAAAAGTGTCTTTTATCTATAAAATTTGTAGAAGATGATCCAAAAGTTACAGTAAACATGAAAATCATCCACATGCGGTGTGACAATGGATTGTTTTTCAGCCTTCCTAATTTCACTATCTGCTATTGAAAAGATCCTCCGCCCCCAATAATATGTATAATTAGCATCACAATGATCTGGCTTACCATCCTCTGCAGCACTGGTGCTCCCACTTCTGTTATCATTTTCTCCCCTTTGCCCTTCGAGAAGGCTTCAAACCCTTTTCTTTCAAAGCACTTTCTGGAGTACAAATGAATGGTACATCGATTAAAAGCTATACAAATATTTAATAAGAAAATATTGTTGGAAAGCATAAATCATGAAACCACAAAACAAGGTGTATGAACTACTCGGTTCTGAAAAAAGAAAAATAGGTGATCATACAAAGGCACCGCTCTCCTTAAAGACAAAATCGTTCCAGATTTTTGACTCCCAAAATGATGAGATTCGAACTAGGATCTGTTGTTCCCAGATGCAGACAATGTCTGATTGGCTTCTATGGGTCATGAACGAGCCGAAACATTGGGATTACTTGCTCTGGACTTATCAATGGCCAGTGTATAGAAGCACAGACAGAATTTCAATGGCTACTTTGTCGTTGAAAAAGCGGAAATGGGTCTAGTTAATGCGGTAACACAGGCTAACGAGACAAGCATGGTAAGAGAAGGTCGTAGGCTTGAGCTCTAACCAGATTAAAAAAATTGTAAAAGATTTGACTGGGCAAACCTCCCCGAAAACCCAGACATCATGCTGGCTAAGGCGGATTGTTAACAAAAGCCCTCAATGATCTCTGCCGGACCGAGATCCGCCTAACTGGCGTGGGAAACTATATGAACTTCAAATTCTTTTAATCTGAGAGACAAGACAAGAAAAACCAGAAAAACAGAGTGCAGAGCATACTAAACAAGTGTACCTATTTCAGTCGTTGTTATGCTTGAATCGTGCCTGAATTTGACCAACGTTCTGGATTCGAGACTAACATCTACTATTCCAGGTATAGTCTGCGCCAGTCCCTGGATCTCTGCCTTCTGTGAAGCGATGTCATAAATGCCAGCGATTATGAAGCTACTTGTCTCCATTTTTGTCCAGATTTCTTGAAAAATAATAGTTTGAGATGCCTAAACCTTAGTAGCTACAGATAGGCAATATAAACAGAGCAAGGGGAAAAAGTTGATGCGTATACGGCAAGTTAAATGGATGGATAAACGTAAATGTTGAGGTGGCTTAACATTAATCAATAGACGTTTAACCGGGAAAAAAAAAAGTCATTGACTTTAGGGCCAACATATGCGCTAATCTTATTGCCATGCCCTCTAAAGCTTTATCAAAAATCCAACGACGCCAAATTTAAATACAAAATAGAGCTCCTAGAAGCGTTCGTAGCGTTGGCAATACAAAATGTGAATGTTGAAAAGCCTCGACACGTGGTTTTATTCAGAAACATTCATGAATCATGATCACATCACCCCCCATACTTATCGACCATCTAAGATAGAAAAGCTCATTTTAAAGAGATGAAGCCAATCTACATTTTTATTTTTTAAAATTTAACGTTTTTGACCGGGGCTAGAACGGATCGTGAGCCGCGTGTCCAACACCAGTGGTAAGACTTGGTTTAGAAAGAGAATATCACATTATCTTGGAGTTGTTTGCCAGATGGCAGTTAAGTCCAATTTTACGCCGTTTTAACGAGCAGTCACGGCATTTTCAGGGACGGCGTTAAGCTGATTTTTGGTGGTTTGAGTTTGACGAGTATTGCTGCACAGAGACGGACAGCCTGCCAGAATCTCACGCGAAAGACTTAAATCTTTCCCACTTTGCAAGCAAGGTTTAATTAATAAAATGAAGTATTCAAGTGGAGGAGAGTTGGTCAGTTACGTCTATTTACGCAGGTGAAGGCGTTCTTATGCTTTTGCAGAGGTGAGGTGGATGACACGAAGCCCCTACTACCCACTCTCCTCGTCTCCTTCAGTGTGGTAGGATAGAGAAAATCACTTTATGTGATATGGATGGCGCCGTGTGTTGTAGAAACTAATGCGCTGACGTACCTAAACAGCTGCAGGCACCGACAACGATTTGACCGTATTTATTAACTAGCACTCATTTAAAGGAGGTTCAAGGATTATGCCGTAGAAACATTATTAACTAGCACTCATTTAAAGGAGGTTCAAGGATTATGTCATAGAAACATACATATTAACATTATTAACTAGCACTCATTTAAAGGAGGTTCAAGGATTATGCCATAAAAACATACATATTAACATTTATGTATGGTAAGTATGGATGTCATGTGCTGCAAAATCTAATTGGATGTAACTGAATTAAACAATTAATAATAAGTGTTAAATAATGGAATTAAATAAGCTTATATAAATCTTTTTTTTTTCTTTAAAATTAAATTAAGGGTGAGGTCGAGGTGTTTTGGGGATCTATTTTGAAGGAGCAAGGGATCCCATGAAACAAAAAAAAAAATGTTCTAAAATAAATTAGAATCATTTCAAGAGGGTGCTAAAAGAGTGGGGCTAGAAATTGCCCCACATGCTTAGGCTTTTTCTTGCCACTTGTCAATCATATGAAGTTTTAAAATTCTCACCAATTAATTTTTTATCATTTTATATTTATTTAAATTGGTGAATTGAATATGCAAAATAATAAAATTCATGAGACCACTAGCTTTCATAAATATAGGAGCTTAATTTTTTAAGCTTAAATTGCCATACAAAATTCATGGGACCACCCACTTAAAAATAATCCTAAAAACTCTCAACAACACCCACTAATTTTTTTAAGGAAGCTCCCCTCCATGGGAGTCCTGGAATTTGACGACCACCCATGTCTGTCATATGAAAATTTTGTGACGGTTTGTTCATTTAAATGCCTATCATTTTACGTTTTATGAAAAAATTTAACTATCAAAATAATTTTTATTTATTTATATATATATATATATTAATTGTTTTATATTAAAACATTATTAATTTCATACATTTTAAATATGAAGTTTTTTATAAATTTCTATTTTTGATGTAACATAAGTAATTTGGTTGTTTTTTAAAATATATTATTATGTATCATATATAAATTAATTAAGTATTTTGAATAGGAATCCAAATTCTTAAAAATACCAATAAACATTAAAAAATATAATAATTTCACATAAACCTTCATTATATAATTTGCATATATTTAAACACAAAAAACAACTTTGCAAAGAAAGGAACTATTTTATTTTATTATTTTTAAATTGAGATGCAAAAATTAATGATGCATTACATAGAAAATAAACAAAAATAAATGTTATCAAAGGTCAAGAATTCCATATTTAATATACTTTGTATTCTTCCATATTTAATATACTTTATTCCAAAAAAATAAATGTTGTTCAAAAAAAGTGAAAAATTGTGTTATGTTATTATTCATATGGATATCCTATATATATTAAAAAAAATGTAAAATTAGAAAATATTGATAATTAGAAATAAATTTAACAAGAAGTTTCTAAATTCATATAGAAAATAAATCTTGTGAAAATATTCAAAAAGTTAAAAAATATATATATATTCTATTTTGAAAAGATTTTGAATTAATACATATATTTATAATAAATATTATAAATCATATATATTATTATACAAAAAATGATAACTATTAGTAAAATATCATAATCTTAAATTTATCCTTACAATTAACATGAAGTTTCTAAATTCATATAGAAAATAAAACTTTTAAAATATTCAAAATGTTATAAAATAATTATATTCTATTTTGAAAAGATTTTGAATTAATAAATATAGAAAGTGAAATTAGAAAGAATTTACGGTTATATAAAAATATAGCAAGTCAAATAATACGGTCTAATAAATTTTTAGGTTGTAATATACCGTCAAATAGACCATCAAATTCCGACCCCACCCTAAGTATTATCTAATTTTGAAATATTTGAATACATATTTAAAACATAAAGCAATGCAAATGTAAAAAGAAAGTTGCTATGAAATTGACCAAAAACAGTGCAAATAGAAATAGAATGTTCTCATCTAATTGGAAAATCAATATTTATCTAGCTTTTACATGATGAGTGAGACTTTGAAAGCTATCATGACTAATTATTTACTAAATTAAAAATAATTAATTGTTGGTCCTAACTCATATTATCTAAATTAATTATTTGCTAATTTATTTATTTAAATACCCTATGTAGGACTAGTGTAAATTTTTGCAACTTAAACGAAGAAAGCTTGGAACACCATTTTAAATTACTTCAAAACCACCTAATTGCATTCTTCAATAAAATTTCTTTAATTTTAAGTAATTTTCATTTCCATATGAACATGTCTACTAAAAAACTCGAGCCTCCTCCCAAATATCTTGTTTGCAAGGTGGTATTTTTAAAAATATTAAAATGAATATGTTTTCATTTTTTAAAATATAAAATATACAAATTTCTAAATTTCTAAATATTTTCGAGCAATACAATTTGTAATGTTTTTTACGAAAAAGTTGTCCAAGGATTCCTTCAACAGTCAAATTTCCATGCAACCCCTGGATGATGATTCACATTCATTTCACTTATTGCAAGCAACATTCCAGATGATTCATTTATTCATTCAATGCAAAGATAAGCTTTGTCTTTTCCACCATATTTTTTGGTAAAATTTTGTTGTTTAACGGTGTTTGATAGGTTTTCAACTGAAATTTCTCACTACATAACCTATCTGCTAATTAATTGAAGATAAAAAATATATTGTATTCTGATTTTTAATTATGTTGAGGGCGTTCCCTATTTGAAGTAGTGGAAGCTAACTTGTTGAATTGATGGATCAAGATGCTCAAAAAGGGATGCAACAAATAATTTCAATCGTTTGATTTTCAAATTTTTAGTCAGTGGTGTTTTCCCATGTTCACTATTATTTCATTCAACGTGTTTCAGTTATTTTGACAGCACGTGTGACATATTTCAAGAAGAAAAAATCACTTCCAATATTTGGTTTGATTAGTGAGTTTTTGATGACAATAAATGCAAAGTTGATACAACCAAAGAAAAATCACATCATGTACTGTAGTAATTTAACATGTCACTTGATCACATTTCACTTTATAGTAACTATCTCTCGATGAGAACCAAATGACATTTTAAAATTTCGCTTTACAGATTGTACTCCTCTTGAGAAAAGTCTCAAATCATATTTTGGAGGCTTAGATATTTTGCTAAGATTACTTACAAAGATTCGACAATCATAAGCTAAACCAATGAACAGAGAACCAAGAAATTACAGTATTATTAAAAAACTAATAATTATCATTATGGTATCAAGTATTTCCTCAATTATGTTAGTGCCTAGTCTTCTTAATGGATCAGAACATGCATAATATGATGTGTTAGATCATCATCAAATGTGATCATCTCTCAATGAGAACCAAATGACATTTTAGAATTTCTCTTTACATATTGTATTCCTCCTCACCTTGTAGAAGAAGTCTCAAATTGGTTTGTTGGGTCCTTTCTTTAAGATTTTCCCTTTTTCCTTTTAACTTTTGTCTTTGTGTGTGAAGATAAATAGGCAAATGTAATTGTGCAATTTCGAAACACCTGCCCATACCCCACACCAAAATCCCTTATGTGAGAATTTTCAAGAATACTAGTAAGTTACAAACTACAAAATTGCACAAATTGAAAAGAAAATATTAACTATAAATAAATGCACTGATTATTAACTTGATAATTGCTTAAGAATGAGTAAAATATATAAAGCACGAGAAGAGCCATCTAGAATGGCAACTTCCAACTAGAAAATAGGCATGCAACTCCATGCAAGATTGCACAACTAAGCAATCATTATCCTAAAAATCTAACAACTAGCAAACTTATTTAGAGGAATATTTTAGATAGGATATTCTACACTAACACTCCCCCTTAAGTGTATCTAGGTGAAAGAGAGATATGCAAAAATTGCAAGGATGGATGCATGAAAACATGAATGGGTCCCGACTACAAGGCCATGTTAGGTACCCAATTACAAAGAGGAAAGGAGAAACCCGATGGGAAAAACTCTTAACCAAAAGATGGGTGATCCCACATAAGTGGTTAACACTTTTGTGGAGGAAGGAAAATTTTGGTTTTTGTGTTTACACAAAATGAAGGGGTTCGCTCAAACTTAATGGTTCGGGCGAACCATTTTATAGGTTCGAGTGAACACTATGGTTCGATCGAACCCAATGTTTTCTCGAACCCATCCCATTAATGAGAAAAAATATTAAAATAAGGGGGTTCAATTGAAATGGGGTTCGATTGAACACCCTGATTAGGGATTTTAGAAAAAAGTGACTGTCATTTTCACATGCGGCGAACAAATCATGTGAACAACGAACAGTGCAACGAACATTCGAAGCATGTGAACAAGCGAATTGTTTGGCGAACGAATGGGCCACCTTCGAGCAACCTTCACAGTATATCACCCTCCAAGGAGTCCTCCAAGGTTGGTTACATGCTTCCCATTTGCATACATCCATGAATCGCATTTTCAAAAACTGTGATATATACCCTAAATATAGAGAAATCAATTACATGAGGCCAAATTTTGTGTAAAGTTTTAAACATTCAAAAAAATTGACAATAATTTGTTTATAGTTTCAAAGAATAAAAGACAATGATATATACACTATTCCAAAGCTACCATTTTGGCCCAAGCAGGGCAAAGGTTGTGGAGTTTGGCTTTACAACATCAATTGCATTTGCTTGAAAGTTTCTAAAGCCTTTTCAACAAACCCATTTACATGAACATAATTTGGATTTACAACTGCCAATTGCATTTGTTCTATATTTTAAATGCTTGGATGGGTATCCATACCGGGCTGTTCCAAAACCCCCATTTTTGCACAGGTAGTGAGAATGATAACAAATATAAAACATATAATCTATTTTCAACACCTCTTTCGTATTTTCTTTAAACTTTCTAAAGTATTTGAACAACAAATCTATTTTGTGAATATCTTGCACAAGGAATTCCATGAGAACACATTTCTTGGAGGCATTTTGTCAAACAATTCAAACATTGAGATTGAAGTTTTTTTGATATAAAACCTTTAATTTATAATCTGTAATATTATCATATATAAATTTCATAAGACATTGAGATTGAAGTTTTTTTTGATATAGAATCTATAGGTATAAATAGTTTTATGGTAGAAACTTTATATATACATATAAAAATATGATAAATGTGTGATTATTTTTCTTTCCAATCTATAAATTTTTGATGTGCTTGGCTATATAATTGAGATGATTCACTCATAACAATGATAAAAATTTAGTAGCAAAGAAATATTTTCGAGACATTGCTACCATTCTACATAACTCTCATGGAAATAAGAGTTTTATTTTATTTTAACTAAATATTGTGTGTACTCTATCTTGAATTACTAATTAATTTTGAATTATATACATAAAATATAAAAGCATCCTCTATCACATAGAATAGATAGGTTAATTAATTTGAAATAATTTAAATGTTTTTATATTAAGAAAAATTTATAAATATGGAACTCATATGAGAAATTGACTAAGACAACTCTATGTGAGAATTAAGATGAGAATCATATATACCTTCTTTCAAGAATTAACATTAGATTAATACATAGCTCATGTATTGTATAATCACAAGTTAGAAACCAATGGAAGATTGAGAGTCTCAACTAAGAATTCCATCTTATAAATCACATTCATACTAGAAGCCAAAAACTAAAGACCAAATTTGATATTTAATAGAGTTCATGTGTTATAAAATTCATGAAATGGAATATTTGGAATAAGTGTGTAAACCATTTGTAACTAAATTCAAGCATCAAATTAATGGAAAAAGATAAATATTAAGAACTAAAAGAAGGATCCAAACCATAAAGGAAAATAAAATATTAACTTAAAACCTCAATGTCAACACAAGAGTTGAGATAAAATTAGACAAAATGTTAGTAGGAGGAAGATCAAAAAATTGAAGATACCCATGGTAGATGAGACCAAACAAAGAAATCACATTTTTTTCATCTATGATACCTAATATTCCATACAAATGATCCTATTCTAGGTTAAATATGGGTTTTCAATATAATGTGACAAGAATATCACCAAGTCTTGATGAAAATTTTATAAAAAAATAAATTATTAGTGGTACAGAATATGAAATTTATGCTAAATTTTAAATTTTAGGCCTACCACATTCAAATAATTGAGCTCAAGTTAGATAGATTAGTTGAGGATAAATTTATAGCATAACACTATCCAAATAATACCTCAAGAACTATCACTTAACTAATATTACATATCATGCACAACATGAATAATGCCTCAAGAGAACTATCACTTAACTAATATTGCATATCATATGACATCATGTCACATACCAAGCACACTAATCCAAGTCTCCACTCACTAGGTGTCAAGATACTAATCCATGAAGAGATGGTTAGTAACCAAGTGAAAGGATTATCCTATAATTGTGATGTTCTACACTTCCTATGTAATGATAGCTAATAAGGGCATACTGGCGTGCATGGAGAAACATAGGAAGTTTCTAAATATTTGTAGAGAACTATATTTTGTAACCTAATATGTTTGGTCTCCCACTAGGAGGCTATGGCATGGTTTTGGGAGAATAATAGTTACATAAACTTGAGACCATCATTTACAAATTCTTTAAAATGTGGATTCAATTTACTACTAGTTCCCACAAGTACACTCTCATAGGGGTGAAATTAGGTTCCACACACCTCATTAGATCACATAAGGTATCATTGGGTAACAACTTACCAAGTTATTATCTAAATAAGGTATCATCAAGGGTAACATAGAGAATTTATTAAATAAGGTATCATTGGGTAACAACTTACCAAGTTATTATCTAAATTTGTTACATTGACTCAATCATCAAAATTACATGAAGTGATAACCAAAAATATCTCAATGTTTATAGATTCCCATATATTATCACCTCAAAATTCCCATAATCATGAACTTTAGTTGATTCCAATTAGTACACCAAATAATATTTAAGTACCTTGATATGTTTTTGTGCAAAATACCTTGAGACTAAACAATAGTGCACAACCTTCTTTAGGTGGGGGTCATTCAACCTAGTGTGGTCCACACTCTTCCCATGTACTCTTTATTTAATAAAAAGGATGGTTCATGTTGTTTAAGTGTATATTTTTATATATATAAAAACTCACAACCAAGGATATGTTTCCCAATCCTATGATTGATGAGCTACTCAATGAATTTCATGTAACTTTATTTCCCATAATATACTTAATAATATAGCTATCACCATATCTTTCTACTTGAAGATGACACTACTAATACTAAACTTTAAGCTCATGGGGCCACAAAAAATGTTTCATGATGTCATTTTTCCTTACTCATTCCATGTCTACATTTGAAATCTTGATAAATAAAAAAATTAACCCTTTCTTTGGAAATTCATTTTTTATATTCTTTAATGATATATTTTTCTATATATCCATACATCATTAGGAAGAGAACATATTTTATCTATATCAAGCCCTCCAACTTATTTCATCAAAAAATCATGTGTAAATCCTTCCAAGTATTCATTTGGTCAAAAGGGTGTATTAAATATCAAGAAAACATAAAGATGTAGTGAATTAATATAAGCCTAAAACTCAGAAAAAAATAATAAAAAAAATTAAGTGCATGATAGCTATTTGAAATTTATTAGAACACTCATAATTTGTGTGGGTATCACCATAACAACATAATATTAAACTTAGATCATCAATTTAAGTAAAATTGTTATGAAAGCCATTATAATTAAATAGTTTTATAAAGATAATATCATTTTAAATCTTAGATAATGATCTTTTAATTTTTATCACAAATAAAAATATAAATTTGTGTACATAGTTTAAATTTGACACACTATAACTATACTAGAGACCAAATTTTAGGAGATGAGTTAGTTATTGCACCTCTTATTATGAGAATATTATGAAAATATTCAATAATTATCTTAATCAATAAAATCTATAAAATATTTACAAACAAAAATTTCTCATATATTTAACCTTTTCTCTTATTTTTAGGCTTTTCTTTTGTTCTTTGAAAATCACATCCCCTAAAACTTTAATAAATTAAGTAATAAAGATTGTACTAGTAGTTTTTGACATCTTTATTCTTGTCTTAAGTCACAAATTCACAAATTCACAAATTCACAAATTCACAAAATCACAAAATCACAAAATTTCTCAAAAAGTTGATAATTTAGATAATTGATAGTTGATTTGAGATATGACCTCATTATATTCACTAAAACTTAAATGATGCGATCAAGTGAATCATTCAATTAGGTGAAAGTGAAGGGTAAATTAATGTTTATTCAATTTTCAATTTTTAAAAGTTTACTATTTTGATTAATCACTAATTCAATTTATATTGGTGGAAGATTTGAGGTAATAGAAAAAATATGTACAAAGTTTAAATCTTCATTTTCTCTTATTCTTTCATTATATGTTTTTTTTGCACTCGGGTTAAATCTTCATCCAAGTTTGTTGTGTACTTATAAGAAACCTTTATTCCTTAGTACCATGTTCTTGTACATTGTATGGTAACTTTCATGATAAATATTATGTGCATGTCTCTTCCTCCTATCAAATTTTCTTTATGGATATGAGGAAGTTTATTTCTAATTTATTGGTTTCCTCCTTATCAAAATATTGCTTCAATAATTTAGAAATCACATTTACAAGCTTATCATCTCTCTCATTTTCTTCTCTTATTTGTGCCTTCAATAATGACTAAATTGATTTTACATGGCCACCAATGTTAAGTAATGACGCTTTCCCTTTATTGCTAGTTGTAGGAAATAAATCTTAGATGCAACTTTTATCAATGTTTTTGAAACTGTCTTTAATGGCACATTTTGTACTAGAGTGCACACTTGTAGATTTAAATTTTAGAATTGTTTTAGATTATGTTTTTTGTGCAATCTAGTAATTTGAATGTTTTGATTATTAAAAACTATGATAGATGTTGAACATGTTTTTTGTTAATGGTATGAAAATATTATTGGGGTAAAAGCACAAAGTTGTGTCACACTTTATAAAGGAAACGACCAATGCTGTTCCAAATTTTAAACTTGAATCACTAAAAAGTAGCATATATGTTTTGAATTTTTAAATGATGTAAACTAGTAAAATATGTATTTTTTAGTATATTTTATGTTTGTATTTTTTATAAGAAATTTAAAAATTATTTTAAACTAGTTTTTCATAGATTAACACTATAATTTAGTTGCTATAAAATGTTGAAAAATGAAGTTGCACGAGACGTCAAACTTTTTATAGTAAATTTAATTTTTTTTCTTTCAAATTTTTTGTGTGTATTTATAACTTGAAACTTTATTGCATGGATATTATTTTTTTCAATTTTGATAAATATATATTTGTATATAAATATTAAAATGTGCATGAATAAAAAACAACTGTTTCCATCGGACGTCAACATTCATATTAAATATTTATCTAAAATGGAAAAAAAATTATACCATCTTGAAATGGATTCTTTTATATAGTGCATCATATTTTTTTCAATTTTTTTTAATAAGTTTTAGTATTTTTCCTTGGAATGGTAATCAACCTAATATTTTTTGCTAATAACCTACTTTTAGTATAAATAAAAATATGAATATAAATAATAATTAAACTATTAAAATAAATATATTTTTGAAAAATACACTTATGGATCTACAAAAGGGTATTTTTACATTTAAAAAAAAAAGTTATTTACATGAGGAGGAGTTATTAAAACTTCAAGTTTTTCAAATAATTTATTTCTTTGGTAAATTGGACTCAAAGTGGTGCTCCATATATTTTTAGCCAACAATTTTAGTTGAATAAATTGTGGAAGTATCTAACTTAGCTAGAATGAATCTTACTAGGTCATATGTTTGATCAAAATTGATTTTAGTTAGAAATACTTAAATTCAGTTGTGCTGATATGTTGGCTGAAAGTGTGACACAACTTTGTGCTTTTACCCATTGATGAGTAGATGAATTATTAGAATCGTTTTAGATTTCTATTCCCTATATCTAGATATATTATTTAAACCAAGGTCTCATTGGTCTTTTAGGTGTACATACATATATAACATGGAAAATGTAGATGTTCCACCTCCAGAATCTTTGTTTGCAAATACCACTAATGAGATTAAGAAATTGAGAGACTCATTAGCATAGGGTGCAAACCCAGGGATATATTTTGAACCATGCATGTCAATATTACATAGTCTAGAAAAACTAAGAGATGAACTTGAGAGGACTAGTGCATTTTCTCCAGATAGAGTAGGGTATGTGCAGGATCATGATGGGCTAAAAAGTGGCGATATCTAAGTGATATGATGACCCATGTGGCTGACGACTTTTTTTAATCCAAAATTGATGAAATGAAAAGGGTTTTTAAAGCAGATTCACAAATTTCCACCAATATAAATTATTCTTTACTTTGAATTTAATAAATAATTATTATTCATTTTCTATTTGAATTACGACTAAAGTCCTGATTGATAGGCTGATTGAAAAACATCTATAAATTTCAAACGATATCACATTTTTTTAATCTGAAATATGCTTCGCATACTATAGGATTTAAAAAAAAAAATGAATTTCATGAATTTTTGACCAAGTTAAGGTGGTTAGACATACAATTTTTTTATATTTTTTCAAATTTGTAATAAAAAAATCATAATTAATTATTTACTTGGAAAAAAATTACAAAAAAATATGCATCACAACTGGAAATGAGTCCCCTACTTATATCTAAAATATTATAAAAAATAATTATCATTTTATTGTGGTTAGGGTGGTAAGACAGACACCTACTTCTTATTTTTTCCTTGAAATTTAAGTACTACTGCATTGAAATTTCAAAATTTCACCAAATAGATTTTTGTTTTAAAAACCTAGTAGTTTAGAAACTACATTCAATTTGCTACAGATTCTATTCTTACATATTTTTGAAATAATATAGATTACTTATTCAAATATTTACGTCAAGTTGCCTAACTTTGATTTTCTGAATTTTATTGCCACTTAAGGGCCTGTTTTTTCCATGATGATCCTGCACATACCCAGTAGCAGCTATTCTTTCTCACATGCGAGAAGAAGTACATGATGAGGTTCCCCTTAAAAAAATATAGGATAGTGTGACCAAAGAAACGATAAAAACCAATTGTTTTCCATTTTATCAAAATGCACGCAAGGTTAGGGCATACTAGGTCACTAGATGTGTCGATCATGCTATGGCCTCATTGATCTACCCACAATTTCTCATAGCACATGGTCAATACCCAAACAATGACCATATTCCATTATATTTTGTTCAACAGTTGTATGCTGAGGTCCATTTGGGCCTCAAAGTCAACTACCTAGACATTCCACCATATGTTGGTTAGGGGCGTGGCAGGGTTACCAAAAGGCCCACTTATCGTCGAGCAGATAGACCAGCCCCATTGTTTAGGGTATTGGTTGGCGAGAGGTCTCCTTCTCTTACCCCAACTCTAGCCACCATAACAGATGAGGTTGTCGTTGCTTCCCAAAAGGAAGCAATTGACACTGTAGGTGACATTGCAGTTGCCACCACTAGGATATCTATTGATCATGTAGGTCAGTATTTGATGTCTAGACGTCCTCGATCCACACCATTTTTAGCGTAGTGGACCACCATGGATCCTTTCATAGCACCAGGAATCCCTACTCCCATAGAGCTTGAGGCACTTACAGGAGATATGGCATGCAGGACTCTGCATTGTTTGGTTGAGGACCTCTTGGAGGCATATGCCTCCATTGCATCAGACTATGGGATTAGTGTAGAGCATGTTAGAGATCATTTGGCACACGGAGCTTGTTCACTTCTAGGATCCCATCACTCTCAACCCAGCACTAGTGCATGTTAGGAATCACCATCTGATCATTCGGTAGCTGCACAGACTATGGGTTTTACTGAGATGCTGATTGGTGCTGATTCATTATTGCCAATGCCATCTCACCTACATAGTCCTCATCACTCATCATTTCTGGCATGACATGGGATATATTAGATGGATGCAAATATTGGTTTGTTGCTTGACTGTATAGTTGATATGGTGGAGATGGCCGTTTTAGAGAACTCAGGTCATCCGATATCAGATGATGTGCATGTATGTGTGCATGCACATGTTTTAATTCCTTTTTAATTATTTTTAAATTTTAGTTTTAACTAGATATTCATGTACTGATATATATGAATATATATTGTAGGTGGACATACCTCATGTCACTCCTAGCCTTGTTCTAGATCGTGTACATCAACGTGACTCTGTGGATGAATCCGCTGCTAGTGGACATGTGAGTTTTAAATTTTTATATATATATGTGTATATGTACATGAATATGTATGCATAGATCTAGATACATATTTAATATAAATTATATGTATTTAACAGATTTTGTACACCACTTTATTTGCAGGGCTCAACACATCCATCAGAGCAGGACCATTCTCATTCAGATGATCATTCGACTAGGAGTCGACACTCATATTAGGATCTACATTAGATTTATGATCTTTACTACATGTATTTGCTTATATGATGATCTTTCTAGTATTTTAAATTTTATTATCTCTAACTTACATTTTCTATATATGATGATCTTTAGTATTCGACATTTGCTTATATGATGATCTTATACATGATGATCTTTAGTATTCCACATTTGATGATCTCTAACTTACATTTTCTTTTATGATATACATACATTTAGCACTTTGCTTATAACATGTTACATGTTTATACATTGTTCAATATTGATATTTTTACATGTTTACATGTTTATATGATATATGTATACATTTTCTTGTATTCAATATACATACATTTTCATATTTGATGATCTCTTACAACTTACATTTCCTTATATGATATATACATTTGATCTCTCTAGAGTAGAATTTTAGGAAATGAATGCCACTTTATAATTAAGTTCATTCATGTTGATCACAATAAATATTTTGCACGTGCACGCCCATTGAATAAATTATAGTAAGTAGTCAAAAATTATAAAATAAATGACTCCCAAGCTCAAGTAAACTAATGATATTTTATAAATGAGTGTATTTACTTGAGCCTGTCATTTATTAATTTGGACATGTTCTTCTAGTTTTAAAATTTGATAAAAATGATGAAATTAAAATCTTGATAGAAAGTAAGAACAAATAAAGTGCATCACTTTGTGGTACACAAAACTCCTATTTTTTTTAAAATGACTTAACATGAACCATTGAGGAGTTGAGAACAAAATATAAAATTATAAAGAATCTAGGTAGGAACATTCCTTTTACAATTAAATATACCATCCTTCAAACACTTTCCCTCTAAGTTATAAAATTTTATGTTAAATTATTTCATAAAGAAACTCTTAATCTACACCATTATTAAATTATAGGAAAATTTTATTCTTTGAAACATTAAGAAAATTCAATTCAAATTATACCTCTATTATATTTTTGACAAGTAACAAAATTCTAAAATTACTAGATATGTTGCATATCTATACATTAAATAAAAACAAACTCCACAATGAAATAACTTGTTTGATTACCACTTGATTCATTTAAACTAGGATCTAGTTATTCCATACACTAGAATAATTTTTTTTTTTTCCCATATGCATATAAATACAAGCTTATTTTTCATATTTCCATATCAAATTGCAAGATTAATTCACATTTATATCACTTGGAGCACAGATTTTGGAGAAGAGGTTTTTGCACATTTATCAAGGAGGAAAATATTGGAGGATAATTTAACTAAGTTGGTAAGAGATTTGTTTCGAGTCATCTTTAACTTGAAGAAGAAATGGGACAACAAAGAAAAAGAAAAAATGCGTCTCAACGAAAATTGTCAAAAGAAGAACAAAAGAGGCGTGAACAAAACTTGGAAAATTATCATAGAAAGAAACAAGGTAAATGCTTGTTTCTTCTCTCTCTCTTTGTCTCTTAAGTGTGTGTTTGGGACTTTTATTAACACCTCAATTTGTTTTGCTTATAAATATATTTCCAATTATGAAAACCATGTTAGATTTAACTTGGAAACTTTAATACTAAAAAATAGCCATCTTTCATAGACATGGACCTTGAAGTTATGAAGGAGACCCAAGTTCAAACAATTCTTGATGGAGAGGGGTCATAATCACTTCCTTCTACTAGTATGGATGAGCATATAAAACTAGCTGAAAATTCTCTCACTTATAGCATCATATATTATATCACTCTGTTTGTTTGCATACATAAACTTCACTTATATAGAATCATCTCTCACTTTCTTTGAAAAATATTTTGTGACATGTAGAAAGGGCTCAACAAGGAAGAAGTTCTCATGTTGAAGTCAAGCCAAATCTAGATATTGGATCAAATGAATCCGTTGAACAACACATGGACCTTGAAGTTAGGGAGGAGGCCCAAGTTCACACAATGAATGTTGGAGAGGGGTTAGGATCACTTCCTTCTACTAGTATGCATGAGCATATAAAACTAGCTGAAAAGGTGATGAAACAAATTTCTTATAGAAATTTAGATCATTTACTTGAAATGGATATGGAGAAACTAAAATGTTATGCCAACCAGCCTTATAATAAGAGAAAGAGGTCAATGACTAAATCTATAAATGAAATAATCAATGATCATTTCAATCATCTTGATACACTTGAAAAAACCCAATTGTTATCACGTGTACTTCTTCGTAATGAGATGAAAGAGTCATTACAATTGTTGGGTGTACATTTGGCATCAAATAAGAAGAAACACGTGGGATTACAAAAGGATATTTCTCAAAATGCTAAAAAGGGTTTAGATTCCATTGGGAAAGGATCTCGATCAGTGGATAAGGCCACTATAAGAAGGGTGATATTGACATATATTGTACATCAAGATATAGCAAGAAAAATAAAAATGTTTGCACTTTCAGCTGAAATTGGTTATAGTAGAACCACATTAATAAATTATGAGAAAAAGATAAAGTTTTTGGATGAGAGTTTAGAAGGCAATTGAGAAATTACATGTAGAGCTCCCCATTGTGGTAGGATTGAAGATATTGTTAGGAGCTTGATCTCAAGTTTTTGGCATGATCAAACTTGTTCATCATCAAATACTAGAGATGTTATGAGACATAGGATTGAGCCTGGTATTTATGAAAACCATATCAAACATTGGCTAGAAATAACACAATTTGAGATGTGTATGAATTTTTGTAATACATATCCTCATATAAAGATTGGGAAAACAATGTTTTAAAGGTTAAAGCCATATAATGTGAAGATAAACAAGGTTTTTGAAACTTGTTGTTGTCGTTATAATATTGAATTTGATCTCTACTATCAAGTGTTTCGAAAGATGAGAGAAGAAAGTTGTGGTTTTCAAAATGCACCTCCTAAACATGCAAGTTTGTTCATAAAGACTATATTATGTGATCATGAAAATGGACCTCAAATAAACTGCATAAAAGGAATTTGTGAGATATGTGGAAATTTGGCTAAATTTCTTTCAAGAAATGAGGATATTGGCCTAACAAAGACAGTAAATTGCAAGAGGTAAGTACTATTTTTAGAGAGTTTATTTATTTCAATTTGATTAGATTGTTATTTTAATTCTCTAATATAATGTTTCATTGATTACATGTGGTTTATTGCTTATTCGTATATTTTACTCACACAGGTACAAGTATGTAAAGTTGCAAACAAATTTTGGCAAAGAATCCACAAGGTTGAACTATGTAGAAGAGGAGATTCCTATTGGAAAATTTATGGAAGATTTTCAAAAATTGATACAACCATACATGCAACATTCCTTTTTTGCTAAGTGGCAAGCACAATAATTCCAAACATTGAGAGATGCTTTCCCGCTTGGAATAGTTCTATCAGTAGTCAACTTTGTAGAAAATTACTCCTTTATACATCAAAAGGAGATTCAATCAAAGTATTACTTTTCAAAGCAGATCACTATTATGGTTCATGTGTGTTATCGACATGCACAATCAAAATTGGATGGTGTTGAGAGTATAGATGAAGAATGAGTCATTAAGAAAGAATATCACTTTTATATTAGTGATGATAAAGAGCATGACACACTTTTTATCCAACATTGTTTTACCAAAAAAAATTAGAATTTGAGAAGTAGGGGTGTAAAATTTGAAAATCATTTTGTATGGTAAAATGGGTGTGTGACACAATTCAAATCTTCACGGCCATTCTATGCACTTTGTAGATATCATAAAATCTACAAAATACCACATGTTTGGAGTTTTTTTGAGAGTGGGCATGGAAAGGGTGAACATGATGGGGCAGGAGCTTGCATCAAATGAGTTATCTAGAAGATCATATAGACAATGCACATGATGTTGTTGAATTGTGCAAGAAACACTTTGCATCAAATGTGGTCGGCACATCTTCGAGAACAAACCGACACATTCCACATAGAGTGTTTTGGGAGATATCGAGTATGTATAAATTACATTTTCAAAAATTTGAATTTATTTAAATTTAAATTATATATATATATACATGTTTGTTCACATAATTTTGTTGTTGTACATGTATCTAGTTGTGGATAGAAGATCGATGCATGGATGCAACAGGGTAGAAAAAACAAGATCTTTGCATTGTGTTAGGAGTTTAGATAGTCACCATGGATGGACATTGCACACAAGGGATTACTCTTGTTTTTGCACTGAGTGCATTGCAGAAAACTCTGATCATGCATGCAACAACCAAGAACTTGAATATGTTGGTAAATGGGATACAATGCCACTAGTTGTTTCAGAAACATATGATGAAAATGAGGAAGAAATATTTGAAGACATTCCTTTGATTTCAATTGATTATGACCATATTTCAGGATTGGTTAGAAAAGGTATGTATGTGTAAGTTTTCAATAATTTAAATATTAAATATATATATATAGTTAATGATCTTTAGAGACATTTCTAATTTTCAAAGATTTTTTTTTTGTAAATGGTGTAGAGGAGATGTTTTTGCAGTCATAGCAGATTCTGGAAACATTGAAGGTGTTAGCTATTATTTATTGTGTTGCACAGAAGAGAGGAATAAAAACCTTAAAAAAGTGATGGAATATCATTTCCTTTAAGTGAGTTTGAATTTAAAATTATATATGCATTATGTTCACATGTGCACATTACATTATAAACATTTAAATATATATTGTATAAACCTTGAGCACTGAAATGTTGTACACATTCATATGTCTTACCTTAGGTTCATGTTTACCATGTAGGTAATGTTGTAGTGCACGGGACATATCTAAAACAAGTCAAAGTTGTTAAGCATGGGATTCATTTTGTTGAATATCAACCTGATAACAAGGTATA
Organism: Sequoiadendron giganteum; assembly: GCA_007115665.2. Classification (NCBI taxonomy): domain Eukaryota; kingdom Viridiplantae; phylum Streptophyta; class Pinopsida; order Cupressales; family Cupressaceae; genus Sequoiadendron; species Sequoiadendron giganteum. The sequence goes on along the minus strand of CM021101.1, from coordinate 190,883,480 downwards.
TCAATATAGTCACTTAATAATTGCTACCGCCCTACATCTTCATGCAATTCCACATGCACGTGGCTGAAGAAAATGGAGACTAGATAGTGATGATCATCAAAAAATTCTACATGTTATTGAAGAGCGGGCTGCACCAAAATCTTTAAATTAGATTATATCCATGATTTTCAAGTTCACTTGTAACCCTATACATGTTCAAGTGAGAACTTATAGTAACTTGTACATAGTTGTAAATCATTTTGTGTAAATTACAATTATATGTACATATTCATTCCATGGAAAATTCTTAAGTTCAAGAATCTTTGATAGCATCATCTCTCACTTTTTTTGCTTGCATGTAAACCCATATATATGCTTTCAATACTTATTTGAAACCTAGTGAAGTTTTTTAAAATCATTTTTCCTAAATTACAATTATATAGAACTTATATTTGTTTCATGGAATTATTAAGTTCAATAATCTTATATACAATTATATATACAACTTATATTTATTCCATCGAATTTCTCCATGGGCAATTATGTAAATTTTAAAATTAAGTATTATCTAATTATAAAATTTTTGTACACATATTTAAAACATAAACCAAAGAAAATAAAAAAATAAAGTTGCCATCAATTTAATTCACAAAAAATACCGCAAATGGAAATAGAAAGTTCCCCTCTACCCTTAACCCTCTACCCTCTACCCTTAAGCCTTAAATCCTTAAACCCTCTCTCTCTCACTCACTCACTAATTCTATCTTGAGCTCCCATCTACCCTTAACCCTTAACCCTTGTACCCCCTACCCGGGTGAACCCACAAAAGTGGTTTACAATTCGAGTGAGGAAGGAAAACTTCCAAAAACCTCATCCATGCAAAAACAAATCGTATTGAGGGGTTCGAGCGAACTCAATGTTTGAACGAACACTAAAGGGGTTCGGTCGAACCAGGGTTCGAGCGAACCACTTTGAATGTGGGAACCTGTGTTTCCCATTGTGGAAAGGGGTTTCGCTCGAACACTGGTTCGATCGAACCAGTGTTCAAGCAAGCCCCCTTTATCCCACCTTCCCACCCTCTGACACAAAAAGACTCTAGATTTTTGTCGTTTGAAGCTCGAGTTGAGGATGAAAATGGAGGAGGCTTCACAAACCCAACTGGAAGATGGTAGTCCTTGGAACAAGCTATCCAACGAATATAATTTTAATATGTTTTGGTTTTATTATGTATGTGTTTTTTTAATTTTATTAAACATAGGTTTTTCACCCAAAATCAAGCTCTTTGTTTTTGCACATGTGGAAAATAGAAAATTATCAAAATAAAATTTTAAAAATATGTTCATGCTAGGTATTGATGTCCTTGATCCAATTAAAAAAAAAAAGAATTTCGATACATACAGAAAAATTTATGTTGTATACAATTCGCCTATGTCTGAATTGCAATTGGTTTGACTTCGAAACTTGATTAAGGAAAACATATTCAATAAAAAACTATGAGACCAAATGAAAGTGCTAGATATCGTAGTTACAAATCTAAATTTGAAAAAATTATAATTTTATCCTTCATACAAAAAGAGTTATGTTGTATACGGTGAGTGATACTTTTTTAAAATGTTGTTTTCTAAAAAAAAACCAATTTTCATGGGAGATGGAAAAAATAAGTGCAATTTGATTCCAAAATTTTTGAAAAAAATATTTTTTAGAATCTACAGATCAAAATGTGATGAGACTCTATTTTGAATCATCTTCAAATTCCTCACGATTTAGCCGCTATAGGTGCCCGAATATGAAGATTTAGTTAAAAATAATAATTGCAATGTCCAATTTGGCCAAAAATTGTAAACCACTATTGTGAGATCACCCACCTTTTATCTCTCTCCCACTCCCCCCTCTCTCCCCTCTACCCTTAACCCTTAAACCCTAAACCCTTGTACCCCCTACCCTTTATCTCTCTCCCACTCCCCCCTCTCTCTCTAAAATCTCTCCCTCCTACCTGCTCTCCCTCTCTCCCCTCTACCCTTAACCCTTAAACCCTAAACCCTTGTACCCTCTCCCACTTCTGTAATAACAACAAGTCCTCCACAGTTGGTGCATATGGGATTTCTCATGGCTTCTTTAATTTCCATGTTCTCCAAGCGAAGCTTCTCGTTATCCGGCCTGAGGAGAGTGTTTTCATGACACTTGTGCTGAGCCTGAAAATCCAAGATTTGAAAAGCCATAATTACAAAAATTTAAGGAATAAAGAATGAAACCCTAAAGTTCATCAATTTTGCAACATTATTACAAATTTTTGGTCATTTTCTTAATCCCCACATATACTTTCATTTGGGTTCGCCAATTCTAGAACCAGAACTTAATCTGGCGTGGTGCAAGCCCCAATAGCTTACTCATATAAGCTACCTTTGCTTCTAATCCGGGTGAGGGCACTCTTTGAAAAGTCTGTAGCAAACCCAAAATAGCAATAAAGTCATAAACAACAATACTCAATGAATGACAAGTATTGAATTGTTTAGTGAAAAAGGGCATACACTTCCATCTCCTAAATTTGTTGAGGAGTATGCATGTGATAACGCTTCTTTTTGGAATGATTATCTTCCTACTCATCACCAGATCCATTCCCTTCCATTTTGTCACTGCTAGACCTGCTCTCATACAGTTCTTCATCTCTTTGTAGATCCCAAGTTGAGACTCTCCACCACTTTTTCCAAACATGTCTCCTTTTCCTTCCAAGCTACGTGTCTATCTAACAATGCCCATCATAAATATATACCTACTTAAATATCTATAAACAAACAAAATGCCCCTAATCAAATCAAATTAATACACATTTCCACATCAATACCCATGTTTTTATGATTTTTGGTTGAAGAGAACAGGTCTACCAGCATCAAGGAGAGCTTGGGTGCGGAGCTGTAGATGTTCATGTGTTCATATTAGACCTTGGATGAGGGGAAACGAAACAAGGTTGTGCCATTCCAATATTGTTAGATGAGATCTTAGAGAAAAACTTTTTGTTTGAATCGTTCCTACCCTCAAGTGAACTACCCAATCCAAAACTCATCCCAAAATGCTTTTTAGTTGTTTCTAATATATATACTTTTTAATTATATACTTTTTATTTATATACTTTTATATTATATACTTTTTATATTATATACTTTTTATATTATAATAATAACAATTATATATTATAATATATTATAATAATAATATATAATTAATAATAATTATATATTATTATTATTATTATAATAATAATATAATTAATAATAGTTATATATTTTATATTATTAATTATATAATAATTAATTATATAATTTTTATAGTATAATAGTAACAATTATATATTATAATAATAATAATATATTATTATTATTATAATATATTGTAATAATAAGTATATTATATATTATAATATAAAAATAATATAATTTAGATTTATATTAATATTATGCATTATAAAATAAAACTATCAAAAAACAGGAGGAAAAAAAAACAAAAAGTAAAATTGATTCATGTTAGGGGGTTTGACGAACCCCCACGAAATACATTTTTAAATTATATTTCAAAGTGGTTCGGTGGAACCATAGTTCAATCGAACCCATGTTCGACCAAACATATTTTTTGGGTTCGACTGAACCACCCTTTTTTCACCTCCACCCTTCGAGGCACCAAAAATGTCCATAATTTTGCACTTCAAAGCTCGATTTGAGAATGAAGATGGAGGAGACTTCACAAACCCAACTAGTATCAGGTAGCCCTTAGAACGAGCTAGCCAATGAATATAATTTTAATATGTTTTGGTTTTATTATCTATTTTTTTTAAAGTTTTATTAAATATAGGTTTTTCACCGAAAATGAAGCTCTCTATTCTTCACATGTGGAAAAATAGAAGATTATCAAAAAAAAATTGAAAAATATGAGTACCCTAGATATTGGAGTCCCTGATCCAAAAAAAAAAAAAAAACTAATACATACACTAAAAGTTACATGTTATACGGTCACGCTATGTCTGAGCTGTAATTGGTTTGACTTTGAAACTTGATTAAAGAAAAAACATTCAATAAAAAACTATCTAACCAAGTGGAAGCACTAGATACCAGAGTTACAAATCTAAATTCGAAAGAATTAGATTTTTATCCTTCAAGGAAAGAAAAAAATTATGTGTTATATGGTGTGAGTCACGTTTTAAAAATGTTGTTTTTTGAAAAAAACTAGTTTTCTTGGGAGATGGAAAAAAAAGTGCAATCTGATTCCAAAAAAATTGAAAAAAATATTTATAGAATCTATAGATAAAATCTGATGAAACTCTAGTTTGCATCATCTTCAAATTCCTCACGGTTTAGCCGCTATAGGTGCCCGAATGTGAAAATTTAATTAAAAATAATAATTTCAGTGTCCAGTTTGGCCAAAAATTGTAAACCACTATTGTGGGATCACCCAGATACAATATTGATATCCATCACAAATCCAATCAATCTCCATCCACATAAAGGATGACAAGCGAAGCCATACAAACCCCTACATAATGAGAGATAATTTGTTGCAAAGAAGCATTATAAGCACACTTGTGGAGTAACACTGGAATCCTTAATCTGACAAACACAGAAAGATAATTTGTTTGCTAGAAACCATATTAGAGTCATTGAATGACTCAGGTTGGAATCAAGATAAAACAACAATAGACCCAATGCTAAGGAACACTCAAAAACTCACAAACTAGCACAACTCTAGAATCTATGAAGCAAAAGTTGATTGAAAAATGATTTGAAACATAAATAATGTGAAGAGATCAAAAAGAAAATGCAAACCTAATGCATGAAAACAAGAAAGAGTGCATGCATTGATCAATGTCCACATTTACCTCCATGATTTCTACCCTACAATATAAAATGAATTTGCACTCAAACTAACCTCTGCTCTAATACCATGTGAGAATTTTCAAGAATACTAGTATAGTTACAAATTACAAAATTGCACAAATTGAAAAGAAAAGATTAATTGTAAATAAATGCACTGATTATTAACTTGATAATTTCTTAAGAATAAGTACAATATATAAAGCACGAGAAGATCCATCTAGAATGGCAACTACCAACTAGAAAATAGGCATGTGCAACTCCATGCAAGATTACACAATTAAGCAATTTCATTATCCTAAAAATTTAAAAACTAACAAACTTATTTAGAGGAGTATTTTAGGTAGAATATTCTACACTAACACCTTACACATAAAAACTATATAGTATGATAAATGGATGTCCACCATTTCCCTAATTTAATCGATCTATCCTTTCACAGACCACTTTCAATACTGTTCACCCACAATGCGTGAACTCTTGTACTAGGCACCCATCTCGCTTTTCATTATAATACACTCATATTTATCCATCACAATGTAATCCTACTCATTAAATGCCCATAATGACCTTTCATTCCTTCCTCATTCATTCTCAGTGCTCATAATTTTATACTAAACGATAATCCACACTAACTTTTTCCACTGGAAGTAACTACAAAATTAAAAAATAATTCACCAAAAGAAATGGATTGATAACTCTATTATACCACCCGTTTTGCAAACTAGAACTTACACCATTTAATTCTACTACTGATTGTGTAAGGGGGAAATTGGAAATGCAATAAGATAGTCAATGTTAAACGAATTAAACAAAATCTAATAAAAAAAAAAGACTAAGATTCATACCTATTACTCATGAAATGAAACTATTAACTCAAATAATGCAATCAAAGGAGAGAACATAAAATGAATTCAAACAAATTTGTAGTGTTACCATCCCGTGTCAAAGTGTATTCACAAAGATGTTGGATAATTTGTTGTATCAATGTGAAGCCTCCATTTGTGCATAGCAAAAAGCTTCCAAGTTGTGTGATGTTGATCAAAGATGTATGTAAAGTTTGTCAAGAAATTGGTTGTGATTTCAACATTATTTTGTTGTACAAAAGATGTCAACTCTCCCATCATTTTTTAGAAGAAATGAGGTTGTTATATAGATTTTGTGTTTTGAAATGGATGAATGAGATCGCATAGTAGAATATCCTGATCAATGGTTCAAAACCATTGAGAGGAATTAGATGGGAAGAATTAGTGGGTTTTGATTACGTAATCGATGTGATTAATGAAATCAATTTGAGTGTTCGGTGGAATTGAGGAAATGGATTGAGCCTTCAATGGGATTGAGGAATAGATGGATCGACCAAAAAATAGATGAATCAATCAACCAATCAGAGTGAGCAATTGGGGGATCATAATTTTTTCAATCATGAAAGTAGGTGAGGATAATTAATTAATTGATTTAATTAATTAATATTTTTGAGTTGAACGTGCAAATCATGTTTGACTTTTACAAACAAAGTTGTATTTGTTTGTTTTGACCTTTTTGAATGATGTTTTGAATAATTTATTTAATTATTCAAGTTTAGGGGAAAGTGATTTAAATAAACTATTATGTTTTAATAATTTAATTGATTGAGAGGAATAAGGTGAATTAACAACATAATTAAATAATTGACGTTATTTAATTATTGAAGAAGAATAAAGTTAGATTAGGACTTTATTAGATAAATGAAATTTATTTAATTAGTCAAAAATGATAAAAAAAGTGAATTAATTAAATAATGTAATATTATTCAATTAATAGAGGAAATTAGGGTTTTTGATGTAAATGATGTAAAATGTTGATTGAGGATGAATTAATTATATAATTTTAAATAACTTAATTAATAGATGAATATAAAATTTGATAATAATTAAATAATAATGTGTTATTTAATCATTTAGGGAAGAAGGGTGAAATTTAGTGTTGTTCGCCAGTCAAGACAATTTAGGGTATCTATATTTTGCCCCTCTTTGATACAATGTGATTTTAAAAATTGTGTCAAAGAGAATTCAAAAATTCCTACCCAAGAGTTGCCAAATATGCCCTCATATGCCCTGGTGATGATGACGGGATAACATGGTGCCTCCTTGAGAAATTTATTGAAAATTTTGGATAATGAGACAAAATTTTCGACAAGCTGATGTGATGTGTTTAATGTGATTTTAGTAAGATTTAGAAGATAGAATAAATTGGATGATTGATGATCATTGGTGAGTTTTCTTTTTCTTTGCATAGAGATTTCATATTTTTAACAATCCTTTTTGATGTAGCAAACAAAAACGATGCACCAGGGTATTAATAACCAAGGTGGCTTTGTATTCATTGTGTGGACTTTGAATCGGCATACAAAGAATATTATTGCTCATACCAGACATATTAAAACCTTGTTAATATATATGGTTGAGTTGTGTTAAAAAATTCGGACCAGTTACACAGAGATGTATGAAATACCTAACATGCAACTACTACATGAATTGTCTCAAAACAACTTCCATACATAAAACAAAACAAGTATTCACCATGGTAGTATCACAAAAACATCTTACAAACAAAACTAACAAAAATGGATAGTTAATACCACTATTCATTATTCTCTAAATCCTTATGAACATCCTCAAGAGATCTTGGGAATGTTGTATTACGATAAATCAAAAAGATAAGACTATAAAAAGATAAACAATGTTCCAGTATCTCTTGCCATATCTATTTTGGGGTTTCAAGCTATTATCCGATGTTGATGATGTTTGTTGTAGGAATGGATTCCTTAAGACATAACTTAGGATGTTGTTGGTGAATTGTCAATATATAGGTAGGTAATACTTTGGCATTGTTTTCACTTGATAGTTGTCTAATCATTTCCATCTCCACTTAGGAATTTTTTATTTTGATGTTTGTTGTTTGCATTGTCAAAGGGTGATTGTGACGATTCATTTATTATGGATGAAAATTTTATTTCATTTGGTGATGATGGAGGTAGGACCTTTTTTTGTTTTTCTGAGTTTATACAATGTTATTTTTGTTATTTTCGAGGGACTAACCTAGGGCCTCAGGGACTCATCAAAGATAATCCTTTCCTACGTTGTACATGCAAAGGCTCATAGTTCTCTTGGATTGATAAGAATTTTTTTTTGACTTTTTTGTTTTTCTAAAGTTTTTGAATTTTGAATTTTTTGACTAAGTTGAAAGAAAGTGTAGACACTTAAAAATGTCCTGAATGGTATTGCACACTTGAAACCCGATATATTAACATCGTTTGGTCTTGAAACCCATCTTCTTTTTTCTTGTTTGATTAAATTAACCTAGTTATTTAATCAAATGCCTCACTTTCATCTATTAACCTAATTGATCTAATTAGGTTAATTCACCCCCTCTCACACTATTATTCATCTTGTTTAAATTGAATAAACCAAATTATTTAATTTAAACCCTAAGCCCTCTTATTTAATTAAATAACCCTAACGTGATTAATTAAATATCATATTTGCATCCCATTTTCATTAAATAAATCAATAATTTATTGAATATCCTCACATTCTTCATCTTGCACATTCAAATTTAGTTTTAATTACTAAATTACGAATTTCCCCTCCCATCCACTTGCATAGGGAATATTCTCCTATTTTTCTCCAAAAAAGGTAATGATTATTTCAAACAAAATTTGTAACAAACTTTCAAAGTTGTTACAAAGTGTGTTTGTTTGCATGATTGTGAGACCTTGATGCTTTCCTTGATACATGTGATCTTTTATTCTCATCCATTGATGAGAATATTTGGTCCATGTTTCACCCTTCATCCAATATTGACCATTGATAGATCAAATCGATCTGAACCCTTGATTTTTCATTTGATCTCCTATAAATACATCACTATTTGTAGAGAAATTGATCCATATTTTGATAGAAAAGTTATGTTGTTGAAATTAAAACTTACTTGCATCCATATTCAGCATTTATTAGAATTTTAGATTAATCTCCATAGATATTTAGCTTAAGCATCCATTAATGGTTTCCATGTTAACTTATTTTGCATCCATTTTAGCATAGTATGCATCCATGGCTTATATATTTGAATTTTTTTTCTATTTAGCATAGATTTCTTCCATTTTATCAAACATTTTAGCATTTTAAATTAATCTTCATCATGTTAAACTAGTTTCATACCATCTTTCGTTAATATATCATCAGTTTCATCAGTTTTCTTCAATAAAACTTATTGAAATAAGCTCATATTATCCAAGGGATTGGGAAAGGGTCGTCATTCCACATCAATGCAACACCACCCCACCAATAGGATAAGATTGGAGGTCCTAGAATAGATTTCCCTTAAAATTTCATGTTGATTTCATGCTAGTTTAATGGGTTCTTATTCTTTGAAATTGCAAATATCTTATTGGGATAATTGATTAGGGGATTAAATAGGGTTTAAATTCATTTGGATCAACCGTATTTAGTTCACACTATGAATTTTCAATCACATTTTGGCACTAGAAGGAGGGCTATACTGATCGAATTTGATGAATTTCTCTTTATATTCTCGTGTTCTTGATTTGCAGATACAGTGATGCTTTTAGAGGCTACAACGATGCCTTTGTGAAGAATCACCATATAGCGACACCTTTATAGGAATTAAAATGATGCCTATTTAAATCCAATGAAACCTATTAATTATAGCGACACTAATACTTTTTGAAACTATCGTATATTTAAAAACCTAGCGACGCCTTTGTGTCCTTGTTTTCTATAGAGCGATGCTTTTCAACTTTCACCAGAGTGACGCCTTTGAATTATAGTGATGCCTTTGTGAATTATAGCAATGCCATTGTGGACAACAACACTTTTTATTGATAAACAAAATAGAGAGTTAATTTTTGCATGTACTTTAAATTTTTTATTTCATGTGCTCTCTTATATCTTTTTGACATCTGGTTTTTGTTTTTGAGGCTAATTGGTTTTGTAGATTTGAAAACATTTGAAGTGGGAGAAGCATACTATCGCTTGTCCATACATTGTAAAAAAACGTTTTTACACTTATGGGACAATTATAACCCATCATATGTTGCTTTGCTTTATGTTTTAGGACCAACTAAACTTCCATTGGGTTTAAAATTTACTTCCAAAATTGGTTAAAACTAGACCCACATATCCTCATTTTGCAATATCAGAAATGCAAATAATAGAAAGCAAACACCAGAGACACCATATTTACGTGGAAAATCCAATGAGTGAAAAACCATGGTGAGGATTAACTCACAATATAGTAGCAATGCAATACCAGATACAAAGACTCATTGTTATAGGGCTCATTGTCCAAATACAAAGGTTCAATGCCTAGATGCAAGGGCTCACTGTCCAGAAAAGAGGTTCATTGCCTAGAGAAAATAAAAGGAGATATATGAAGATCCACCACTAGGGTTCCACACATTCACAACTTGATCAAAATATTGTAAACACAATCAGCTCACTGCTTTAAGGAATCTAACACCTTAAAGTACTGTTGCCTCAATTCGCTCTTCCACTCTCTACCTGTTGATGGTGTTTTTATGCACTTCACAACACAGGTAATATGTAGGTGCATTACCTCTCTTGAAAGACAATCTTCCACAATCAAATTGCAGAACACTATCCCAAGGTCTCTCGGATGTCAGGTCATGACGAGGCTTGGAATATCTTAATTGATTTATGTGATTTGCTGGAATCACAAGGTGGACTTACGGATGAGTTACAAAGTGGGAAAGTTGGATCATCAAATGGAGTTTTTAAGATGGGAGAGTTGTTGTGCATTTGCTGCAGGTTCAAACAGCAGTCTTGAACTCCATTTCAACATTAGATTTAGCTTTACAATGTACAATGAACCTTGCCTAAGGTTACTTACTAAAAAAAAGGAAAAAGGGTAGGGAAGAGAGAAGGTTCCTGGATCTGAAACTACGAATGAACAGTGATCATGGAGGCTGCTACAGTAGACAAACTCCCTAAACTGGGTTTTACTTGGTCAAGAGGATCCTACAGTTACACAAAACTAGTGCAATCGCTAAGGACTGCAGATTTTCAGTTTGCATACACACATCATGAACATGCAAGTGAACTAGGTTGCAACAATCAAATAAAGAAGCCCAGGCTAACTTTGCACAGCAGCTTGTCATCAACAAGTGCCAAAAGTATGGGCTAAAAATTCATCAAATACTGAAACAACAATCACCATTACCACTTTCATTCAAGAAACTACAACTAAAACTAACTTGGAAGGTAGAACCATGCACACATAATGAGAAAACTCAAAAGGTAACACCCATAGATCATGCAATGCTACTTTCTATTGCTGCAGAATGTTTTTACAACAGCTCTCCAACAACTACAAATGAAGGGAAGACCCCTATTTATAGTTTAACAAAGCCCAAATGAATGGCTATGATGGAGTTACATTGTGTGGCTCAGATTCAATTACATTAGGGCTTCACCTACCCCACAATATTCAATAATTTAAAATACATCTTTGTCTTTTCCCTATTTTGTTTTGTAGTGGCCAATCACTATAGCAGTTTTGTCTCCTAGCTAATTTCCCTTTTACTGTAGCTAAAACTGCCTAAAAGCTGCCTTCTCCCGATGGAATTTTAGCATTCCTCATTGGATCAAATGGTTCTATCAACGGACCCATGGTAGGCTTCTTGAAATTGGAAATGAGAGGCCGAAATGCTGTTTTAGGAATGCTAATTTGAAGCGGCCAACGGAGCATGGAACTCCGGATGGTATTTCCCAGCTGCAAATTTGGAATTTGAAAGGTTAGGGGTGGACAAGACCCCATTTTAGCATCTGGGTCAAAGTCCGTTTTTGATTTGGAGGTGTGCTTGTATGTTTCGAAAACATGAGCCCAGAATACCGTTGTAGGAATGCTATTTTGAAACGACCGACGGAGCACGAAACTCCAGATGGTATTTCCTTGCTACAATTTTGGAATTTGAAAGGCTAGGGGAGGATAAGACCCCATTTTAGCATCTGGGTTGAAGTCCATTTTTGATTTGGAGGTGCGCTTGTACGTTCCGAAAACATGAGCCCGGAATGTCGCTGTAGGAATGCTGTTTTAAAATGGCCGACGGAGCACGGAACTCCGGATGGTATTTCTCGGTTGCAATTTTGGAATTTGAAAGGCCAAGGGAGGATAAGACCCCATTTTAGCATTTGGGTCGAAGTCCATTTTTTATTTGGAGGTGCGTTGGTACGTTCCAGAAACATGAGGCCGGAATGCCGCTGTAGGAATTCCAAAATTGCAGCCGAGAAATACCATCTGGAGTTCCGTGCTCCGTCGGCCGTTTCAAAACAACATTCCTACAACGGCATTCCAGGCTCATGTTTTCGGAACGTACAAGCGCACCTCCAAATCAAAAACGGACTTCGACCCAGATGCTAAAATGGGGTCTTATCCTCCCCTAGCCTTTCAAATTCCAAAATTGCAGCCGAGAAATACCATCCGGAGTTCCGTGCTTCGTCGGTCGTTTCAAAATAGCATTCCTACAGCGGCATTCCTGGCTCATGTTTCTGGAACGTACAAGCGCACCTCCAAATCAAAATGGACTTTGATCCAGATGCTAAAATGGGGTCTTATCCTCCCCTAACCTTTCAAATTCCAAATTTGCAGCCGGGAAATACCATCCGGAGTTTCGTGCTTCATCGACCGTTTCAAATCAACATTCCTAAAACAACATTTCGGCCTCTCATTTCCGGTTTCAAGAAGCCTACCATGGGTCCATCGATAGAACCATTTGATCCAATGAGGAATGCTGAAATTCCATCGAGAGAAGACAACTTTTAGGTAGTTTTAGCTACAATAAAAGGGAAATTAGCTAGAGACAAAACTGCTACAGTGACTGGCCACTACAAAATAGAATAGGGAAAAGACAGATGTATTTTAAATTACTGAATATTGTGGGGTAGGTGAAGCCCTAATGTAATTGAATCTGAGCCACACAATGTAACTCCATCATAGCCATTCATTTGGGCTTTGGTAAACTATAAATAGGGGTCTTCCCCTCATTTGTAGTTGTTGGAGAGCTATTGTAAAAACATTTTGTAGCAATAGAAAGTAGCATTGCATGATCTATGGGTGTTACCTTTTGAGTTTGCTCATTATGTGTGCATGGTTCTACCTTCCAAGTTAGTTTTAGTTGTATTTTCTTGAATGGAAGTGGTAATGGTGATTGTTGTTTCAGTATTTGATGAATTTCCAGCCCATACTTTTGGCACTTGTTGATGACAAGCTACTGTGCAAAGTTAGCCTGGGCCTCTTTATTTGATTGTTGCAACTTAGTTCACTTGCATGTTCATGATGTGTGTATGCAAACTAAAAATCTACAGTCCTTAGAAGATTGCACTGGTTTTGTGTAACTGTAGGATCCTCTTGGCCAAGCAAAACCTAGTTTAGGGAGTTTGTCTACTGTAGCAGCCTCCATGATCACTGTTCATTCATAGTTTCAGATCCAGGAACCTTCTCTCTTCCCTGCCCTTTTTCCTTTTTTTTAGTAAGTAACCTTAGGCAAGGTTCATTACACATTGTAAAGCTAAATTTGATGTTGAAATGGAGTTCAAGATTGCTGTTTGAACCTGCAGCAAATGCACAACAACTCTCCCATCTTAAAACTCCATTTGCTGATCCAACTTTCCCACTTTGTAACTCATCTATAAGTCCACCTTGTGATTCCAGAAAATCACATAAATCAACTAAGATATTCCAAGCCTCGTCATGACCTGACATCTGAGAGACCTTGGGATAGTGTTTTGCAATTTGATTGTGGAAGATTGTCTTTCAAGAGAGGTAATGCACCTACGTATTACTTGTGTTGTGAAGTGCATAAAAACACCATCAACACTACCTTTTGCACTTGTTCACACTCTTCACTTACTTTCTCGATTTTTGGATGGATGGATATGAAATTTTCCACAACTTGATTTTTTTTACACCATCTTCAACCCTAGAAACATTCTCCTAGGTCAACTATACAATTTCAAGTTACAAATTCAAACTAGGTCGGCTACTCAACATTCCCGCGGTGGATAAGAATAAGAGAGGACCAATTACATATTTAATTTAGGACCAATTTTTTTTTTTGGATTAATCACATGCTTCCTTAAGTTGATGCAAAAACTTAATGTAATGTGTAGACACTAGGTCGGTCAAACCTAATGAAAACACCAATGATCTTTGAAGTAAACACATCTCCAACAAAATAATCACATGTGGATCACTCAACATGTTTCACCAAAAAATTTACCATCTCTGAGAATACCTCAGGTACATCCACAACAATTACAACAAACTTCATTCACAAAGACCTCTTCACCAGTCCAATCGGACCAACCAACAAAACACAGGAGCTCTGGAGTAGGTATTTCAGAGTGTCAAACCACAAGAAAATTTGTTAGAACATAAAAACCATCAGAAAGAGCCATCTCCTAGATCCACAAGATCTGAAACCAATTATTAGAAGATTGCGAAGCAAAACCATTTCTCCCAGTCCACAAACAAATAGTTCTGACACACTAGTGAACATATCTTTTACTCTCCATCAAACCAAAAGCCAAAACTCGAGATATATTATCCATTGAAACTCATGAACACACTTACAGATTCACATAGGCATAGGATCAACACAAAATAAATGCAAAGCACAATACCATAGCACACTCAGAACACACACTTCAACATTGCCTTCATTATTTCTCAAATTTTCTCAAAAGCACTTGGAAAAAACACAACTACAACTTCATAGATATAGCTCCATGTACTCTAAGAACTTCTATAGTATCTCAACTATACAAGTACCATTTTTACTCAACTTGAACTATGTTGAAATCAATGAAAACATTAATGACAACACTATCAAACACATTCATACTTGCAATGATCTGCCCCTTTGTCATTGATGGCAACACATGATGTGAAAAAACATCAAAGAAAACATACATGATTTTCAGAAGTGACAACCTACCAAACATAAAAAAAAATTACATGATTCTCTCTCCTCCTTTGAAATGAATGGTAAAGGAATTTCTTGCCATATAAAGCTTTGTTCACTCCCCCTTAAGAGTACACCCATGCCAAATACTGCAACAATGCACTTCTCTACTCCCCCTAAGGAGTAGACCTCAATCATCAGTCCAAAACAAAAAGAGTTTGTGAATGCACTAGACTGATGCACCTCCATGTGCACTTAGTTCAAAGAAGGAGGGGAAGTAACCCCTAACTTCCCTCAGAGATACTCAAAATTATCCTTTGGAAGGGCCTTAGTGAATATGTCTACAACTTGTTCTTTGGTAGGTACATATTCAATTCTAACTTCACTCTACAATACCTTCTCCCTCAAGAAGTGATACTTAATAGATATGTTCTTTGTTCTAGAATGCATCACTAGATTCTTCAAAATGTTTATAGCACCTGTATTGTAACAAAATATAGAAATAGGTTCATCACTCACCACACCTATTTCCATCAAGGTTTGCTTCATCCAAAGTACTTGTGTACAATAGGATGTTGCTGTAATATACTTTACTTTTGTAGTGGATAAAAACACTGAATCTTGTTTCTTGCTCAACCATGAAACTAATCTTCCTCCAAGGAAGAATGCACCACCACTTGTACTCTTCTGGTCATCTACAAAGCTAGCTCAATCTACATCAGTGTAGGAATTCAATGTGAAATCATTGTCCTTCGGATACCACAGTCCATAATCTAGAGTTCCTTTAAGATATTTGAATATCATCTTCATAGTTGTTACATTTTCTTCCTTAGGTTTTGCTTGAAATCTTACAACTAAACATACTACATGCATGATATCAGGTCTAGTAGCAATAAGATACAACAGACCACCAATCATGGATCTATACATGCTCTTATCAACTTTAGTAGATTCATCATTCTTACTCAACTTGCATCCAGTTACCATAGGGGTATAGATCGGTTTGGAGTCATCCATTCCAAACTTATTTAACAATTCCTTAGCATACTTGGATTGTGAAATGAATATCCCTTTTTTAGCTTGATTTACTTGAAGTCCAAGAAAGAAATTCAGTTCACCAATCATAGACATTTCAAATTCTTTGCATCTCTTCAACAAATTTTTAACACATACCTTCATTTCCACCAAAAATGATGTCATCAACATATACCACAACTATCAATATCTTGTTTTTCTCAACCTTGAAGTAAAGATTGTTGTATGTGGACCCTTTGTTGAATCCTTGCTTTGTCAAGTATTTATCTAGTCTTGCATACCAAGCTCGAGAGCTTGTTTAAGTCCATATAATGCCTTATTTAACTTACAAACCAAGTTTGGTTTGTCTGACAGCTGGAAACCTTTTGGTTGCTCCATAAATACTTCTTCTTCCAGTTCACCATTCAAAAATATAGACTTGGCATCCATCTAATACACTTTGAAGTCTTTATGAACTGAAAATGCCAAGAACATCTGAATGGTCTCCATTCTTGCTATAGGTGCAAAAGTTTCTTCAAAATCTATTCCTTCAACCTGTCTAGCATGAAAAGCAGTTACCAGAGTACCTTCTATTTCATCCTTCTTTCTCTCCAGAATGGATTCCTTCACATATCTTCAATGATTAGTAGATATAGCTTTATTTTCCAGGGCTAGATACAAAAATTCATCTTTATCTTCCTCAAAATCATATTCATCATCCGAAATTCTTGCATCTTCTTTGACATAATACAATTTCTTAAACTTCATATCCTTTTTATCCTTGTGATTATTGTTATTGTCCTTTATCTTCTTGTGTGTAGCTCTATTAGGACATCTTGATGCATAATGACCAATATTTCCACAACTAAAACACTTAAAGGGAAACTTACCTTTGTATTTACTAGTACCTTTCTTCAATCTCCTTATGAAATTTGCTTTGAAATATTCCAAGTCATCTCCTTCTCTCTCACAAATTTTCTCATCTCGAAAGTAGTCAAGACACCAAATAGATGCTCCTTAGTAAATTTCTTTGGTTCATATGATTCTTCAAGAGCAGATATTTTTTCATTATAGTTGTCTAGTAGGGTCATCAATATCTTCTCAATTATATCTTCATATGACATGGTACCATCTTGATTCTTGGTTTTAGTTGCAATAATTTCAACTCTTTGATAATAGCTTGCAATGTCTTCTCCATCTTCCATTCTCAAGTTCTCAAATTTTTTCTTAGCAGTTAGTTTCCTTGACAACTTTACTTTATCATTCCCTTCATAAATGTCTTTCAATTTTGTCCATACTTCATGTGTAGTAGCTAGATAAATAACTTTTGTTCTTTCAGTTTTAGATAAAGCATTGAAGATAGCATACCTTGCTCTTTCATTCTCCTCATAGGTTGCAATCTCATCAGTAGAGGAAGGACCAGCTATTGGTATCACATACTTTGTCTCCATAGCTTTCTAGGTATTAAAACTAAGTGAAATCAAATAAATTCTCATCTGTTCTTTCTAGTCACTATAATCAACTCCATCAAAAATAGGAATCTGCAACTTATGTTCCATTTGATCTACCTCAAGCAGTTAAGTTATTCATCGAGGAACCAGAGCTCTAATACCAATTATTGAAACGCACAAGACAACTGAGAGGGGGGGTGAACCATTTGTCTCAAATCAATTTAACTTCAATCTATTATTAAGTGTAAACTTGAAATGCAAATAATAGAAAGCAAACACCAGAGACACTAGATTTACGTGGAAAACCCAATGAGGGAAAAACCACGGTGAGGATTAACTCACAATATAGTAGTGATGTAATATCGGATATAAAGGCTCACTGCCCAAACACAAGGGCTCATTCCCTTCAAAGGACTCACTATCTAGAAAAGAGGCTCACTGCCTACAAAAAATAAAAGGAGATAAATGAAAATCCACTACTAGGGTTCCACACATTCACAACTTGATCAAAAGATTGTAGACACCATTAGCTCACTGCTTTCAGGAATCTAACACCTTAAAGTACTATTGCCTCAATTTTCTCTTCCACTCTCTTCCTTTTGCACTTGTTCACACTCTTCACTTACTTGCTTGATTCGTGGATGGATGGATATGAAATTCACCAAAAAATGATTTTCTTTTATACCATCTTCAACCCTAGAAACATTCTCCAAGGTCAGCTATACAATTTCAAATTAAAAATTCAAACTAGGTCAACTACTCAACATTCCTACCATGGATAAGAATGAGAGAGGACCAATTAAATATTTAATTTAGGACCCAAAAATCATCTTGGATCAATCACACGCTTCCTTAAGTCGATGCAAAAACTTAATGTAACATATAGACACCAGGTCGGCCAAACCTTATGAAAACACCAATGATCTTTGAAGTACACACATCTCCAACAAGATAATCACACGTGGATCACTCAACATTCTTTACTAAAAATTTTACCATCTCTGAGAATACCTTAGGTACATCCGCAATAATTACAATAAAATTCATTCATGGAGAACTCTTCGCTAGTCCAATCGAACCAACCAACAAAACACAGGAGCTCTAGAGCAGGTCTTTCGAAGCGCTAAACCACAAGAAAAAAATTCAGAACACAAAAACCATCAGAAAGAGCCATCTCCTAGATCCATAAGATCTGAAACCAATTATCAGAAGACTATGGAGCAAAAGCATTTCTTCTAGTCCACAAACAGATATTTCTGACACACCAGTTCACACACCGGTGAACATATCTTTTACTCTCCATCGAACCATAAGCCAAAACTCAAGATATATTATCTATTAAGACTCATGAACACACTTACAGATCCACACAGGAATAGGATCAACATAGAAGAAATGTAGAGCACAATAATAGCACACTCAGAATACACACTTCAACACTGCCTTCGTTATTTCTCAAATTTTCTCAAAAGCACTTAACAAAAACACAAATACAACTTCATAAATATAACTCCATGTACTCTAAGAACTTCTATAGTATCTCAACTATATAAGTACCATTTTTACTCAACCTGAACTATGTTGACATCAATGAAAAAATTAATGACAACACCATCAAATACATTCATACTTGCAACAAATTCAACAAAACAATCAAACACTTCTATTGGTGCTTAAAACAAAGTCCTTTTGCTATGTTGGATTAAAATGAATGAGTTCTTTCTTTTCTTGTATACATTTTTAGTGTGTATCCACTCCCCTTGTTCTTTGTGTGATCTTGGGTGAAAGGATACACTCAAGTGTACGTTCTTTATTTGTGTGTAGTTATCGTACATATCCACTCCCCTTGCACTTCGTGCGATCTTGGGTGAAGAGAAATACTCAAGTATACTTCCATGCTTTGTGTCACCCTTAAGAGAGGACTTACTATGAGACACATCCCAAAACAAAAAACTTATAGGCAAGTTCTTGCCATCACATTTATCGACGGGGTATATTAAATGAAGTGAAATCATGAGATAGCTTCAATTTGGGGCTTCCATAACACACTGCACCTAATCCCATGCCTTAAGTGGAATGAGAATGATTGAAGAGATTTAAGTGGCCAAGCAAGTAAATATGCATTATGGTGTTCTTTGCTTGTTGTCATTAAGAACCTTGTTTAAATAGTGGCAACCTTTTTCCATCCAAAGAGTTCTTCAAAGAGGTGCATTGGAATTTATTTCCAAGAAGTTACTTGCCATGTTTGATTTTGGTTGAAGTGTAGAGGTTAATAATTCATTCTTAACATACCTCTACATTCTTTCCCAAACTGCATGTAAAATCATCTCTTCTACTACAAAACAACTTGAACACATGTCAAAAAGTTTGTCAAAATGTCAAACCCTTTGGATTAAGTATGGATACCTTTTAAAAAGTCCTAATATTACGGCTTGTCCTTAAGGATTTTATTCTCAGAGGCTTCTTTAAAATATTTTGACTTATATCTAAATCCACACTTTCCAAAGTTAACATAGGAAATTATGGCCTTAGCTTCATGATTTTCACATAATGGACTTTGTGAAATGAAGGTTTCTTTGGCATATACATTGTAATTTGAACATTAATTAAGAATTTTTCTTGATCTGGTAATGAAACAATCTCACTTAAACAAAGATTAAATCAAATGAACACTCCACATTGATGTATGTTCAAACATTGACTCTCCAAAACAAGAAAATTAAGACAAGGAAAATATTGCAAAATATTGAGTCCATAATCATTAAGTTCTATTATCAAAATCATTGAGTTCTATTTTACCAAAATCATTGAGTTCTTAGGGTTTTACCACTTTAGGGGTATAGCATGTATCTCACTACCTTGGTCTTGCAAAAAAAAGGTTCATTTTAGGTTAACATTTTGGGTCAAAACCTTTCATCCATCTTCACACATTTTACATCACACTACACCAAGCAACTTCAGAAAAATTTTGACACATCAAAACTTTGGACTTAAACATTTATCAAACCCAAACCCATAACTTAGCTACTTTGTGTGTGAAATGGATCCTTTTCCATGCATTTAGCTAATTTAGTTATCACATCTATGGGCTAGTTCATCTCAAAGGTCACAAGTCTACCTTAAAGATTTACAATTTCATTAGCATCTTTATCCATGATATCAAAACAATCAAACCTATAGTCAAAAGTGTTATCCAAAAATTTAGAAAGTTCATCCCCATATCATTCACCCTTTTCATCTTCCATTCACACCATTGGTCCAAAACAACTTAGAGGGTCTCTTTTACCAAAATTTAAATGAACTAGAGAGTTTCAACATTACAAATCTCAACATACATCTCCCATAGGTGACCCACAATTTATGGTTACAACAAGATCACAATACAAGAGAATCATGGAAAAAACCAAAGTCACATCCACCACAAGTGATACTAAACCACAAGAATTTGATCCAAGGAGCCATTCTACCCCTCACAACAACCAAAAAATCCATTGGGACCATATGAGGTAGAAGATGTCACAAACAACCCACTTGGGCTCACTAAGGAAGAACTCATTAAGTATAAACAACAAACCTTAGAAAATGTGGCTCCAACTCTCACACAAAATTTGACACAAGGGTTGTGGCCAACAACTCAGTATGGGTTGACTACACTTGATCCATGAGGATACAAAGTATATTCAAGCCACTAAATATCAGTCTAATAAGATCATCCAATATAAAACTAAACTAAGAATATATTAAAACTAACATATTAAATCATGAAAGCTTGGGAAATACCTACTTTGATCCATTAAAACTTATCCTATTGAGGGATTGGTGTCACATTGATGTGGAATAGTGAGCCTTTCCCAATCTCATGGATAATGAGATTGTTTCAATCAATTTTATTGAAGAAATTTGATGAAACCATTGTGAGATGTGTGTGAAAACGTGATTTAAAGCTAAATTAACATGATGCAAGCTATTTTAACATGATGTAGTCTAAGATGATTGATATGTGTGTAAAGCTAATGTAAATGAAGTTTAAGCTAAAAATATTCAAACCCTAATTACAAAATATGTTAAATGGATGCATCTAAGTTACCATGGAAGCCATTAATGGAAGCTAAGATAATGATGCAAGTAAATTAATCTAAAAGGATGCTAAATAAATGCTAGATATGAGTGCAAGTGGAATTAATTTTAGCAGCATAAGTTTTCTCTTAAAATATGAATGAATGAGTTTCAACAGCATAAGTTTGTTATCAAGAAGGTGGATCCATTTGTCTCCAAATAGTGACCTATTTATAAGAGAGCAAATGAGAAATAAAGGGATGAGATTAAAAAGGATAATCAATGGTCAAAAATGGAGGAGAGATGAAACATAGATCATGGATTCTAATCAATGGATGAGAATCAATGGATCAAGGGTTCATATTCTTCCAAACAAACACACATTCAAAACTTGCACAAGAATTCTTGTGAGTTAACTTGCACATGAAGTCTTGTAATTTTCTTATGAGGGTGAATATTCCTTTTTTCCAAATGAGTGAAGAAAGAATATTCTTTGGAATATTCTTATGGGTGAGGAAAATTAGATATTTAGCAAATTAAAACAAATTTTTAACGTGCAAAAGGGAAAGGAATATTTCATGAGAATATTCCTTTCGGAGGAATGTGCAAAGGAGGAATATTCCCTTGCAAGTGGGGGGGAATTAGATTTATTAGTAATTTAATAATTATTTAAAGTTTTAATTATGCAAATTAGGGGAATCAAATGATACATTAAATAAATGATTTAATGAAAAAGGGGAAAGTGTTATGATATTTAATGAAATAACTTAGGGTTATTTAATTAAATAAGAGGACTTAGGGATTTAAATTAAATAACTTGATTTGTATTTAATTTAATGAGATGAAATGTTAGTATGAAAGGGGGTGAATTAACCTAATTAAATTAATTAGGTTAATAGATGAAAATGACATAATTATTTAAATAGCTAGGCTAATTTAATCAATTAAGTGAAAATATGGTGGGTTTTAGGATGAAATGATGCTAGTATATATGATTCGAGTGCATAATATCATTCATGACATTTTTAAGTGTCTACATTTTCCCCCTCTTTGAAGCAAGATACCTACTACATTGGTTCAAAGACTGACGCCTTTTTGGATTAAAAATTGTTGCTCAAATAAAAATAAATTAAAAAATCTGATTTTTAGATGCCTCACTGATGCTCCAATGGAAGGAATAAGATGGTTCCCTACCTCCTTGAGAAATTGGGTGGAAATTTTAAATTTTGGGTTTATTTCTCGACAAAAGTTAAATATAGGTGTAGGTGCTAAAATAGGCCTCAGGATGTCAAAAATGGCCTCAGAAGCGCAAAAAACTACTCAAAATAGGTTGCACAAGGTGGAAATAGGTAAAAAAAGTCAAAACCCTAGCTTTTGGCTCAAATTAGGGCAAAAAATCCTAATTTTTAGGCTTAAATAGGTGAGGAAGGGTCACTTTCAATTCATTTGTGCATTCACACCTTAGAGATTTGCTACAGTTTGAGCCTTGACCTCTTGAAGAAATGGCACAATGAGTACTCCCATGACACATTTCTGACTAGGTTCGAGAGTACCAGAGGACTCCAAGCATAGAACCAACAGTACGCAATCTGAAACCTTCCTTGTATTTTGAATTTTTAGTGCATTTATTACACTTTGAAATTTAGATTAGGTTGGCATCATTGTATGGCGACACTATTTTGAGAATTGACAATGCTTTTCGCCTTTTTAGCTACGCCATTGTAATGAGCGACACAATTCATGATTTGAAATTAAGGTTTTTTTTATTTCAAATCGTAGTGCAGGTGTAATTAACGACACACATGCTTGATTTGCAATTTAGGATTAGGGTTTTAGATTTCAAATAATGATGCATGTGTAACTAGCGATGCTAGTTGCGATTTAGAATTTCAATGTATATAGAATTGTTGTTTGGAATTTGGACTATGGCGACACCTTCATAAATAGTGATGCTTTTGTCATTTGGGGAATAAAAACTCCAAACTTAGCTAGTTTTAGCAAAATTTGGCGTCGTGCGCCTCATGGGTGTAGCAGGTCATCTAGCCTTTGTTGTCCCGTGAGCACCAGCCTACCATTTTGTCCAGACTTGATGATTTTTTGAGCTTCAGCAAGAGCACCTAGGTTAGATTGGATTGTGGTATGTCACCTACATGCCCATTGGGTGGACCCATTTAGCAATGAAGACAATACTATGTGAGTGATGGAATAGCGAGACCTCGTCATTCCACCTACCCACTGGCGAGGTGACAATCATGTTGGAGGATGTATGACAGATTTTGTGATTGCCATACATGGAGAGTGGGTTATTTATGATAGTGACATAGGATATGATGCATTTCACAAGGTTCTTGACCTGGAGCCTATTGTCCTGGTCAATTCCTAGATTGGCCTCGAGATGTACAGAGGTCGGGCATCGACTTTCAAATTGATTGTGGTTGCAGTGATTTCAAGTTTGGTTGCCCCAGACCGATGAAGCAAAGGGTTCAGTTTCAGATGGGGGTTGGCTTGGCATAGGATGTTATTCAAGAGGACCTAGTGTGCATGGGGGCCAGTTATGTTGACCTCCCTTTACCATGATATGCATGACTTTTTGTACTGGGATGGTAGACTTATTGGTATAGGGGTCACTCTGTTACATATATGGGCATGGGAGCATATTGTCGTGCTCCGACCGATTGTCTACACGATAGATGTGGAGCCAAATGATCCCATCATCTGGAGGTACAAGGGAGAAATCACATTACAACACACAAAGAAGCTAGGAATCCCCTATTGGAGAAGATTCGTCGATGAGATGATAGTGTTTAGATGGCGGTCATGGCTTCAGATGTTGGCCTAGTACAATGATGTACAATAGCTATTCTTTGCTCGATAAACCTGATATATGCAAGGTCATGAGCACACCATGATTGAGAGGTGCCTTCTAGACAAAGTAGCCAAACAATTTAGCAAGAGGCAAGATAGGCTAGATGATCAATATACCACCATTTTAGGAGATAGACATGAGAGGTGACTTGGAGACACACTATTCCAGCCCATGAGGTCATTAAGGGATTCAGACATCTAGTGGCTAGGTCATGGGCCTATGATCAGGGGTAGGCAGATGCATGAATGATGCTTGCATATGATTCTTGGTTTGTACCTCCTCCTAGACTTACAGATCTAGCAAGTGTATCTCCATAAGGGAGGCCAAGAGGGAGGGGAGCAGGTAGAGGATGAGGCTAGCCACAAGATGGGCAAGGCAGAGGGCCTGATGGTTCGGCCAAAGAATAGGATGGCCAAGATGGCCAACATAATGATGGACAAGTCCCAAGTGCACCTCCATAGCCACCACAAAAACCACCTATATAGCATCAGACAACACAACCACTACCATCAAGGCTAGATCCCTAAGATATTCACATATAGTAGTTGCAAGTTGTGATGACCAAGCGAGACTAGGCCTAATAGTAGAGAGATCATGAGAGATAGTTGAGGCATACATCTGATGTACAATTGGTAGAGGAGGTCATCCAACGATAGCAGCTAGAGGTTGTGTTCCAGCAACAGTCTCAGCAGGTACAAGGGTTGGTTGGACAGATGGTGTTAGCACAGTTATACGACACAACGAGAGAGAAGGTAGCATACTATTGTACCTTGTAATACAAATATGTCCCTCCATGCCATAAGTAGCCTGATTTTGAGCACTAAATTCAGGTATAGCCAAGTGCATCCACCTCAATTAGGAAGCTAGATTAGCTAAGGCATGGTGAAAGAACCAACAAGGGATAGACCTCCTTCGATTTTGCAGATACCTTTTTGTATAGCCTGATTATTTATATAGACATACACTCATAGGCTCATTTTTGACAGCCTCATGTATATTGTACATTTTGATTGATATACATATACTGATTCAAATATTGTACCATGATAGTCACCATTTTTTGATATATATGAGATAATTCGGATCTGATATGTGATGCACCTTTATGTCGTGCTTTATGATGTATAGATTCATATGATATGATGTGATGTGATATGTATGTTTATGGATTATGATTATGTATCGATGCGATGTGATGGATTCACTTCTTTCATTTATGCGATATGTGATGATGATCTATAGTATGATGTATATGAGATGTGATGTTATTGGATGGATTCAATGCAATGCAATAGATGTGTTATCTTCTTTTTCAGTATCTTTTCTATGATATGTTATGGGATGGATGTATGATATATATTTTCTTGTATAGATGATATAATATGCAGGATGTATGGATGGATGTATTTATTTTTGTGTACTTTTCTATGCAATTTATGATGGAATGATGTATGTATGCATATGGATGACACTTATAGTATGTATTCTATGAGTGATTATGTAATGTATTAAGATTCTTAGAATAACAAATCTATATTTATTCAAAACAACTTAAATGATGATGATGATGATGATGTAATGGATTATGCTTGCCATTATTATGATATGTTTTGATAATGTGAGATGTATACATGTCGATGATTTGTGGATGCAGGATGGATGCATGATGATTTTTTTGTTGACTTTCATGATACCAAGTTAGCATGGAAAGAAGTAAGAGAAATAGGATTATTCGACCATTTATTTTGAGATTGATTTAAAAATTCCAACAAGTCTTTGACCCACTGAGACTTTATTAGATGTGGTGATGAGAGATGATGATGATGATGATGATGAATTGTTGGAAACAAGCTACACTGAGAAGGGGGGGTGAATCAGTGTTCTACAATTTCTAACTTTATTGATCTTATTCTTCTAGGATTTAAAACATTCATTCAAAATAAATATGCAAGAACATAAAGAAAACAACCACAACATAATAACACAAAAAAATTTACTTAGAAACCCTGTTAGGGGAAAAACCACAGTGGATGGCCAATCGACAATATGATCTGAGTATACTCAAATGAAGTTTACAATATGGGGAATGCACTTGCATTCAGGCACACTACCTAGAGCTCACTACTCAAAGAAGACTCACTTTCTTACAAAAAAAATCAGATTAAAACCATCTGAGAATTTGAACTGAGAAAATAGCATCTACATATGCTTGATTATAGTTTTGGTTGTGCTCAATACATGATCTTCTGTCCTTCAGACTGATTCTGCACTTTCTTCTTTGTTCTACTTAGACTCGCAACACAAATCCTTTATGCACAAGTGAAACTATGAATTATCGCTCTTTTGCTCTGCTCTTATTCACAATTTGCATCAACACACTTCATACACTTCTCAAAATGATGTGAACAATCTCATATATATATCTGCAACTAAGAATTAATCGCTCATATGTCGACATCAATAGAACAAAAGAATATTTACAATTATCGGCTCAAATCATGAGTAAAGTATAATGTGCATTCACAACGATCGGCCACAATTTAGCTAGAACCCAAACAAAGATGCACAAACACAAAAATACTTAAATAATTACTTCCCAAACATCCGCGACATGATACATTCACAAAGTTAGCTCCAGTACTGATAAATAATAGAATTAGCCAACCGGATCTTGTAACTTACACATTGATCAATAGGAGGCACTAAGATTCATGGATAAAACAAATCATACATCGATCAATCTTCCTTGAGATATGCAACACAAAATATTAACAAAAACTCTTCATGTGAATCAATGAACACAAAACTGTCGGATGCTCTATTCTTCCTTAACTATTTGCAATCTGACTATCGGTAGGATCAAATGATGATGCGTGGATCTAATCACCAACTGAGGTTGCCATCAATGACAACACCAAAATATATTTTGCAGTGTCTCTTGCCAAAAATCTCCCCCTTTGGGTTTGACCAATCATCAGGTTATTCAGTCTTGCTTTTCTTTTGAATTCCTTCTTGGATTTATTCAGTATTGACTTCATTTCTTCCATAGATACTACTAGACACAATTCAACTAGAATTCTTTCTCTCATCTACTATTGTTCTGATCTAGCATTTACTCTCCTCATCTCCAAAATCTCATATAAGATTTTAGGTAAATTTGGCATTATTTCAATAAGAAATTTATTGAAAATATTCAAATGTTTTATTGTTGCCTCCTCAAGAATTCTCTGATCAGATTTACCAAAAGATTCATACCATTTGCAAAGTGGCTTGAGATTCCCATCTTTAACCAAAGATTTTTCAACTTCTTCCACTGACATACCTGGTTGGTGAGTTTCTTCCTTCTTCTTTGCTTGGTCATCTCCACTAGAGGGATTGCTTTTAGTAATTGTTGTTACCTTAGTACCTTGATGCTTTATTTATCTAACTCCTTCATCAGAATTTGTTTCTTCATCTTCAGAAACTGCCACATAGACCCTTTTTCTTTTATCCTTCTTCCTTTTTCCTTCCTTACCAGATCCCTCGGATTGATTTTTCATAGAGATTGGCTTTTTTGCAAGGGTGGATAGGGATGCAGAGCTTCTAGTTGATCTAGCTCGGGTAGATGGTGTTGTTAGATCAACAAATTTAGTTTTTGTTGCCTCTTTTTTGCTTGAGCTTCTTCTCTTTTTCTTCTAGCTTCTTTTAATTTTTATGTTGGTATGCCCATACTTTTTCCTAAGACTTCCACCTCTTTTCTAACTCTTCTAACTAACACAAGCTTTCTAAGTTCATTTTGTACTTGTATATTCTTTTTTGCATAAGTACCAAATCTCTCTTCTGATGGATCTGGAGGCTTGCTCAATAAATGTTCTGCATACATTTCTAGAATGTACTCCTCAACTTCATATCCCATCGGCATGATCTAGACTACTCTGGGATCAGTGGCGTCCATCATGCATTGATCAATATCTACCATGAAATAAATTGTATCCTTATATTTCTCTACAATAGAAGTAGGAATCCTCTCTTTGGCCTGCATCATACTCTAAAAAAATTTGAAATACCCCCAGATAGTGGCAATCTTTGTCTTAATGTCTACAAGTCTTTGAAAGAGATCTCTGATCTGAGTGGCTACCGGTTTATCTTTTTTTCAATGAACCTTTTCAAGTCCTGAAACCTCATTCATGAAGTAAACGAATAAGCATAATAGCAAGCTACCATACTTAAAGAATTTTTCTTATCCTTCTTGATCTTCCCAAGATTTTCCATCAGTTGACTTCTTAGCAACTCACATAAATCATAGTTTTCATTTTCCTTTATCATCTGATAGGCTGCATAAATGGTTATACCGAACACAGAGTTGTCTCAGCTAGAATGATAGATTTTGTACCCAAAAACCATAGATGCAAATTTGACATCTATATCAACAATTTCATCAATTTTCATTTCTCTTTTTTCATACTTAGTACCTGTTGCATCAGTGACTGTTTGATTCTTCACTGATTTTAGGATCGGTAATCCACCAGAAGAATTTAGACCTATTACAACACTGATAGCCTCCTTTTTAAACTTGAAGGGTATAATTAACCATGTGAATTCATCATGAACTTGACTCAAGATGTAACGAACCCATTCAGATTCTTCAAAGATGGGAAATTTAACAATCTATGTAAATTTGTTTTCTTCTAGTGTTTTATATTTCATCTTCACATAGAAATCTTCTACTATAATATGATTATTATACAAGTTTAGCAGTTGTGAGCTTCCTAGCTCTTTAATATTTGCGTGAATATAGCCCTAATATCTTTTGTGTGTAACACATCATATGAAATAGATGAAAAATCTCCTAACGAGTCAGTCTCAACAGACTTGTAGGGATGCCATTTGAATTTGGGACGGGGTCTGTCCTTAACTTCAAGTACCAATGGAGTAGCCATATTCACCAATTCACAAGTTCATAGGGTTTTGTCGATAAATACCTTTCCATAGAATCATAGTTTGATTGTTGAAAGCTTCTTCGCACTTGAATTTCATCTCAACTCACCAAGGTTCACCTCAAAGCTCTCCAAACTTATTTTCTTCAAAATGCAAAGTGACAAATGAAAGATAGAAATGACCTTTTATCACTTGCATAATTAACCCTTTTTCTCACAATAAATTCATTTACCCTAACTCATCTAGTTACACTAGACCTTTTATGTTGCAACAGAATGTAGGAATGTGACCAAATTTGTTGCAGTTATAGCACACAACATTTTTCTATCTAGACCAGTTTTTCCACTAATTTTCTCTTGATCTACATTGGTTAGCAATATGACCAAGTCTATTTCATGTATAGCATCTAACATCTCTATGAAAAAATTTCTTCATAATCCTACATTCATTTGACTTATGACCAAACTTATGGCAATTAAAGCACCAACCTGAGAATGATGGACCACTTTGATTCATCCTGCTTCTACATTGAGTAGCCATGTGTCAAAATTTATTGCAACTAAAACAATATCCATTAAATCTTTGAGCATCAGGTTGCCTTACCGGATACCTTCCAAATTTTT
Source organism: Sequoiadendron giganteum (assembly GCA_007115665.2). Lineage (NCBI taxonomy): Eukaryota > Viridiplantae > Streptophyta > Pinopsida > Cupressales > Cupressaceae > Sequoiadendron > Sequoiadendron giganteum. The sequence goes on along the minus strand of CM021101.1, from coordinate 190,853,730 downwards.
TCATTTGATTTCCTTTTCTGAATCTCCTTTGTCCTGATCTAGAACTTTCTCCTTCTTCATATCCAAGACCTCGCTTGTCACCATTTGTCCTATGACTACTAATTAGTTCATCAAGCTTGGTTAAGCTAACTTTGAACTTTTCTTTGTACTCATTTGCAGTAGCAAGTTCATCTCAGAGATCAACAATCTATTTTTCAAGTACTTCCTCATTGTTTTTAGATTGTTCCAATTCATTGTAAAATTGACTGCATAATTCAGATTTTTCTTTCAAGGACTATGCTAGGTTCTCTTCATTCTTCTTTCTGTCTTCAAGCTCCTTGTTCATCCTCATCATGATGGATTCCATCTCATGCTTTAGGAAAACATTATCTCTGGTAAGCTTTTCAAATTCTTCTATCTTTTCCTTCAAGGCTTGACCGAGTTGTTCATCTTCAATGCTCTTACTGTCATTCTGCTTAATTTGATCACATAGTTCCTTTCTCTTCTCTCTAGACTTATTGATTTTTTCTTTCAAAGACTCAATGAATTTCTCAACATCCATGAGGTTTTCTTGCAATTTCTAAACTTCATACTTTGACTAATCAAGATCATCTAGGGCCACCAAAAAAAATTGTTGAAGACCGCTTGAATCCATTGAAACAATTTCCAAGATCTCCCCAATTTGTTATAATTCTTCTTCTGAGGAACTAGTTCTGATACTGTGAACCCCAATCCTATTCCTACATAAACACAACAAACAAACACATAGTTAGGTTCATATGCAACATAAAACAATGATTCCCCATGAAATCCATTTGCAATTTACTCAAAATAGGAAAATGAAGAATAAAATATGAAAATGCAAGTAAAATCATAATTAAGCAAGCAAACTCATGATCCCATGGGGGAGGTGGTGCCAATTGATGTGTCAAAATTGGCCCTTTCCCAGCTCCTTTGTAAGCTCTTTGATGATTTGATCCACTTGATGGTTGAATTCTTGCATAACGTAGCTAAGAACTTGATAAAAATAGATGAAATGACTATGCTTGAAGATGAAATTGAGTATAATAAGCTTACTCAAATTGTGGATGAATAATGAGAAGATAAGCCTTCCATTTATAGATTTTAATTTGGAAGAAAGAGAAATATTTGGGCAATGTGGGACTAACTTTCAACCAATGGCAAAATGCCACTTGTCACCATGTGAATGGTTGATGGTTGTGCAAGTTTTGATCAAAGTGCACATAAATGCATAAATTTCAATTTTGCAATGACAAGGTGGATGGAGAGTCAAACGGAGTAATGACCACTTGGCTCAAGGAAAAAGGACTTGTAAGGTGAAATAAATTCCTTGTTGGAAGGACTAAGTCCATTTGGATTTCAAATTCAAACTTGAGGGAATATTCCCTTTTTATGCCATGTGAGGGAAAATAGAGATTTAATAAATCAATTAAATCTATTTTCATGTGCAAATTGCATTCTCTAGAATATTTTAGTGTTGGAGATTACATTAATCAATATTTGATCAATTTAATGAGAGATTAGATGATTTGACAATTTTGACTCAAATTTATGAGCTGGTTTAAATCATAAATTGAGAGGAAAGGTTTAATTAAATAAATGATTTAATTTATTTAACTAAAGAGAATAATGTTAGATTAAATCAAATAAGGTTTAATTTATTCAATTTAATGAGAAGACTTTAGGAATCTTAATCAAATAATATGGATTATTTAATTAAAGAGATATTCAGGGTTAATTAAATAAAATTGATTAATTTAATTAACAAGATAGAATGACTTAATCAGATAAATCATGACATTCAATTAAGAGATGAAAGATGATGATAAGCTAAGAAGGTATGATTTAGGACGAAATGATGTTAGTAATCAGGATCCAAGTGCATTGGTCAATTTTCCATGTCTACATTTTGCCCTTCTTTGAAACAATGTACTTGTTGCATTGGTTCAAAGAATAAACTGTTGTGATCAAAGTTTAAAAATTTCTCAATTTTTCAGATGCCCCACTGTTGCCTCAGCGAAAGGATTATGCTGGTATATTGCCCCCTTGAGAGATCAAGTGAAAATGTTCAATCTTCCGATTGAGATCATGATAAAATGCGAGAGGAGTGGTTCTATTGATCAAAGGACAAAAACTAATTCTTTGATGTAGACAATTCTGATGATGTATAGACAATCATCGACCATGGGTAGCCTCATGTATATTTTGAGATCTCACACCTACTTTAGATAGAAATGTTAGTAAAGATAGAAGAATAAGAAGAATAATATGGATGGAAGGAGGATCCAACAAGCATACGTTATGATGATGATGATGATTTTCTTACCAGGAGTCAGGATTTTCAAAGGGCTGATTATGTTTATGTTTGATAAAACACATAGGTACGATGCATCAAGGTATAAAGAACCAAGATGGTGTGGTATCTAGTGTGATGAACTTTGACTTGACAATCAGATAGGAGTATTATTGTTCACACTTAATATACGAAACCTTATCTAGGATGTAGTTTAGATATTCTAAACATCTCGGGCCAAAACATAGGAAAGAAAGCTTTCCTATGTGGTCAACAAGATATCTAAAATATCCTCCCCACAAACCAAACAAAGTACCCATAACTAAGTTATTTTACAAGTGTATCCCACAAGCATAGTAGATAAAAGAGACAATGATCCCTGCCCCATTCCTTTCTCTCTAAACCTATTCTTTGTTTAGGCATCATCGAGAGGTCCTTGGAATGAGTGCAAAATAAGATAAGTCAAAAAGACCAAGATAAAGTAAACAAACAAGCTAATGTTCTTCATACCGCTAGCCAAGACTAACTACTGTGAGATACCTGATTCTTATGTCCATCATGGGAAGGATTCATCCTAGGACATGTTGTGATTAGGGTTTTTGGTAAGACTGACTGGGTGATAAGCTATTGATACTTTGAGTTGATTAACTTGCTTGCCTATTGTCCTAGACTTTGAGACTTTGACAATTAGGTCTTCACTTTTGAACCTACTAGACTTGCTTCTGACTGACTTTCCAAAGGATGAAGGCAAGGATTGATTTATTATGAATGATGATTATCACGGGTGAAAGCGAGATGAAATGGGTGCACCATTTTGAATGTTTTTTGATGATTTTGAAATGTTTTGAGACTTGTTTTTGGGATTTTGAGATATTTCAATTTTTATTGGTATTTTCGAGATTTTGACCAAGAGACTAAATTAAAGACCTATCCTAGGGGTCTCGGGAGTTGATCCATAGATTAGCCTTGCCTACATTATACACGCAGAGATCACGTAGTTCGACTAATGATAGACTCAACTTAATGATAAGATGGGCAAACGTATTGCAATTTTATTGCAACAGACGCTTAAAGGACTAACCTGGGGTGTCTCGGGGGATGATCAAAGATCAACCTTGCCTACGTTCAAGATTAGAGATGACGTATTTTAGACTAGGTGAAAGACTGACAAGACTGAATGATGAAAATTTTCGAAGATTTTTGAGAGTTTTCTGATGTTTTTGGATTTTTAATTTTTTAAATGTTTTTGGATTTTTGATGTTTAAAGAAGATTCCCAGAATACACACGAATCCGATCCGATGCCTATACGGGAATATGCCCCCAGCGTGATGTGATAGACTACTTCAATAAAGGCAAGACAAACTAACCTTAGGAATATGCCAAGTGGTACTATGGTGGAACATGATATGAGCGCAAGATCAGGCCATGGTATAGATGTGAACAGATGATGGAAGGAATGGAATGTAGTGGATCAGTGAGTGCATAGAAAAAAGGTCATGAAGATCCTGGTGGAGAGTGCTTTATTTATGCTTGGTGCCTATTTGCCAGGTTTTCACCAAGGTACTTGTCCAAAGCGCCACCAAAGTGGTCTTCACTAGAGGATGATTTTTTTCTTTACTGTTTTAATCCTTTTTCTGATTTTTTTTTTTTTTAAATTTTTTTGTTGTTGCCAAGACGCCTGTTTGCTAGGTTTTCATCAAGGTAACCATTTTTTTAGGACATTTTTTTAATTTTTTTTGTATTTTTCGGTTCTATATCTTGCAAGTTTTTAGGCATAAAACTTTTTGAGGTGAGAGTTGTTCATGGGCTCCTATAGAGGTTCACCTTCTGGTGTTGACAGTTGATATGCCCCTAATTTGTAGCTTGTCATGATGATGAAGGGTCCTAGCCAATTGGGCTTGAATTTTCCTTTACTTTCTGGATTTGGTATGTTCTTCTGGTTTTTTTTTATTTCAACACAAGTTCGTCGACTTGGAAGGATCATCTTTTGATCTTCTTGTTGTAGCTCCACTTAAGCCTATTGTGATACACCTATAGATGGTTTAAGGCATCCATATGTCATTCATCTAGTAGCTCTAGCTCATTCAAATGTGAGACCCTTTATTCTTCATCTGTGATGAGGTTTTGCAGTGATATTCTTAGTGATGGGAGCTCGATCTCAATTGGTAAGATAGCCTCAACTCTGTAGACCAAGGAGAATGGGCTGGCACCTATTGGTGTGCGGATGTCTATGCGGTAGGCCCATAAGGGGGGGTTTAGCTATAGATACCAATCATGACTAGATTCATTGACTATTTTCCTAAGGATTTTCAGGATGGTTTTATTGGTAGCTTATGCTTGGCCATTGCCTTGGGGGTAGTACGAAGTCGAAAAGCGATGTTGGATTTTGAATTTTTCGTACAAGTCACAAACATCCTGATTCTTGAAAGGTGTCCCATTATCAAACATAATGGATTGGGGGACAACATTTTGGAAAATGAGATAGTTCAAGATGAACTTTGATATCTGCTTTCCGATTATGTAGGTCATTCGAATTGCTTCAACCCACTTTGTGAATTACTCCATGGCGATGATAATGAATTTATGTTCGTTGGATGAGGTGGATGTGATTTTTCCTATGAGATCGAACCCCCATTGTGAAAAGGGCCATGGTGTTACAATAGGATGGAGCTCCTGAGCTAGTGCATGAATGAGGTCTCCATACTGTTGGCACTATAAACATTTCCTAACAAATTTGTGTGCTTCTTTTTCCATTATGGGTCAATAGTATCCAGTTCTCAATAATTTCTTGGCCAAGGTCATACTGCTCGAGTGTGAACCGCAAGTGCCATTATGCACCTCAATTAGAGTAGTCAAGGCCTCCTCAGGATTTAGGCAACACAAAAGGCTCCCTTCAATGCTCCTACGGTAAAGGGTTTCTCCTAAGATGACAAAATGTGTGGATTTTTTGATAAAGGTTCTTTTAAGGTTTGGTGTTATGTCCACTAGGAGGACTCCTATTCTCAAGTAGGTGTAGATGTCATGATACCAGGGATTAGCGGGACCAATGAGTTTGCATGCATATTCTGACACTGGTACCTCGAATGTGGGTACAAGAAGCTGCTCAACCAAGAATTCATGTTTTGAGACATTGCGAGGGATATCCAATAAGGATCCAATTGTTTCCATGGCGTCGACCGCTCTATTGTTAGCCCTTGGTATCTTCTCAAAGGTTATATCAATGAATGATTATTTGAGGCTTTCTACCAACTTCTTGTATGGTGTGAGCTTGTCATCCTTGGTTTGGTACTCGCCATTGACTTGGTTGATAATAAGCTCTGAATCCCCATAAACCTTTAGTGTCATGATCTGCCACTGTGCTACAATCTTGAGACCTATGGTTAAAGCCTCGTACTCTGCAATTTTGTTAGTGCAAGGGAATGCCAATTTGTAGGATCTAGGAATGCAATCTCCCTATGGGGTGATGAAGAAAACACCAGCTCCTGATCCATGTTGTGTGTATGATCCATCGAAGTAGATTTTCCAATGATCAACTATGTTGAGATTAAAGATAGACTCATCTAGAAATTCTGATATGAGTGGATTCTCTAAATAGATTGGAGCTTTTGTCAGTTGGTCTGTAATGACTTGTCCTTTGATTGCTTGTCGCTCCACATACTCAATGTCATTTTATGATAGTATCATGACCCACTTAGCCATCCTTCCTATGAGCATTTCCTTTGACAATAGATACTTTTGGGGATCAATCTTGGTGATTAACTTAATTTGATGAGCTAGCATGTAGTGTCTAAACTTCTAGGCTACAAAGACGATTGCTAGGCAAAGTTTTTCTATTAGCGTGTAGTTGAGCTCATTCCCTACCATTGTTCTGTTGATGTAATAGATGGCCCTTTTTGTTCCTTTTTCATCGTGTTGAGCTCAAATAGAACCAAGGGTTGTTGTTGTTGAGATGTATAAAATCAGTGGTTTTCCTGTAATGGGTGGCATTAATACTGATGGCATGAGTAGTTATTCCTTGATTTTGCTAAATGCTTGCTCGCATTTTTCATCCCACTTATATGCTACTCCCTTGTGGAGCAGATGTGAATAGGAAATTTTTTTATCTGCCAGTTGTGCTATGAACCTCCAGATGGATTGGAGTCTTCCTTGCAGGCCTCTGAATTGTTTCAATGTCCTGGGTGCCTCCATGTCAAGAATTGCTTTGACCTTGGCAAGGTCCACTTCTATTACCCTCATCGACACTATGTATCCTAGAAGTTTTCCAGATTGTACCCCAAAGATACATTTCTTGGGGTTGAGCCTGACCTTGTACTTCTCCAGTCTATCAAAAATAGAGCCCAAGGCTGCTATGTGGTCTTGTCTTTTTTTGGATTTTTCCAACACGTCATCTACATAATCTTCCACTATTTTATGGATCATGTCATGGAAAATCAGTGTCATGGCTCTTTGGTATGTTGCACCTGCATTTTTCAACCCAAATGGCATCATATTCTAGTAGTAGGTGCCCCAAGGGCATGTGAATTCTATCTTATGTTGGTCTTCTTTTGCGATCATTATCTGATTATACCCCGAGAAGCCATCCATCAGTGATATCATCTCATGTCCATTCATCATGTCCACTATCATATCAATGTTAGGTAGTGGAAATTCATCCTTGGGACATGCTTTGTTGAGGTCTCTGAAGTTAGTGCAGATACAGATACCCCCATTTGGTTTTGAAACCGATACAAGGTTGGATACCCATTCTAGATAATTAATTGGGCATATGAAGCTGACATCTTAGAGTTTATGTAATTCTACCTTAACCAACAAGGCTATTTGCGGATGCATTTTCCTTAATTTTTGTCTAACTGGTTTTGCTTCAGGTTAAACAGCCAAATGATGAACCACAACTTCTGAATCCAAGCCTAGTATGTCAGCATAGGTCCATGCAAATTTCAACTTTCTTTCCTTTAGAAATGCCACCAATAGTTCTTGTTCTTCTGTTAGCAGTGATTCAACATAGAAGGTGATTTATGGTGTTGCCTCCATTCCCAAGTTGACAGGATTACACCGTTCCGCCAAAATTGCTGATTTTTCCTGATGTAGTGTTGTAGGGGGGAGATTGAATCCTTCATCTTCTGGTGCCTCAGAGAGGTTTTGACCATTAGATGCGCCCTTTATTTTTACTATTCTTTGGTTAGAGAGTGCCACGGTGTGATTTTCACTCAATAACTCTGAGCTTATTCTCATTCTTTTTCTTTTGCAACTGAAGGACTCAATCGTCTCCTCGTAATATGCTTGAGTGTCTAATGTGATGTCGAAACTAGCCTTGTGATCTCCGCACATAACTGCATCCCTTAGTCCCATGAATTTTGAGAGTGCCTCATCATTTTTGAATGAGTCTAGAATTGGTGGTCCTCGTTGGTCATGGTTGATGAGTTGATTGTGTGGGTTTGTTGGTTTGACTCAGTGGGTGAGGCACTAATCATTAGTAAGGAGGAATCCTCAAAAATCAAGGGTAAGCCAGCTATGGTATCCTCATCATCACTACTGGCATAGACATCAGTTACGTCAAAAGGGAAATTGTCTAGAGGGAGACCTGTACATATGTGTACTTAAAGGGCGGCTACTGAGAATTGAGGAGAGGACTTGACTGCTCTATTAGGGATACCTGTGCCACATATGGTTATACTCGGAGGGGTATATCTGAGGCCAAGGTTTCTCATTCTTCTTTCTACAATGATGGGCTTCATTTGTCCATCACTATTTCTTTCCATGCTTTCATTCCTGTTGTAGCCCATATCAAACATCATCTGTAGAGTGGGTATGGGTCTTTCATCATGGTATAGAGTGCTTGAAATGTATTCTTCATCCATATTTTCTCAACTTAAATTCCCCCCAACAGCGAAATCTAGAAGGATCTACCCTAAAGGTGTGGGTAGGTGTTTCAACTGATGGAGGTTGTCCATGCGATCTAGGAGATTGTGGTAACTCTCCTACAACAAATGAATTCTTCTTCATTCTATAATCCCCACACCCATTGTCCTGTATCATGATCTGAATTTCAAATATATCGAGAATGGAGGGTGTTTTTATTGCAGAAGTGGAGGCAAGCTTTGATGGGTCTTTGTAAGAAGTGGATGGACCTTCATCATTTTTTGGAACTTGGGGAATTTTATAAAACTTGGCTTCCAAGTTTTTTTAGTAGGTAAATGGTTCTAGATCACCATGTATAGTAACCTCTTCGTTCTGGTATGGGAATTTGGCTCATTGATGAAATGTTGAGGCCACTGCCTTCATTCCATGGATCCATGGGCATCCTAAGAGGATGTTATATGGTAGATCAACATCAAGCAGTTGACAAGTGGTCTCCATGGTTTCTGGCCCCACTTGGATTGGGATTTTGATAGTTCCTTGAGACACTCTTTCTTGATCAACATATGCTCTTATGGTGATGCTTTTGTTCTTGTCAATGGAATCTTCAAAGAGTCCCAATTTCTTTATGAGATTGAGCAAACAGATGTTGAGGCCCACACCTCCATCTACTAGGACCCTTTTGACTTTCTTTTTGTGAATGAGCACTTGAAGGTGAAGTGCACAATTGTGAGATGGTTGGGCAGGAAAGTCTTGATCGAAGGATGTGAGGAGATTTGGGGTAACAATGCTACCAACCATAGCCTGGAATTGGTATGTATCAAGGGTGGTAGAGATGGTGGATGTAGTTAATGCTTCATCAAGGATTTTTCGATGGGCGGTGGAAATTTTCAATAGTTCCATGATGGAGATTTGGGCGGGGGTTCTCTTTAGTTGGTCGATGATGTTGTAATCATAGGGAATGGATTTTGTATTTGAAATGGGGGTCTTAGTTGGCTGTGATGCCCCTACAATAGTAACCTTATTGCCGAATGTGGTGACTCCACAATCAGCATTGGCTCCTTTGATGTTAATGACTATGACCAACTTGTCTACACATGCAACAATTTCTTCATATACAAGGTTCACACTAGCATACTTTTGCTTCCCCTTGTTGTTCCCTTGATTATTCCCTTGATTATGATTTGGCATCGGATTTGTGTATATCTTAAGGTTTTGGTTTCTAGCTGGTTGTTCGACATCGATGTTCTTGTCCTCAATAAGGTCCTAAATGATATTTTTTAGCCTCATGTAGTTTGTAGTTGTGTGTCCTTTTATTTTGTGAAAATCACAAAGGAGATTTTCATTGTAAAATGGTGGCTTTGTCATAGTTTCTGCATATTGCTCAGAGTTGGAAATTTTGATGAGATTTTCCTTAACCAGCTTCTTCATTATGGATTCAATTAATTCTCCAAGGGTCGTGAACTTCCTCTTGGGAGGAAATTTGTTTCGGGGAGGTGGTCCTCGTTGATTATTCAGATTGTTAATTTGATTACTAGGAAGTGGTTGTGGTTGCACTATCGTATTAGCTTGCACATTATTGTATTTATGATTTTGTGGCTGGTGATGGTCTGGATGTTCTTCTTAGAGGCACTAATGACCACCTTAGCATCAACCACTCCGTCATTTGTGATATTTTTGTTCCTCAACCACGTGCGAGGTTTATCATTATAATTGGTGGATGGGAGGTTATCTTGTTGTGTAGGAAATGTTCATGTGCTTCCTTACGCAATAAGGGATCTTTTGATATTGAAAGCCTTTGGGATCAACTGATCATACATTGTGATGCACTGCATTTTTAAGTAGAATATCAAGTTTTCATCTAGATTGGATATGATTGTGCGAACTTGTTGTTCTTTTGGCATAGTCCACTTTCTTTGATTGGCCTTGGATCACAATCTTTGCAAGAAGGATGAGAAGAGCTCTCCTTTTCTTTGTTTAAGCATTGATAGTTCCTCCAAACTAGCATCTACACCCATGTTAAATGCATAGTTTTTAAAGAAAGATTCCACAATTTCCTAGAATGTTTTAATGCGTATGCGTAGGTGAGAAAACCATTCCATGGTAGGACTGGTCAGACTTCGAGGGAAAATTCGCATTAGATATGTGTCATTGTATGTGACCTCCATGCAATGTACTTGAAATTCCCTAATGTGATTTTCAGGGTTTCTTGTCCCATTATACTTATCGAATTTGGGGATCTTGAATCCCTTTTGGAATGGTACCATTGTGAGACTTTTGTCAAAGTGATAGGGGCACAAATTCCTTGGCGTTCTAGTTGTTTTCCTTGATTGGAGGTCCAACACTTGCTATGAGAGAAGTTTGATTTGTGTTGCAACTTCGCTTTGCAGATCAGGGGGTGGGATGAATGTTCTTTGGGGTGTTTGATTGATGAGAGGGGTATTGGTGGGAGTCTACTGCAAGCTCTATTGTGTTATCAATGCCTGTTGATATGCCTAGATTTGTGCTAACAATGCTTGTTGTTGATCTTGCTGATGTTGTTCCAATGAAGCTTGTTCTTGGTCCATTTGTTTTTGTTCCCATAAAGCTTGTTGTTGGTCTAGTTGTTGTTGCACCAACAAAATTTGTTGTTGGTCAAGTTATTGTTGTTCCAACAAAGCTTGTTGTTGGTCTAGCTATTGTTGCACCAACAAAGCTTGTTGTTGGTCGAGTTGTTGTTGCGCTAACAAAGCTTGTTGTTTAGCTTGCTACTATGCCTAAAAATCTTGCAAGGCTTATTGGTATGCTTGTTGATGAATTTCTTGCAATTGTGCTTAGTATTGTGTGTGTGCCTATTGAGCATGGTGTTGGGCTTGAGCTTGAGCTTGTGCTTGTTGGGCTACTTGTGTGGCTTGTGCGGCTTGTGCAACTTGTGTAGCTTGTTGGGCAGCTAGTTGTGCTTGTGCTTGCTGAGTAGCTTGTTGTGCAGCTTGTTGGTTTGGTTTAAGTACCCTTTGATAATTGGCCTTCTGGATGGCCTAGATCATGGTCACTAATGAATTCATTACGTTAGCTTTTGGTGGGATTGGTGGTGGATTGGGAATGGTGCTAACCATTGTGACGGGTGAAAGGGTTATGTTGGTGGTTGGGATTTGGGTTGTTGGTGTGGTTAAGATGCTCGGTCCTTGAGAAGGTATGTTTTGAGAGATTTGAGGACCGACTGATGTATTGACCATGGTGGCTTGATTGGTTACCACTTGTTGTTGTGATGTTGTTAGCAAAAGGAGAGTATTCGATGTGATACTCAGATTGCCATGATTTGAGAAACTGGCGGTGGGTAGTGGCGAAGACCCAATCCAAGAGGTGATACGGATGTGAGCGGTAATGGAGGGAAAGATGGTATGCTCCCCTTGAAGAATAACGGGTCAGTGACTCTTGCTGTTCTGAACAAACCACGTTCTCCTTGTGATAGAGAAGTTTGTATGTTTGACAAATAGGTTGGTGTTGCATGGAATGAGGATAAATCCGCGTGATTATGGAAAGTGAGTGGGATGTAGGGGTGTGATGGATTCACTGGGATAGATTTATCCGGTGTGGTGCTGACATTTACCTCTTTGTTGTTTACAAGGTGATGCTTTTGTAATTCATGAAGCATTCCACTTCCCTTGTATACAATTGATGAGGTTGATGTGATTTTTGGTATGGTTTGGGGCATTTCTTAAGTGATATTTGGAGTTGAAATTGGGGGTATGCTTGTAAGAGCCCTTTCTATACTAGTGCCTACATCAAGGTCAGAAGGGAACTGGCCCCCCCCTTTCGTTAACATGTGTATGTAATTAAACATGGCATTGACAATTTTATGATTCTCTGGATTTTGAACCATTTCTAGAATTTCTGATTGTGTCATTCCCAAGTCCTCGTTGGTGATTTCCTCTTCATAGCCTTCCTCTTGAGAATTTTTTGATGGTAAAGAAGAGTTGTTTGGGGGATTGCTTGATCCCGCAAGGTTTACTTCGGTGGTTACTTAGCTTAAGTCACTGGAAGTTGATATTTCTTTCGTGTTTTCCATGTTCCTCTTGTGTTGTGATCTTGTTTGGACCATAAAATATAGATCGTTTGATCTTAATCTTTAGGCCCGAAAGAGGAGAAGAACTAGGAGAGTCCAAGGATCAAAGGGGGTGGTGACGGGGATGAGATAAATGGATGAGGTGAATGAGTGAAACTTTTGAAGGATTTTAAGGGGTAATTCTAAACTTTTAGGGCTTGGATTGATTTTGATAGTTTGACTAGGTGTATTAAGTCAAACAAGATGATGGTGAACTTCTAAACCCTAGGAAGTTGTGTTATCCTAGAGAAAACTCGCACAAGAGTATGAATTGGCTAAGTGTGTTAAGCCAATCCAGTGGATCATGAATTAGTAGCCCTTAGGAAGTTGTGTTATCCTAGAGGAAAATTTGTTCAAGAGGATTGAAAGTTTGACTAGTTGTTTTAAGTCAAACAAAGTGATGCTGATTTAGCCTTTAAGTTTAGCATGAATGATTTTTTTTAAAGTTCCCAAAAGTTTGTTGGTGGGATGAAATTTGATTGATGGAGAGATGGATGAGAGTGAAAACTTTGATCCTAGACTTTGACCTAGACACGACTCTTTTTTACGAGACCTCGGTATTGAAGAACATGCCTTACTTCATATGTAAGAAAAGCAAACCTTTTAAAAATCTCAAGATTTTGTTGATAATAAAATGCATACAAACTTGGGTTATTATTTGAAGCCTTCTTATATAAATTATACACCAATATTTCTCCAACTTCAAGAAGCATTTCAAGACGTTCCTCTCAAGCTTTTAGACTAATCCTTTTGAATCTTAGTTTTGGGATTTTGACTTTTCGGGGAATCATTTGAGACAACACATGTGAGGTCCAATTTTTATTTATCTCTTCTTAGTGAGTTCTTTTTACCATAAGAACTTTCTTGATTATTTTTCAAACTGCATGTCTAATGTCCTACTTTCTTTTCATCCCAAAAGGTCCATTATGTGGAAATCAAGGAAATTAGGGAAAAAGTTTACTAGTGTTGAATTTGGTGAAACAAATGACAATAAAACCCAAGCACTTAGAAACCTCTAAGGATATAATCCCTAGTGCAACCAAGAGCACTTAGCTTTGTTTCAAGGATATTTGTTTCCTCAAAGGGTTTGAAATTTCAAAGCTTTTGTGAATGTTTGTTTTTCAATGTTTTAGAACCAAGGAAGGTGTCTCAATAGCATGCACAACCCTAGGCTAAAAAGATAGTATTTGTTGGGTTCCCACTTGGATAAATCCAGCTGCACATATTCAGTGTGGATGATTAGATTCTTGACCACATAGGCTCCCCCTTATAGTGCACTCACTTCTCGGGGCAATCAAGCATCAATACCCATGAATCTCCCATGGCATACTTTTCATCTCTACAACATAACCGCATGTATAACGTGGGGCGGCTTCAAAGGACATGACCTTTTGCACCAACAAATAGATAGGATTTTGGACTTTACTAAACAAGAGGTTTTAATGCAGGCATTTCATTCATGGGGGACTATCTAGTACGGTGAGAGACCATTGTTTCCCTTCTCGTCGAAATAATCCTCGTGATTCTTGAACTATCCTCAATAATCCACACTTATATACTGGATGGAAGTTACTTGGCTTTAGCGTGTTCCCGGTTGGTTCGTTCCCTTGGGTGACTACTTTTTCCCACAAGGCAGGCCCATTAAGATAAGCAATAGAAAGCTAGCATATCTCGTAGTTCAATCAACCTTCATTGAAAAACAAAGGGAGAACACTCACAATATACCGTGCTCACACTCGCATGTTTGGTTCAATTTTAATTCTAAAAAAGAAATGTGGAGGCAATTATTTTATTCAACTTAAGATCACCAAAAGAACTTTTGATTCTCAAGATCATCGTGAGGTGCAAGAGAAGTGCATACGCCCTTTTGATGATTTTAACTTGAATAAATAATTACAAAACAAAATAGAATTTGTTTATTTTAATCCCACAAAGCAAAATTCATTCTTTTTAGAGCACCAAATTCAAGTGTGGAAGTTTCCTTGTTCAATTTTTAAACCTTAAACCAAATCTAGTAGATTGTTTCTAAGGTTCTTTTTAAGCCCTTTTGCAAAAATTTTGAAAAATAAATTTGTGTTATTCGTTTTAAAAACCCAAAGAAAAATTTATTGCTTCCTAAGGTATGAAAGGTAACAAATTCCTTTTAAAACAGGATTAAAGATCCTCTAAAAGTGTTAAATAACACTATAGTGTTTAAAAAACTTTGCATATGATGAAAATGACGTCATGATGAAACCTCCTATTTTACTTCCCTCCTTTCTTTTTCTTGCAAAATGACAGAAAATAGAAAGTACAAAATCAGTAAATAAGTCAAAATACCAAAAGGCCAGAAATATAAAGACACATGTCGAAAAAAAAATTCAAATTTGAATTATCTACTATCAGCCAGCAATGTAATCCGCAAATGTGGTGCAGTTTGGAAATGCTATGGCACTATACAATGCCACACTTTTTACTCAGTGTGGTGCTCTAGAGAAACAGAGAGCACGATTATAGCACAATTTGGTCATGCAACACTGTTTGTGAAGCGGCGAAGTTTGAAAAATTTAAAATTTTGAGGCAGGAAACAAGTGTGGTGGAGTTTGGAGTAGGTGCGGTCCAATACAGTGCCATAGTTTAGAATGGGTGCGGTGAAATACATCACCGCATCTTTGTAAGCAGTGCAATACAATGTTGTGGGACTGTGTGCAGTGCAGTTTTCCTGGGACCTGCAAAAAGATCAGAAAAAGCACGGAATTTTCAAAAAAATGTGATTAGAACTTGAGAATTGCCCTCCTTCTAACACGAAAATGTGAACCCCAATCCTATTCCTGCATAAACATAACAAAAAAACACATAGTTAGGTTCATATGCAACATAAAACAAGGATTCCCCATGAAATCCATTTGCAATTTCTCAAAATAGGAAAATGAAGAATAAAATATGAAAATGCAAGTAAAATCCTAATTAAGCAAGCAAACTCATGATCCCATGGGGGAGGTGGTGCCAATTGATGTGTTGAAATTGGCCCTTTCCCAACTCCTTTGTAAGCTCTTTGATGATTTGATCCACTTAATGGTTGAATTCTTGCATAACCTAGCTAATAACTTGATAAAAATAGATGAAATGGCGATGCTTGAAGATTAAATTGAGTATAATAAGCTTACTCAAATTGTGGATGAATAATGAGAAGATAATCCTTCCATTTATATATTTGAATTTGGAAGAAAGAGCAAGATTTGGGCAATGTGGGACTAACTTTCAGCCAATGGCCAAATGCCACTTGTCACCATCTGAATGGTTTATGGTTGTGCAAGTTTTGATCAAAGTGCCCATAAATGCATAAATTTGAAATTTGAAATGAAAAGGTGGATGGAGAGTCAAATGGAGTAATGGCCACTTGGCTCAAGGAAAAAGGACTTGTAAGGTGAAATAAATGCCTTGTTGGAAGGACTAAGTCCACTTGGATTTCAAATTCAAACTTGAGGTAAAATTCCCTTTTTATGCCATGTGAGGGAAAATAGAGATTTAATAAATCAATTAAATCTATTTTCATGTGCAAATTGCATTCTCTAGAATATTTTAGTGTTGGAGATTAAATTAATCAAGATTTGATCAATTTAATGAGAGATTAGATGATTTGACAATTTTGACTCAAATTTATGAGTTGATTTAAATCAGAAATTGAGAGGAAAGGTTTAATTAAATAAATGATTTGATGTATTTAACTAAAGAGAATAATGTTAGATTAAATCAAATAAGGTTTAATTTATTCAATTTAATGAGAATACTCTAGGAATCTTAATCAAATAATATGGATTATTTAATTAAAGAGATATTTAGGGTTAATTAAATCAAAATGATTAATTTAATTAACAAGATAGAATGACTTATTCAATTAGGAGATTAAAGATGATAAGCTGAGAAGGTATGATTTAGGATGAAATGTTGTTAGTAATCAGGATCAAGTGCGTTGGTCAATTTTTCATGTCTACAGATACCAATTGTTGGAAACAAGCCACACTCATAAGGGGGGGTGAATCAATGTTCTACAATTTCTAACTTTATTGATTTTATTCTTCAAGCATTTAAAACATTCATTCAAAATAAATATGCAAGAACATAAAGAAAACAACCACAACACCATAACACAAGAATTTTTATGTGAAAACCATATTAGGGGAAAAACCACAGTGGATGGCCAATCCACAATATGATCTGAGTATACTCAAATGAAGTTTACAATATGGGGAATGCACTTGCATTCAGGTGCACTATCTAGAGCTCACTACTCAAAGAAGACTCAGTGTCTTACAAAGAAAATCAGATTAAAACCATATGAGAATTTGAACTGAGAAAATAACATCTACATATGCTTGATTACAGTTTCAGTTAGGCTCAATACATGATCTTATGTCATTTAGATTGATTCTACACTTTCTGCTATGTTCTGCTAAGACTCGTAAGACAAATCCTTTATGTACAAGTGAAATTGTGCATTATCGCTCTTCTGCTCTGCTCTTATTCATAATCCACATCAACACACTTTATACACTTCAAAAAATGATGTGGATGATCTCATATATATATATCTGCAACTAAGAATTAATCGCTCATATGTCGACATCAATAGAAAAAAAAAAAAATTACAACTATCAGCTTAAATCATGAGTAAAGTATAATGTGCATCCACAATGGTCAGCCACAACTTATCTAGGACCCAAACAAATATGCACAAACACAAAAATACTTAAATAATTACTTTCCAAACATCTACGACATGATACATTCACGAAGTCGGCTCCAGTACTGATAAAGTAGAGAATTAGCCAACCAGATCTTCTAACTCGCACATGGATCAATATGAGGCACTGAGATTCATGGATAACACAAAGCATACATCGATCAATCTTCCCTAAGATATGCAACACAAAATATTAACAAAAAATCTTCATGTGAATCGATGAACACAAAACTGTCAGATGCTTTGTTCTTCCTTAACTCTTTTCAATCTAACTGTCAGTAGGATCAAATGATGATACACGGATCCAATCACCGATTGGGTTTTCCATCAATGACAACACCAAAAGATATTCGTAGTGTCTCTTGCCAACAAGAATTTCTCATATCTTGGGATTGGGATTTTCCATCATTCCTTATTTTTGAAATAACACATAGACATGATGCATCATGGTATTGATAACTAGGATGGTTTAATATCTAGTGTAATGGACTTTGACTCTGCAAACAGTTAGGATAGTTCTTGTTCACACCTTGACATATGGAAACCTCGTTGGAATGTAGTTTAGAAATTTAGAATATCTTGGACCAAAGCATACATAATAGTCAACAATCTACTCCAAACAACCTCCCTTCACACAACTAAGCAAGTATGCACCAAGATTATTTTACAAGAATACCCACAAGCACAACAAACAAAATATAATGATCGATTCCCCATTCATTTCTCTCTAAATCATTTTGATATACATCATCAAGAGGTCCTCAGAATGGATCAATAAGATAAATTATAATAAAAGATCAAAGATAAATAGTCAGTGTTATCTATATCTCTTGCCAATTTAATAGAGCTAAGGTGATTTATGATGTTGATGTCCATCATAGGAAGGATTCACCCTAGGACATGTTGATCAGGTGTTTTGATTAGGATGAGGTGTGTGATAAGTCATTGATACAAAATTCACTGACTCTTTTACCTATGATCTAGACTTTAGATTTTGACACTTAGGTTCTCACTTTATGACTTGTGACACTTTCTTTCTACTTGTTTTACCAAAGGGTGAGTGATGATGATTAATATATTATGGGTGAAGGTTATTGCTGGTGAAAGCGAAATGGGGTGGATGGTTTTGGAGTTTTCTAGAATATTTCAATGTTTTTGATATTTTGAAAATGTTTTGAGGCTATTTTTGGTCTTTTTGAAAGTTGATGTGAATGTTTTGGTTTTTCAGTTATTTGAGGATTTTTAGGGTTTTTCAAAGGTTTTCAAATGTTTTGGGTTTTCGAAATTTCAAGTATTTTTGTGTTTTTTCAAGTTTTGTGAATGTTTAGGGGTTTTTCGAGATTTTATGAATGTTTAAGGCTTTTTCGATTTTTGAATGTTTAGGGATTTTCTAATATTTGAATGTTTAGGGTTTTTTAAGTTTTCTGACCAAGAACCTAACCTAAAAGACTATCCTAGGGGCCTTGAGGTCTGATCAAAGATTAGCCTTTCCTACATTATAAACGCAGATACCACATAGTTTGATTGACTTGACTTATTAATGATGAGATATGAATAATTGATGGGCTGCCAGTTTATTATGATGGACTCGTAAAGAACTGACCTAGGGTGTCTCGAGTGCACATCAATGATGTCCTTGCATACTTTCAATCTCAAAGACTCATAGTTTGACAAGGTACTATTTTTGGATTTTTAATGTTTTGATCTTTTTTAGGGATTTTGATATGTTTTGGA
This sequence comes from Sequoiadendron giganteum, assembly GCA_007115665.2. NCBI lineage: Eukaryota > Viridiplantae > Streptophyta > Pinopsida > Cupressales > Cupressaceae > Sequoiadendron > Sequoiadendron giganteum. The sequence continues at coordinate 190,835,039 of CM021101.1, read as the reverse complement.
TGTTTTGGATTTTTGACTTTACAATTTTATGAATATTTTTGGATTTTAGCTCTACAAGATTTTGAATGTTTTTGGATTTTTTGCATACAATATTTAGATGTTTTTGTATTTTTGATGTTTTGAGGTAAACGACACCTAGATCATGATGTTGATGTCATGTTGTGAGATATAAGACATGGATCAAGAGTTATTTGAAAACAAGAGTGCAATAACCTGCCCCCAGTGTCTAGCAATGTTTCATAGATCAATGGATGAGTTTCAACAACATGATTTTTCTATAAAAAAAGGTGGATCCATTTGTCTCCGAATGGTTACCTATTTATAGGAGAGAAAATGAGAAATGAAGGGTTGAGATTAAAAATCTTAATCAATGGTCAAAAATGGAAGAGAGATGAAACATGGATCATGGATTCTCATCGATGGATGAGAATCAATGATCACATGGATCAAGGAAATAATCAAGGGTTCATATTCTTCCAAACAAACACACATTCAAAACTTGCACAAGAAGTCTTGTGAGTTAACTTGCACATGAAGTCTTGTAAGTTTGTTATGAGGGAGAATATTCCCTTTTCTTAAATGAGTGAAGAAAGAGAATACTCTTTGGAATATTCTCATGGGTGAGGAAAATTACATATTTAACAAACTAAATCAAAGTTTTAATGTGCAAAAGAAGAAGGAATATTCCATGGGAATATTCCTTTTAGCGAAATGTACAAAGGAGGAATATTCCCTTCCAATTGGGGGGCGAATTAGATTTATTAGTAATTTGATAATTAAATAAATTTTTAATTATGCAAATTAGGGGAATTAAATGATATTCATTAAATAAATGATTTAATGAAAAAGGGGAAAGTGTTATGATATTTAATTAATTAACATGGTTATTTAATTAAATAAGATGACTTAGGGATTTAAATTAAATAACTTTATGTATTTAATTTAATGAGACAAAATGTTAGTATGAAAGGGGTGAATTGACCTAATTAAATTAATTAGGTTAATAGATGAAAATGACATAATTAATTGAATAGCTAGGCTAATTTAATCAATTAAGCAAAAAGAGGATGGGTTTTAGGATGAAATGATGTTAGTATATCTGATTTGAGTGCATAATACCATTCAAAAAAAATTAAGTGTCTACAAGGGCTAACCTAATCTACAAATCAACCAACTCCATCCCTTGTGCCATGTCAAACATTAACTCCTAGTCTTGCAACTACGATTGCTACCAATCTTGGTCACACCTTCCCTTTAGGAGGCAACACACTTTTTGGAAACCAAAACACCTATCTTCCCCAAGACATAACTTGGACACCAACATTTGGGGACCTATCTCATGTTTCCCCCACCTTTCCTGAGCATCCTCTACATCCATATAAGCCACTTACATTTCATACCTCCACGACAACCTCAACATTTCGAGCACAACCATCTTCATCCATCACCATGATTACCATAAGTGTGCCTAATTTCACACAAGTTAATTTGAACCAACTGTCTCAAATATACCAACAAGGGAAAGTTAACACCCTCATGCAAGGTTCCAACAATTCCATTAACACATCAAAGCAAGTGGCTACCCAAACTACCCAAGTAAATCTATCATCTACATCAGCCCCATCTATGACCGATCCAAATCAAAGAAACATATTGATCACAAACCCCATCAACCAAGGTAATGCCTTGGTCCCACACCAAACAAAAAAAGGGAACCCTTTTAATCAATTGATCCAAGGTCTAAATGTGCCATTGACATCGCAATACCAAATGGTTCCATCATCATCTTTACCATTGGTCCCCCAAATCATGCAAAATAAAATGGGTCCCAAACCTACATTCCTCCCTCACAATCAATAATCTTACAAGGAATGGTAGCACAAGACAACCCACAATTCATTCACACCATGATCAACCGAAACCCATCTGACATGTCCCAACAACAAAACACCTCCACATTACAAGCGCAACAAGCTCATCCTCTAGATTTTTAATAAGCACAACAAGCTTATCAATAAGTGTTGCAACAATAAGCTCAAGCTCCAACTTTGTAACAACAAGATTATCAACAAGTGTTACAACAACAAAAATCTCAACAACAAGCCTTAGTCACACAAAAATGTGGTGTAGTCACGGTAGGAGGGTCCTCAAAGAGAACTATCTAGACCATGGAACAAGAGTTACACAATGGAAGAAACATATAATATGGAGGCAAATGTAGATTAAAAAATTCTTATTGTCATAAATTTTGATTACACACAGTCGGCCACATCCAGGCTTACAGATTCGGTTCACAGGCCTGATATAACATGCTCAAAATACAATATTCTTATATGCTCCTTAATGCAAGCTGAAATATTACATATCGAATCTCCAATATGCCTAACATAATTCCTAATGATCAGTTACAATGATTTATATCACATATAGGGGCCTATAATCATCCGCGTTGGTCAAAGATCATTACAATCTTCGATGAAGAAAATGTAACGTGCATGAAATAGGTCGGCCTTCAATTTGAATTTCTCCTCAGTGAGTGCATATGATGAAGTGTGGACCTAAAATTAAGTTTGGGGACACTCCATAGAAAAATTTGAAACACCTCACAAGGATCCGCAAGTTATGAGAAATATCCACAAGAGATCAAACTAGTCATAAGGTTTGAAATTATTTCGGTGCCAGTTCCAGAAACTGTCACTTAATCCAAAAGTGATAACTTTCCAGAAAAAAGATCCAATCGTGTTGCAATTTTGGAATAAGGAAAATGAACATGTTCATGATGAAAACATAGATCCACAGGGTCTGGTGATCAAATATGAAGATATACTGATTCACCAAACTTGAACTGAACAATAACAAAACTAAATGAAAATATTTTTCGATTGATGCAGGATTGCAAAGAACCAAGGATGCTCTTGCATCAAACATCCAGGGTTATTTGAAAATTAAATCCCTCACTTTGTTGGGGCTAAAGGAAAACCAAGACGGTCTACCTCAGCCTGATAAATCCAAGAAGAATCCTCCACTGGTTTTCCCTTCCATTTTACAAGATATTCTTTGTATTGTCTTCCACGCATTGTCCTCCCATCGCTGATATCCAAAACCTCTTCTATCTCATCTTATTGTTGTTTAGGAAACTGTTTCTCTAATTTTTCTTTACTTTCTTCACTAAATTTTGATTGATGGTTCTAATGTAGGTCTGCAATGTTGAATATAGGTGATATACCCATGCCATCTAGTAACTCTACTTCATATGCATTTCCTAAATCAAATTTCTTCAAAATATTACAAGGTCCAAAATTCGTCATCTTGAGCTTATTGTATGTGCCAATTGGGAATCTTTCCTTCCTCAAATACACCATAACTTCATCTCCTACTTCAAACTCCTTATGTCTCCTCTTTTCATCTGCTCGCTCCTTATGCTTTCAGTTCATATCTTCCAATTGTTGTTTTACTCGAGTATGCACTTTCTTCATATGTTATGTGAATTCCTTTGCTTCTGCACTCCTTTTATCCTCCTTACCGATGTCTCGCAATTCTAATATACCTCTAGGATGAACTCCAGTAATAATCTCAAAAGGTGTCTTTCTAGTAGTCATGTTCACTGAATTATTGTAAGCGAACTCTGCTTGTGCAAGGACTAAATCCCAACTTTTGATCTTCTCCCCAAACTTATGTTTACTACCTCTATCTGTCCATCAGTCTATGGGTGAAAAGTAGAATTGAACTTTAAATTTGTCTTTAACTTCTTCCAAAGTGTCCTCCAAAATTAACTAGCAAACTTTGTATCTCTGTCTGAAACAATACTTCTAGGTAATCCATTCAATCTGACTACTTCCTTGAAAAACAAGTCTACTACATGTACTGTATTTGTTATCTTCTTACAAGGTATAAAATGTTCCATTTTGTAAAATCTATCCACCACCACAAATATGGAATCATTACCTCTCTGTGTCTTTGGCAAACCAAGTATGAAATCCATGCTAATATCCTCCCAAGGTCTCTCTAGAACTGTCAAAGGTTTATATAATCCAATATTCTGACTACTCCCTTTTGTAGCTTGAAAAACTCTACAACTCTGCACAAATTTCCTAATATCCGTATGAATTTGTGGTAAAAATTAACTCACTTACCAATGCTACTGCCTTATCAATTCCAAAGTGTCTTACCGATCCTCCACTATGTTTTTCTTTCACCAAAATTTCCCTCATTGAACTCTGGGGTATACACAATTGATTCCCTCTAAAAAACATATCCTCCTGAATGAAATAATCCAACCACTGACTCGTATCCTCCAAGACTGGTTCTTTACAAGCTCTCCAAGGTTCTGTGAAATTCGGGTCTTCCTCATACAATTTCTTCAATTCATCAAAACCTAATGTCTCCACTCTCATTTATGTCAGTAAATTCCTTCTCCTACTCAAAGCATCAACAACTCTATTTGACTTTCCACTCCTATGTTTCAAAACAAAAGTATAACTCTGCAAGAATTCCACCCATATCATGTGTCTCTGATTCAACTTACCTTGAATGTTCAAATATTGTAAGGCCTGGTGATCTGTATACAATGCAAACTCCTTATGCAACAAGTAATGTCTCCACTTCTTCAAGGCTTGAACTATAGCATAAAACTCTTGTTCATACATTGAATACCTTCTCCTAGCATCATTCATTTTCTCACTGAAATAAGCTACTAGTCTTCCTTCTTGAATTAATACTACTCCAATTACATTTCCACTTGCATCACAGTCTACCTGAAATACCTTATTAAATTCTGGTAAAGCCAACATAGGCTGCTCAGTCACCTTTAGCTTCAATAATTCAAAACTTTGGTCTACTTTAGATGTCCACTTAAAATCTTTCTTGTCTCCTCTCATTGTTTTGGTCATAGGACTGCAAATAGAACTAAAATTCCTAATGAAATTTTGGTAGAAACTAGCCAATCCATGAAATGATATTACATCTCCAATGATTTTCTGTGTAGGCCATTCGATTTTTTCTCTTACCTTCTCAAGATCCATCTCCAATCCATCAACAAATATCACAAATCCCAGATATACCAATTCTTTCTTCATGAAACTGCATTTCTTAATGTTTATCAGCAACTTCTCTTCTCTCAACCTTTGCAAAACTTGTCTTATATGCAACAAATGTTCTTCTCTAGTCTTACTGAAAATCAATATGTCATCCAAATAGACAATCATAAACTTACCCAATAATTTCTTCAATACCTCATTCATCAACCTCATGAAAGTATTTGGTGCATTTGTTAGTATAAAAGGCATCACCAACCACTCATCCCCTTCTCCGATTTTGATCTGATGATATCCACTCTTCAAATCTATCTTTGTAAAGTATTTAGCTCCACTCAAACAATCCATAATGTCATCCATCTAAGGCAACAAAAATCTATACTTCACTATGATTTTGTTTATGGCTCTAGAGTCTATACACATCCTCCATTATCCATCCTTCTTAGGTGCTAGCACAATAGGTAATGCATAAGGACTTAAGCTTTCTCTGATCAAACCCTTCCTCAAAATCTCTTTCACTTGTCTATTCAATTCTTCATTTTCAACCGGTGTCATTAACTGTGCTTCTTTATTAGCCAAAATACCTCCAACAATTAGGTCCATGCAATGACTAATACTCCTCACAGGTGGCAATCCATTAGGTACATTCTCTAAAATGATAGCTTCATATTCTTTCAACAACTCCTTTATCTCCTTTGGTTGTTCTTCTACATTCTTCAAGTCTTCAATATTCTTAGGAACCAAGGCATAGCACATGCTCTCATGTCTGAGTCCATCCAGAAATCTCCTTCCATCAACCAAATAAATTCTAGCATTCATCTAAAGCTCAACTTTAGGAACATCCTCCAATGGTAACAAAGTCTACTTCATCCCATTTGCAACAATGGTATATATGTTATTCTTTCCATCATGAATAGCCTATCTATCATACTACCAAGGCATTCCAAACAAAATATGGCATACATCCATAGGCATGATATCACACAAAACTTCATCATGATAATTTCTTATCTTCAATTTCACCAAACATTGTTCACTTACCATTATCTTATGCTCATCTTGAATCCATGCTATCTAATAGGGCTTCAGGTGTTTCAATCTTTCCAGCTTCAATTTGTTCACCATTTCTTCAAAAACTAGGTTCTCAGAGCTTCCACTGTCAATAATCACTTTGCAACATTTACCAACTACCTTGCATCTGGTATGGAACAAATTCTTTCTCTGCAACAGTTCCTGCTACATCTCACTTTGACACAATACTCTTTTGTTCACCAAAACTTCTCCCTCTTCTAGTTTATTAGATGATCTAACATGATCCTCGTCAGCAAAGGTTTTTCTTCTACTATTCTTTATCTTTATGCTTGTCTCTCCCTGATTACATTCAAATGCTCTATGTCCTTCTCCACCACACTTAAAACCAATTCCCTTGAATACTCTTTTCTCTGATCCTCTCTCACCTTTTCTATAACCCTCATTCTGGTAACCACTGTATCCTCCACTTCGATAAGAGTTTCCATCATCTCTATGGTACAAATTATCATTCTTACTGACTTCCTTATCTTTATTCTGATCTGCAAAAGATCCTCTTCCTCCTCAAGTAAAAATTCTTCCTCTTTGAAATCTTCCACCTCTTCCTCTTTATCTCTACTCATGTCTTTTACTTAGCTTCTCTTTTACTTTTAGGGCACACTAATATGCCTCCTCCACACTCAACAACTTGATCAAACTAATCTCATCCTGTACAGACGACCTCAAACCATTCACATATTTAACGAATTTCTCATTCTCATCCTCTAAATGTTTGGATTTGATATTCAACTTGTAGAACTCCTCAGTATATTTTGTCATACTTCACTCCTTCTGCTTCAAATTTTGCAACTTTCAGAAAAAATTTATCTAATAGTCTGCAAGAATAAACTTTGTCTTTAACTTATTTACCATCCGATGCCATGATTTTATCCTCTCCTTTCCTCTTATTTCCTATCTATGTGAAAATGTTCCCACCAAAGGGATGCATGTCCTTTCAACTTTGTACAAGAAAATTTCACCTTCTTGTCTTTGGCAATACCTTCAAAATCAAAATACTTCTCCATCTCCATTATCCAATCAAGCAATTCATCTAAATCCAACTTGCCATTATAATCTAGTGGATTGAAATGTGCTTTAGTATTTACTCTGGTTAGGGCTCTTATGAACCTCTCTTCTCCCTGATCAAGGCCAATTTTCTCTTCTCTTTCCCTTTCTTCATGTTCTTCTACCTCTTCATCACTCACATCATCAACTGGTTGACCTCTCCTCTGGGTCGTTTTGACTGCTTCTAATCTAGTAGATATTCCTTTCAAAATCTCCATTATAGTTGGGTCTGCATTTCCATGCACTCCATTTCCTCTACCATTTCTTCTTTCTACCATCCTTACATAAGTCCTTTGTAGTTGTAAGTCAGATCGTCAGTCTTCCACCCCACAACAAATCTTCAACAGGACTTCGCAAACTCTGACAATCTCTCATGGAATGAATCTTGCTCTGATACCAATTTGGTGTAGTCATGGTAGGAGGTTCCTCAAAGAGAACTATCTGGACCATGCATAAACAGTTACACAATGGAAGCAACATAGAATATGGAGGCAAATGCAAATTAAAACATTCTTATTGTCATAAATTTTGATTACACACATTTGGCCACATTCGGGCTTACAGATTTGGCTCACATGCCTAATATAATAATGCTCAAAATACAATATTCCTATATGCTCCTTAATGCGAGCTGAAATCTTACATATCAAATCTCCAATCTACCTAACATACTTCCTAATGATCAGTTATAATGATTTATATCACATCCAGGGGCCTAGAATCATTACAATCTCTGATGAAGAAAATGTAACGTGAATGAAATAGGTTGGCCTTCAATTTGATTTTCTGCTCGACGGGTGCATATGATGAAGTGTAGACATAACATTAAGTTTTGGGACACTCCATGGAACAATTTGAAACACCTCACAAGGATCCGCAAGTTATGGGAAAGATCCACAAGAGATCAAACTAGTTGTAAGGTTTGAAATTATTCTGGTGATGGTTCCAAAAACTATCACTTAATCTGAAAGCGATAACTTTTCGAAAAAAGATCCAATCGTGTTGCAATCTTGGAATAAGGAAAATGAACATGTCCACAATGAAAACATAGATCCATAGGGTCTAGTGAGAAAATATGAAGATATATCGAATCGTCCAACTCGAACTGAATAAGAACAAAACTAAATGAAATTTTTTTTTGGTTGATGTAGGATTGCAAAGAACCAAGGATGCTCCTGCATCAAAATGACAAGTTGTCATAACTTCCTAACACTTTAGTTAAAAATATGTTAATTATGTCGACTGGGTAGTGCTCAAAGGTTGTATGCAATAAGGGGATATTTTGGCCATCTCTCTTAGCAAGATTTTCTAAATTTTTAAAATAGGTGAAAATAGAAATAAACTAGCAAGCACAAAATTGTTTAAGCTAGAAAGAATTCAAATTCTTACTCTAGAAAGCATGTAAATTACCTAATAATTAACACTATCAGTTAAACTTATGAAATTAAAAGAAAGGATACTAACTACTAATGACTAACTACTAACTGAAAGTACACTTAACTACTTGTAATTAACAACAAGAGTGGGTGTTGTAAAATTTCAAAGTAAATAGAACTTAAATATTGTAAACTCAAAACCATGACCTGCAGGAACACATGACAAAGCTCGACACAAAATAAGATTCATCTAAATTTAGCAAGTACATAATGGAAGTAACAATATTAACGTAAAAAATAGTTATCCACTCTATGAGATCTCTCGAGTGGCTAGCTCTCGGGTGTTCCTATGATTAGCTCAAATCACATGTGTGGTAAATCCATTCATGGTACTTCCATTACTCATAATAAGACTAGAAATATTTATTTATTCATATCATAAAAGTGTAACACAGAGAACATAGTTGAATAGTATTCAGAGCATATCATAACAACATATCCTTGTTTTGGTAATTACACATATATATACTGTACCACTACAAAATCCTAATTTTTAGATGGCGGGAGAATACCATTAAAAAAGTCTTAAAAAAAATTATAAATAACCAACTAACTAATGTTCATAACATCAAACATAATAAAGGCTCTGAGTGGAGTCATAAAGTCTTAAAAAAAAATTAATAGAAAGCTTTAAAAGAGGTCATTCCACTATGCACGCCTAAATTTATGGCACCCAAAATTTTGGCACTCTAACTTCAACCGCTTGAAGTCCACTCCTTTAATTGGCCATGCATAATTCCTATACAATACTTAAATTCTATACCATTATATCAACATTAGCTAGCTAATTCCAATCAATTTGATAAATAAAGATTTATGCATCATTTTTTATAAAAAGTAGACAATTATTGCATCTAAAAATAAACACATTGGCATGGTTGAGGTGGTCGACAAGAACAAAGAAGGGTATTTAGCTTATCATAAACATGAGGTTATTTATACCTCATCAAACAACAATAGCAAGCTCAACAACAAGCCTTAGTCACATAACAAGCACAACAACAAGCATTTCAAGAACAACAACAAGCATTTCTAGCACAACAATACACCCAACAATAACAAGAGCTTGCACAACAACAAGAATAGCAACAAAAAGGTTTATATTATAATCCCCAACAAAACATCATCAATCCAAACACATTAGGAGCATATACACCTATACAACCATCACCTTCACAATATCAAACTCCACCCTACACACCATACAACCTCTCATCATATCAAAATCCCACCTACAACTCATCCTCCATCCCACAATACACAACATATGCTCCTCCACCAAATCCACAAGACAATTTGTCATCACAACTCAAGGTGCTCACGCAACAAATCTAGGATATCCAAATGGGAAAAACAAAGAAGCCACATATACAACAAAATTTGTGCCCCTACCCATCCAATAGGAACATCACAAGGGTACCTTTCCCATGTAATTTTGAGGTTCCTAAGTTTGATAAATACAAAGAGAAGGGAAATCCTATGGATCACATAAAATAATTCCATTTCATGTGTATGGAGGTTTTCTACAACAATTCATACTTAATGTGTTTCTTTCCATGAAGCTTGGTAGGCCCCGCCATCGATTGGTTTTCACATTTGCCTTCAAGGATTAAAAACTTTCAAGAAATCATCAATAGATTCATAGATCACTTATCCTTTAATCTTGGCATGGATTAAGCTTAGAAGAGTTGTACACACTCAAACAAACATAGGAGAATCCTTCACTAATTTCTTACAACGATGGAGGCAAAGAGCTAGTAAGAGAAAGTGGCCCATTATCGACGAGCAACAAGTGGGGATTATCATAGTAAATGTTGATCCAGAGCTATCCTTCCACTTAAAAATGAAATATATCACTACTTATGATGGTCTTTTCCCTAGATCCCTCAACATTGAGAGATCCCTAATCTCACAAGGAAACACACAAGTGTATAAAGACAACCATCCATCTACCAATTTAGATGACAAGCCCTGCCTCTGGGCTAAGAACAAGAACATAATGAATGATAGTGTTATGGATGATAAAAATTTCATAAGTGCTCCTAGGCCAAACAAAAATCAACCAGCCAATGTGCAACCAACCGTACAAAAAACCACCCCACCACCATAGGATAACCAAATCAATAACCCAACACACAACAAAGAGGACCCCCCAACAAGAATATCTGCCCTAAATAAAAATACACACCCTTGGGGGAACCTATTGAATCTATCATGAAGAAACTGGTATAATCTAACTCTATCATGCTCCCCAATTTTTAGAACTACCAAGAACCTCAAGATAAACTACCTTGGTATAATGAAAAGGACCTTTGTGACTTTCACAAGATCAAAGCGTATAAAATGTCAAACTGTATGAAACTAAAGAATGTTATCCAATGCCTCATCAAAAATGGAGACATAAATATTGATGTGTCAATAGGTAACCAAGATCTTAAGATATACAAGAATCCAATTCCAGATCACAACAAACGAAATAATAATGGAAAAGAGAAGAATTACACTACAATGGGACATGTTTATTCCTATGTGGTCATCTCTTGTGACAATTTCGTAACAGTCGTCACCATCAAAGAACCTAGTATAGAATGTGGAGTTACCACACGACGTGGAAAGGTTACAATCCAAAGGGCTTCATCTCAACCTAGGGCCCAACCTACATTTCTGACATCAAACCCTAGTAACTACAATCTCCTCGATCAGCTAGAAAAGACCCCCACATAGATCTCTATCCTGGAACTATTGAGGCTATCCCCTGCACATAGGGAGATATTAGAAAATTCTTTATCAACATCATTTGTCCCTGAAAAATATTGATATTGATCAGTTTCAAGCTATGGTAGGGCATATCACTACTCCTCATCTTCTCACTTTATCAGAACACAACCTCCCAATTTAACCATCTCATAATCACACTTTACACCTTGAGGTCATTGTTCATAAGAATAAGGTTAAAAGAATCTTAGTAGATGGAGGTGTTGGTTTCAACATTTGTACCCTTCATTTTGTCAATAACTTGGGTTATTCAGAGGATTTTATTGAAAAGAAAAAGAGTACAACTATAAGAGCATATGAAGATCAAGAAAGAGTATCTCAAGGAATCATCAAGCTCCCTATCCAAGTGGGGCCCATCATTATTGAGACCACAGGCCAAGTTCTAAATTTTGACCTCCCCTACAAGATATTGCTTGGTCTACAATGGATTCGTGCCATGCAAGTTGTAGTTTCTACCTATTACCAATGTCTCAAGTTTCCTTTTGAGGATAAAGAAGTTACTATCCATGAAGATCTTGAGCCCTTCTACTATTACAAGAACCTTGAGGCTAAGTTCTATAAGATCCCCCAAATACCTAAGAATTATGAAGGCCCTACATCCTCCTCATTTTTTGATCCATCTTCCCTTGCATCTACCTCGGAGTCCAAAACACCCATTGAGCAAAATATACTTGACATCAAGGCAGTAATCAAAGATAATGGTTATGGATATTATAACCTAAATAAGGACACTATGTGTTGGGTGAGCTACCTCTTTCCCCCAAATCTCATGGAAAACCCACACCTATCAACAAAGTGAATGAAACATTAAAATTTGTATCCACCAGTTTCACCAAGTGGGAGGATTTGAACAAAGAAGATGCTAATGAGGAAGATGTATCTAAATTTCTTTGTCAAGACAACCTACCCATGCTTTTTCTTCCCATGGAAGATGAAAATAAAGGATTACAACTAATGATGGGAGTGGGGTAGAACAAGAATGAAAATTTGGCATAAAATGACAATGGTTTGCTAGAACCCATCATTCCTGAGAAACATCCAAAGAACCTTGGATTAGGATGTACTACTAGTAAGGTGCACATTCTTAGCAAGGTTACTTCTAATAAATAGGTCGAGGCTTCCTCTTGGTTACCAACATCACGTGATACTACCCTATATTCCTTTCCCCTAGATGTTTCTGACTTATTTGAGAATACCTCTCTCTTTATGATATCTACAACATCTTTCATCCCAAATGGCCAAACCATTGAATTAAGCCTGGTATACCCCAACTCATCAACTGGGACCAACAACGACCACCTATTCTAGATATTTTTTAAAACAATGAAGCAATCTCAAAATTTATGGGACTCCACGACAACTTAACATGTGAGAATCACAAAGAAGGATTTGATATATATCTATACACATAGGCATGCTATGGGGAGTTTGAATTCTTCAGACACAAAATTGACAACATGAGAATAACATGTAAATCTTTAAGTGAAAACCACACCGTGGCACTTTCAAATCCTAAAATAGTAAAAAGAAGGACATATCCGAAGGTGAAAAGCTCTCTGAGGTACCCAAGGATGAGGGATTCTATCTCCCCCTTAGTGCAATGCATCCAGAAAAATCAGCAATACTAGTATAGAAGGCTACTGTAGTGAACATAGGAACATAAGAAGCACCTAAGATAACTTGATATGTTGAATCCTTGTTGGAGGAAGAACATAAAAACTTTGCAACATTCCTAAAAGAGAGAAGATAAATCTTTGCATGGTCATACACAGATATGCTAGGGCTTGATCCATAATTGGTTATGCATCACTTAGCAGTCTATCTTGAAGCCAAACTAGTCAAACAAAAACTAATAAAAATGCATCCTCAAATTACATTACTAGTTAAACTAGAGTAACAAATCTCCTTGTTATTGGATTTATCCAGCCAATTGACTATCTTGAGTGGGTTTCCAACCTGGTACCATTCTCCAAACCCACTAAGGGCATCAGAATATGCACAGATTTCAAGGACTTGAACAAAGCATGTCCAAAGGATAATTTCCCTCTTCCCAACATCGAAATCATTGTCGATCTAATCGCAAGTCATGAAATGCTATCACTCATGGATGGATTTTTCAGGTTATAAATAAATCGTGATCGCCAAGGAGGATCAACATAAAACTGCATTCACTTTTCCATGGGGAACATATTGTTGGAACATGATGTGATTTGGGCTAAAGAATGCAAGAGCAATTTATCAAAACGTGATGACCCTAATCTTTCATGATATGATCCATAAAATAGTTGAAGATTATTTGGATGATATTTTGGCCAAATCAAAGATAAGGAAAGAGCACAAAGGTATTGGGACCCATCTTCGATAAACTTGAAGAGTATAAGGTATGATAAATCCAACAAAGTGTGTGTTTGGGGTAACATTAGGTAAGCTTCTTGGTTACATCATGTCAAAAAGAGGGATAGAGATAGATCCAACAAAGTTGAATTCAATCTTAGACATGGATCCACCACAAACATTGAAATAGATAATACGGCTAAAAGGAAGGTTACAATCCATTAGGAGATTCATAGCACGACTATTAGACAAGATCCACCCTTTTCTCACATCTTCTCCATAAAGGAATAACATATAAGTGGGATGAGAAGTGCGATAAAGCCTTCCAATAGATTAAGGACTACCTATTGTCAACTCTTGTTCTCATGTTGCCAATACCAAACAAGCCATTGATCTTATACATTAACAACACTAGGTGCTCTTCTAGCTCAACATGATGAAACAGGAAAAGAAAGTTCCATTTATTACATCAACGGGACCTTGGTAGGGTATGAAATGAATCTCATCCATTGAGAAGGCATGCCTAGTAGTGTTTTCTTCTTCACAAAAATTTAGGCATTACATGCTTTCACACCAAATCAAGTTTATTGCTAAGATCGACCCATTAAAGTATCTATTATCCAAAGCAACTCACACTAAGCGAATGGCCAAATGGGTAATGATCTAGACTAAATTTGACATAGAGTATGTGGAGTGCAAGGCTATCAAAGGACAATTTATTATATACCAATTAGTAAAAGCACCCATTTAAGCACAAAATCCTTTGATATCTAAGTTTTTTGATTAATTCTTGTTTCTTCTTAATGCAGTAGATCAATGGAAAATGTACTTCGATGGATCATATACCTAACATGGATCAAGGGTGAGTATTCTCTTTATCACCCCTCAAGGTGATTGTATTCCAAAGTCATACAGGTTATCATTTCCATGTACCAACAATATTGTTGAGTATGAAGCTCTAATAATAGGTCTAAGAATAGCAGTCCAATGACAGATACAAGAGTTAAGAGTCTATGGAGACTCGTAGCTGATTTTCAACCAAGTCAATGACGACTACCAAACCAAGGATGATAAACTCCCTCCTTATAAGAAGATGGTAGAAAGTCTTAAAGAATTCTTCATTGATATAACCTTTGAGTAGATAACTCATGTGAAAAATCGAGCAGTAGATGCCATGACGACAATTGGGTCCTTATTAGACATGACAAATAATGTCCTTCAATGTGAATTCTTGGTAGAATAACTTCTCATACCGGCTTTCAAAATTCCTTAATCTGAATTTGTGTGTGTAATTATTGGTCCTGGTTCCCCATGGTATCACGATATATTCACCTATCTTAGTAAAGGTATCCTCCCATCTGATATCACCTCCAACATTAAGAAGACCTTTGTTAAAAAGGCATCACGATTTGTAAGCTTAGGTGATACCCTATACCATAGAAGCATTGAGGGGATAGTACTATGATGTCTCAACCAAGAGGAATCCTTGACCACCTTAATAGAAGTACATGAAGGAATTTTTGGTTCCCATTCTAATGGTATGACTTAATCTAAGAAACTGTTAAGGATAGGGTATTATTGGCCAACTATGGAAAGAGAATCTCATTAGTATGTGCAAAAATGTGTCCAATATCAACAACATGGAGACCTTATCCATTCTCTAGCTCAGGAGTTGTAACCAATGGTCACACCTTGGCCTTTCTCGTAGTGGGGGATTGACCTCATAGGAAAGATTACTCATCTAATGGCCAAAAATTCATCATCACAGCCATTGAATACCTTACTAAATCAGTTGAAGCCATTTCTATGACTTATATAATGAGGAAGAAAATCTCCAAATTTATCTTGAATTACCTTATTTGCCACTATGGTGTTCTGTAAGCCCTTATCTTAGATAACAGAACACCCTTCAATAATCAGGATGTAAGAGAGCTATGCCAATGATTTAACATGGAGAACATCAATTCTCTACAATAAGTTAATGGTCAAGCTAAGGCTACAAAGAAGACCATTCTAAAAATCCTAAAGAAGACTGTTAATGAAGATGGTCGTGACTAGTATTTGTAGTTAAATCCCACCCTATGGGCTTATAAAACCATTATCTACATGCCTATGGGTGCAATCCCTTTCTCTTTGGTCTATGGATCAAAATCCATCCTTCCTATTGAGGTCAAGCTTCCCTCACTACAAGTGTCACTCTAGAATCTAATCACTGATGAAGAGTATAGTGTATTTCATCTAAATGGGTTAGAATTCCTTGATGAGCATCATCTCGATGTCTTAAATCATTTACAAGCATACCAAATCCAATTTAAATAGAGCTAAAAATAAGATCAAGAGTCAATCTTTCCAAGTAGGGGATCTTTTCCTAAAGTAGAACCAAAAGAATGTTCTAGACCAGGATAGTAAAGGAAAGTTTGAGCCTAATTCGTTGGGCCCAGTCATTGTTACAACAAGCTATGGATCAGGAACATATCAACTATCAATGCCTAAAGGTGAACCCTTGCAGGAGCCAATTAACAATCTCCATCTCAAATTGTAATATGCCTAGGCTTGAAGGGTTTAAATCAAAAAATGATAAAAATCCAAAAAAATAGGAAAAAGGATTGAAAATAGTAAAGAAAAAAATTGTCCTCTAATGAAAACCACTTCGATAGTGCTTTCGACAAGTACCTTGGTGGAAACCTAGCAAACAAGCACCTTGCATAAATAAGAATCTCCATCTATATTTGGATCTTTAGCTTATCATGTTGTGTATCACATTCATCCATTACATCATTTATCATATTTTTTCCATCACCCATTCGTGTTTGTATCATAGCTTGATATTGTAAAGTATTGTATTCCCCTTAGTACTACCTAGCACAATCTTAAGGTTAGTTTTTCCTACGTATATGGAGGAAGTCTGTCAAATTACACTGGGGGAATTCATTATGCATCGGATTGGGTTCTTGTATATCTTTAAGTTGTTTGAAATCTCATCAAAATCCAAAAACATCAAAAACTTGTACATCTAAAATCCAAAAACATTCGTGAAATTGTAAAGTCAAAATCCAAAACATCCAAAACACATCAAAATCCCTAAATAGGTCAAAACATCAAAAATTGAAACCAAAAACACTACCTTATAGAACTACGTTGTCTCTAAGCTTGAATGTAGGAAAGGCCATCACTGATGTGTCCCCAAGACACCCTAGGTCAATCCTTTAGGAGTTAGTCATAATAAACTAACAATCCATCAATTGTTCATTTCTCATCAATAATAAGTCAAAGTCAGTCGAACTATGTGGTCTCTGTGTGTATAATGTAGGCAAGGCTCATCTTTGATAATCCCCCAAGGCCTTAGGTTAGTCCCCTTTAGGTCTTGGTCAAAACATAGAAAACCCCAAAACATTTAAAATTTTAGAAACACAAAAGCATTGGAAAACCTAGAAAAACCCTAAACAACCTCAAATAATCGAAAACCAAAACATTCAGATAAACTTTCAAAAACATCAAAAATAGCCTCAAAACATTTTCAAAATACCAAAAAAATTGAAATATTCTAGAAAATTGAAAACTATCCTTCCCATTTTGATTTCATCTGCAATAAACTTCATCCATAATAAATTGATCATCATCTTCAAACTTTGGTAAAACAAGTAGAAAAACAAGTGTCGCAAGTCATGAAGTGTGAACCTAAATATCAAAATCTAAAGTATAGATCATAGGTAAATGAGTCAATATCATTTGTATCAAAGGCCTATCAAACACCTAGTCTTAGTCAAAACATCTAACAAACATGTCCTAGGATGCATCCTTCCTACAATGGGAATCAACATCAGAAATCACCTTAGCTATGTTACATTGGCAAGAGATATAGATATCATTGACCGTTTGTTGTTGATCTTCACTTATGATTTATCTTATTGACCCATTCTGAGGACCTCTCAATGATGTCTCAATTATTTAAAGAGAAAGGAATGGGGCATTGATTATTATCTTTCTTTTGATATGCTTGTGGGGTATTCTTGTAAAATAATCTTGGAGCATACTTTCTTAGTTGTGTGTAGGGAGGTCATTTAGAGTAAATTGTTGACTATTGCATATGCTTTGGTCCAAGATATTATAAACTTCTAAACTACATTCCAACGAGGTTTCATTATGTCAAGGTGTGAACAAGAATTATCTTATCTATTTTCAGAGTCAAAGTCCATCACGCTAGATACAACTTCATCCTAGTTATCAATACCATGATGCATCGTGTCTATGTGTTATATCAAACATAAGGAATGACGAAGATTCCCAATCCTAAATATGAGAAAAAAATCATCCATCTCATCTAATAAAGTCTTGATGCATCATGGGCATTGGAATTCTGAATCAATCTCACAATCAATGGTCAATCCATTCGTCTTATTCTTCTATCATCTTTTCCATGCTAACATGTTATTACAACATTCAACAAAATCATAATGTATTCATCCTGCATCCACAAACCATTAGCATGCATACAAACATCCTACATATCATAAAGAATGAAATAATCATATGGGAAACATGAAAGAGAAAGCATATCCATCTCATCACATGTCATAAAAAGATACTTAAAAAGAGAACATCCATTTCATTGCATCCATACCATAACATCACATCATATATCATCTCATATCACATAGCATAAATGAATAAATACATCCATAACATAAACATTTGCATCCATTGCATCCATACATAATTATAACATATGAAATAAATATGACATCACATCACATAGCATAAAGGAATCACGCCATAAATCCGCATCAAACCATCTCATATATATATGAAAAAAATAACTATCATGGTACAAATATCAGTCAATGTGTGGAACTATCATCAAAGGTACATATACAAGAGGCTATAAAAAATGATCCAATGAATGTATACATGTATAAAATCAAGTTGTGTATCAAAAATGTGTCTGCAAAATGGGGAAAAATCTATCCCTTGTTGCCTCAGTCATCACGTTGTGATTGGTCCTGATGACCAGCTGAAGGTTTTTTGTGGCTTGGCTCACCCAAATGTCTAATTGAGGTTTGTTCCTTTGAAGCCCTCAGTGTTGTACCACTCCTCTGGGAGTAATCCAACTGACGAATCTCCTGCAGGACATCTCTATGATATAGGGTCCTATAATATACAACCTTTAAAATGACCTCTCTATACATACCAGCAGCCACTACATGTCCCTGTGCTACCATGATCATAACCTCTAGCTATTGACGTATCCCAATCTCCTAGGCTAACTGTAGGTCCAACTATTGTTGCAATTCAACCTCATGATCCCTCTCTGATTTCCTGACATGTAGTTGTTGTCATAGCTAGTCTCTCTCAGTTTTAAATGCAAGAATCTACACATCCTAAGGATCCGGCCCCAGTGGTGGCTATTGTGTTGGTGGTTGCTGAGGTACTTGTTGCTACTACTAAAGTGGTGGAGGTAGTTGTGGTGCCTCTGGGACCTATCCCACATGCTATCCCTGATCTTGTTCAACCTATCCTTCACCATGTCGAACAAGTTATTCCTACTGACCTTGGTCTTGATTTCCTTGATCCTGTCTGGCATGTCCCTAACCATGTCTAGCAGGTTGGTCCTATTGTCCTTGTTCTTTTCCCTTGCCAACCCCTCTTCCTCTCAGCCTCCCTCAGGGATGTAAACCTACTAGATCTATAAGCTGGAGAGGAGGCACAAACCATGCATAATAGTATGGATTCATCTAGGGATCGGCCTGACCCTAGACATAAACCCAAGGCCTGGCCACTAGTTGTTGAAACTCATCAATCATAACTTGGGGCTCAATCTAATCACCCCATGTAACCTCCCTATTTGTTCAGGAAAATATGGCGGTGTATGCATCATCTAGCTTGTCATGTATCTTATCGAATTATCTAGCTACTCTATCTAGAAGGTAGAGCTCTATCATGGTATGCTTCCGACCCTACATAAACTAGGTTTGTCTCGCATAGAACAACTATTGGTGGTCATCATACCAGGTCAGCATATGAAGCCATGGTCACCATCTAAAAACTATCATATCATCAATGAATTGATGCCAATAAGGGATCCCGAACTACCCTACATGTTGTAATGTAATCTAACCCTCGTATCTGAAGACCACGAGCTCATTGGGATCTACATCATCCATATAGACTATCAGTCGAAGCATGATGATATGCTCCTACGCCCAGATGTGTAGTAATGTCACATCGGCACCAATAGATTTTCCCTAGAAATATACGAACTGGTGCATATCATGGTAGAGTGAGGCCAGAATCATTAAACCCCATGTGAATAGTGTCCTCCTATATATCATGCGATGTCATGCCATTCTCCAACCAAGACTGAATCCTCTACCTCACCAATTTGGGGCCATAATACCAGAGATTAATGTGTCGATGATCAATCTGAAGATAGGAGGGTGTCCTCAGTACATCTCTAAATCAATTTGGGAGTTTGCCAGGATGACATCCTCCTGGTGAAGTACCTTGTGACATGCATCGTATCCAAAATCATTGTCATAAATGACTTGATCCTTATGGATCGACAGTCACAATATCCTCCACACATCCTCCAATGTCATTGTCACCTCACCAGTAGTGACATGGAAGGATGAGGTCTCACTGTGCCATTTCTCACACAATGTTATCATCATCGCTAAATGTGTCCTCACTACATGCATGTATGCAATGAACCACAACCTGATCTCCCTAAGGTGCTCCTATCAAATATCATCTAAATCATCCAACGTTGCAAGCAGCCTGAGCCGATGCTCACATGACATCAGTGGTTGGACAACCTCCTACATCCACAAAGCACATGATGTCAAAATTTGGCTAAAATCAACTCAATTTGGAATATTTTGTACCCCAACTGATAATGGTGTCTCTATTCACAAAGGTTTCACTATAATTAATTTGCCAAACAACGTCGCCAAGTTTCAAATCTAAGGTAGTGTCACTACATGCAAAGGTAGGTTTGAAATTAAATTCTAAATCCAAGGAAGTGTCGCTAGGTACACCTGCATCGCTAAAAATAATTTGAAACCCTAAATTCAAATCATGGGAAGCATTTCCATTTACAATGGCATCACCAAAAGTGACAAAAACATCACTGAAATTCCAAAAAGCATCACTGAAATGGACCTAATGTCACCTTGATCTAGTGTTGTAATATTTTTTCCACATTCACATTGGATTTAGGGCCCTTTTAAGAGCTAAATTGACCTAATGTTGTCCTAATTTAGTGTTGTAAAGAGTATTCATTTATACCTTCACATTAAAGTTTAGGACCCTTGCAAATGAAATGGACTTATTTATGGCTTATTTAGGGTGTTGTAAAGTGTATCCTAATGCTTTCATACTAATCTAGGGCTTCATTAATAAATTGGACTTCACTATGCCTTAATTGGCCCTATTTTGCATCCACAAGCGTTAATTAATGCATCTTTCCAAGGATAATCCTGACATAAACCAACATCCAATCATAATTCATGTCTTTTTAGGTTGTGTGGCCTAGATTTAGTGATCTGGGACTCATATGCCACCTTGGGCATATGAGTGCCACCTAGGTTTTGGGGCCTTGATCCTGATTTTACATCATTCTAAGCATTTTTGAAAAATGTGTCCCATTGTTAAGCCTAATGCGAGTCATATGCCACTTCTGGTGTATGAGTCTCGTGTGACCCAAAATCAAATTTAATTCAAATTATTGGCAGAATTTTATTCTCCTAGATATGATGTTGGCTTGTAGTGTTGTAATTTTGGGAAATTTGGCATAAACAAGTATAAATATAAGGTTATTTCACTCATTTTCACCTAAGAGTTTCAAGAGAGCATTCCTAATAGCAAGTTTATGATTACAAGAGTTTATAAGACTTCACAAGAGCGTTCAACAACATTCAAGAAAATATTTAAAGTATTTAAAGATAGATTTCTTCATCATTTGTTGCAACAATTCAAGATCCATCATCATATCAAGGTCATCAAGCATCAAGCATCAAGAATGTTGTTAAGCTAGTGTTGTGATGTTGTATTCAAGGTCAAAGATTAAGCATTGTCCTACACTTATTTCAAGATCCGGATCTAAATCCTTCATGGCCACTTCATGTTAGTTTGATCATCTAAAAGACATCATTCAAGGTATCATCGTTCATGTTTCATGTCCTTATGTTTCATTATTTCATCATTTGGTTTGATTACCTAAATGAGGTTTGATGAAGGAAAACCCCCATTACTTAACAATCAACAATTTTTTCCTTCTCTCTACATGTGTGATTGTAGATCTAGGTGTCTTGGAGCTTGAAGATCCTTTGAAGATTAGGTTTCAAGGTTGAAGAAAGTCATCAAGTCATCACAAGGTTGACATTTGCACTAAAAGTCACCTACAAGTTGCAAATCAGGGGTTTTAGATCTGGAAACAAAGTGTGGAAGGAAGAGTAGAGATAGGAGAGAAGATTCGGGTCTTAATCCTCCAAAAAAGCTAAGTGGGATTGATATGCCACTTGTGGTGTAAGATTCCTAGTATAACATAGTTTCTAGATTTCAGTTGTTTCAGATCATACACTATCAAATTCTAGTTTTGGCATAGAAACCCCTGTCTAGGACTCAATCGCCCACACTGGTGTATGAGTCCTAGTGGGCATTAAATAACAATATTTTAGAATTTTCAATCTTGTTTTGACCTCATCCTTCTTCCAGGTGTGCCTCTTTTCCTTCTCATTTTATCATTTTGTATTTCAGTTTCATTTCCTAGGTCATTTAGCTATATTTTGCATGGTACTTTGCATGATTCATTTATCTCTTGTCTTTCCAAGCCCTAGCTTGGTTGTGAACCCTCATTTAGTATCTAATCCTACCCTAGGACACCCTATTTCAAGATCTCTCTCTCCTACTTCATCCTTGGATTGAGATCTCTAGGGTTTCATTGAATGAAACTTGAAGGAAATAGGTATAGGTCCATAAACACCTAGTTTGTGTTCCACCTCCCAAAAGGTGGAACACGTATTTCTATCATTTCAATAGTGATGCTAGACTTGACCTAATTTCAACACCTAATAGATACACGTAAAATGAAAAGTACAAGGAAAGTTTCAAATTACGTACTAGTGGTCTTGCGCCTAGAGGCCTCTGATACTCTCAAACTCAATTGGTGATGCATTTCATCCAAGGATTAGAGCTTAAAATGCAAAAAATCTCTAAAGCGTGAATGCACAAATGAACTGAAAGTAACCCTTTATCACATATTTATGACTAAAAATTGGGGATTTGTGCCTAAAAATTAGGGTTTTTTGCCCTAATTTGAGAGGAAAGCTAGGGTTTTAGCCTATTTTACTGATTTCCAAGCTATGCAACCTATTTTGAGACATTTTTTTCATTTCTAAGCATGTTTTTTGCACCTAAATCAATATTTCATCTTTGTTAAGAGATCAACCCAAAATTCAAAATTTCCACCCAATCTCTCGAGGGGGTAGGGTACCAACTTAATTCTTTGCACTGGGGCAACAGTTGGGCATCCAAAAAAACATTTTTTCTTTAATTTTGATTTGAGTAGCAATTGTAATTCGAAAAGCACCAGTCTTTGAACCAATGCAACAGGTACCTTGCTTGAAAAAGGGGAAAAACGTAGACACTTAAAAATGTCTTGAATGGTATTACACACTTGAATCTGATATATTAACATTGTTTCATCCTGAAACCCATGTTATTTTTGCTTGTTTGATTAAATTAACCTAGTTATTTAATCAAATGCCTCACTTTCATCTATTAACCTAAATGATCTAATTAGGTTAATTCACCCCCTCTCACACTAACATTTCATCTTGTTTAAATTGACTAAACCAAATTATTTAATTTAAACCCTAAGTCCTCTTGATTAATTAAATAACCCTAAAGTGTTTGATTAAATATCATATTTGCATCCCCTTTTCATTAAATAAATCAATAATTTAATGAATATCCTCACATTCTTTATCTTGCACATTCAAATTTAGTTTTAATTACTAAATTGCTAATTTCCCTTCCCATCCACTTGCTTAAGGAATATTCTCTTATTTTGCTCCAAAAAGGGAATGATTATTTCAAACTTTGTAAAAAAAAATTAAAGTTATTACAAAGTGTGTTTGGTTGCATGATTGTGAGCCCTTGATGCTTTCCTTGATCTATGTGATATTTTATTCTCATTCATTGATGATAATCCTTGGTCTATGTTTCACCCTTCATCCAATATTGACTATTGATAGATCAAATTGATTTGAGCCCTTGATTTTTCATTTGCTCTCTTATAAATACATCACTATTTGGAGAGAAATGGATCCATATTTTTATAGAAAAGTTATGTTGTTGAAATTCATACTCACAATGCATCCATATTGAGCATTTATTAGCATTTTAAATTAATCCCCATACATATTTAGCTTAAGCATCCATTTTAGCATAGTATGCATCCATGGCTTATAAATTTGAATTTTGTTTCCATTTAGCATAGATTGCATCCATTTTATCAATCATTTTAGCATTTAGAATCAATCTTCATCATGTTAAACTAGTTTCATACCATGTTGCATTCATATCTAATCTGTTTTGTTAATTTTCTTCAACAAAACTAATTGAAACAAGCTCATATTATCCAAGGGATTGGGAAAGGGTCATCATTCCACATCAATGTGACACCACTCTCCCAATAGAATAAGATTCTAGGTCTTAGAATAGATTTCCCTTACATTTTCATGCTAGTTTAATGGGCTCTTGTTCTTTTGACATTTTCAATATCTTATTGGGATCATTGCTTAAGGGATTAAATAGGGTTTAGATTTGTTTAGATCTAGCGTATTTAGTTCACACTATGACTTTGGTCACATAAATCATGATAGATACCTAAGGGGACTGACCTAAGGCCTTAGGGGCTAATAAGCCTTGCCTACGTTGTACACGTAGAGACCATGTATTTCAACTAGTGCTGACTTAAAAGCATAACATGTTTTTGGGATTTTTATGTTTTACGACTTTGTTTTGATTTTGTTTGTTTTCTGGATGTTTTTTTATTTTGAATAGTTTTCGACCAATTTCGAGAAGTTTCTCCTAGTTCGAGGCGAGATTACCTTCATTAGGAGAGATGAATGTTGATGGTGCAGCAAGTTTCAATAATTATCATTTATCAAGCCATCGTTGGTGTGCATGTTTATTATGGGACAAATGGGTGGATACTTTAGATAGTGTTGATAGATAACAATGCAATTTTTATTCAATCATAGCACTTTTTTTCCAGGTTTTCACTATGGTACTTGTTCTAGAAGTGCCACAAAGTGGTTTTCACTTAAAGAACATTTTATTTCTCTTTACTATTTTTCTTGCTTTTTGATTTTTTGGATTTTTACCCTTTTGCCTGGGGTATTTTGACATGTTCAAGTATATAACTTCTTAAGGTGGTTGTTGTTCAACGGTTTGGCTAAATTTTCTACTTCAAGAGTAGCAAAATAATAAGCTCCAAAGGCATAGCTTGTTGTGATGATGAATAGACCTCACCAGTTGGGTTCAAACTTACCTTTTCCATCTTGATTCAACTGTACTTTCTAATTCTCTTTGAGTATCAAGTCACAAATCTGAAAGTTTCTATTTTGATCTTTTTATTTTAGCTTTGTTTGAGCTGATTCTGATAAACCTAAAGATGGTTTAACATGCTCAAACGCCTTTCATCTAGGAGTTCCAATTCATTTAATATGGACACCCAATACTCTTCATTACTAACCATGCCTTTTAGTGATATTCACAGTCAAGCGATTTTGACTTCAATAGGTATGATAGATTTTGATCCATAGATCAAGGAAAATGGTGTAGCACCTGTAGGTGTATGAATACTAGTTCGGTAAGACCATAGGCTTGGGTTTAGTTGTAGATGCCAATCATGTTCGATGTCATTAATAGTATTTTTTAGTATGTTCAAGATGGTTTTGTTAGACACTTCAACCTGACCATTTCCTTGGGGATAGTAGGGTGTGGAGAATCTGTGTTGGATAGAAAACTTGGAACAAATCTCTTTGACATCTTGGTTTATGAACGAGGTCCCATTGTCTGTTATGATGGTTTGGGTAATTCCATATCAACATATCAAATAATTCAAGATGAACTTGGATATATGTTTACCGGTGATGCAGGTTAATGGAATTGCTTCTATCCATTTCATGAAGTATTCAGGTGCGGTAATAATGAACTTATGCCCATTTGATGAAGTAGGATATATCTTACCTACCAAATCTAATCCCCATTACAAAAAAGGTCATGGTGTCATGATAGGTCTTAGCTCTTGTTTTGATGTGTGAATAAGGTCACTATGCTATTGGCATTGGTGAAACCTTCTTGTGTAAGAAATAGCTTCTTGCCCCATTGATGGCCAATAGTATCCTATTCTTAGTAACTTTTGTACTAGGTTAGGTCCACTAGAGTGGGACCCACAATTTCCTTCATGTACCTCTTGTAGGATGGTTTGTGCTTCTTTTGTGTCGAAAAGTCAGAGTAAAGTACCCTCTAAACTTTGACAATATAAGGTGTGTCCTAGGATTGTGAATCAAGAATTCCTACGGTAAAAAAATTATTTTGGGTGGTTGTCAAGTGAGGGGGTATGATACCATGTTGGATATAGTCAAATGTATCATGGTACCATGGTGAGTTGGGACTAACAACAACACACACTAGTTCTGATTCTAGGATATTGAACGTTGGTACGAGTAGTTGCTCCACAAGGAATTCATACTTAGAAATGTTCTATGGGATATCGAGGAGTGAACCTATTGGTGCCATAGTGTCAGCTACTCTATTGTTAATTTGGGGAACCTATGCAAAGGTGATGGTGAAAAAATATTGCTTGAAAATTTCCATCATTCTCTTATATGGCATCGGCTTATCATCCTTTGTTTGATACTCATCATTTACTTTCTTGATTACCAATTGAGAGTCTCCATAGACCTACAATTATTTTATCCTCCATTCGATGGCCATTTTCAGTCTTGTGATTAGTGCTTCATTCTCTAAAATTTTATTTGTGCATGGGAAGGAAATTTCGCAATCCTTGGGTATGCTATCTCCCTGTCATGTGAGAAATAAGATACTTTCTCTTGAGCTATGTTGAGTGTGGGAATTGTCAAAATACAAGGTCCAATGAATTGTCTATTTTGTTAACAATATTCTTTCATCTAGGAAGTCTATTATGGGAGGCTAGTGATCTTCCATTGGTGCTTCTTCTATTTTATCTATTATGATTTGTCCTTTGATGGCTTTCTTTTCTATGTACTCTATGTCAAACTCACTCAATATCATCACCCATTTAGCAATCCCACCTATCAAAGCTACTTTTTCTAATAGGTACTTTAATGGATCTACTTTTGAGATTAGTTTTACTTGTCTATTCAAGATATAGTGTCTCAACTTTTGTGTCCGAAAGATCATAAAGAGATATGCTCTTTCTATGGGTGAATAGTTCAATTTGTATCCCACCAATGTTCAGATGATGTAGTTGTTGGAAATAGGATGTCATTTAATTGCAATCCTAAACATTATTTATTTCATCATATATCCTAAGTCCTTACAATGTGTTCAACAACACTAGGATTATGAAGAGATTAATATTTGATGAAATAATCATGTTAATTGACATTTGTAATTAATTCTAAATGTTAAAATCATGTGTGGACGCCTTGGAATTATCTCCTACAAAATAGGAGCACATGGGTGCACATATGGTAGGTGACAAATCACCTTGAGTTCAGTTAACTATTCAGAGTAAGAGATAACACTTCTGAATGCATGTAAAGATCCTAGGAGTTAGGGTTTGATGCTTGCATGCATGAAGTTCAGTTCAGTTCAGTTTAGAATCAGTTTAGTTTAGTTTAGTTTAATTCAGTTCAGTTTAGTTTAGTTCAGTTCAGTTCAGTTCTATTTAGTTCAGTTCAATTCAGTTATGGTTCAGTTATCTTCAGTTATCTTCAGTTAGATTCAGTTCATGTTAGTTTGATTTCAGTTAACTTTGAATGCATGGATAATAACTTGAGTTTCATGACGGATAATAGGGGATGACCATTCTTGCATGAATGGTGTCGAGAAATGTTTCAGTTAACAAGAAATATCTTGGATCCTCTTTGGGCGCCCAAGTTGGATTCTTGGAATTAGCTCCTTTGCATGTTGAGATATTTCTGAAGGCTTAGTTAAGTGGGGCCCTCTTTTAGGCACCAACTTTGAGGATGAAGCCTTAAGATATTTAAAGAATAAAGGTTGAGTTATGAATTTATTTTGGGATGCCCAAATGGATGAAGGAGATGATTTGACATTGTTCTTCATGACACAACTCTACTTGCAAGAGATAAGCATACCTTTTAGGGTTAGGGCTTGAGCATTGTTATTGTAACTCATTTGGAGTTTACAATGTTGATTAAAGTCTATTTATCTCAAGCAAGTTGAAGAGAGTGTTTATCAGTTGTTATTGTAGGTTGTGAAGAAGATTGGTGAAGGAAAGAAGAGGCATTCTCAAGCAAGAATTGGATCTATTGTATTTCAGAGTTTGAATAATAGAGAATAATTCTTGGTAGAGTTTTTTCCCGAAAGGGTTTCTCCACGGTACATCTTGTGTAATATTTCTATTATCATGTCTAGTTCTTCTATCAAATTTTGTCTACATTCTACAATAGTAAAATGGATTAATCAAGATAATCACCCACAAAGAATTTGTAACAAAATGAAAAGCTTATTTAGATCAGCAATCTTAAAATCGGAAGGACGAAGTAAGGTAAAGTGTTGGAACTGTGGGAAACTAGGACATGTGAAGAAGGGTTGTAAGAACAAGAAAGAAAGTTATGATTCTTCTATAGAGGATTCCTCAGATGATAGTAATGATGCATTGGTTATTTTAGCTAATATTTTTTGTGATAACTCTTTGCTTCATGTTTTAGAGTAATCTTCATGGAGAGGATGGTAGTCACGATTCCATGTGTAACTCGGTACCATGGTTCAATGGGAGTTATTGGTAGTGACATGGATGCATCATTGGTAAGGTTATCTTCATGTGATTGGGGATATGGTTTGTTCTTGGTTTAGAGTGGTTGCTATTATTTCATGGTTTACTCTTGATTCTAGATTAGATTTTTGGCATATTACATGTTCTCTTGAGACTAGGATGTATATATATATATGTTATGGTGCATGTAATCTCCTAGGAGGAGATGGTTAGATCATGGATGTCATGTTTATTTTCAAGGTTGGAGCTTTGACATTGATCTTGTGTAGTTCTCTTAAGTATTGGGTACATTAATCATTTGCTTGATTACTTCATGAAAATTTTGTGTTGCTTTGGATTTTGGCATGGATTGGTTGGTTATAGGTCCTCATGGATACTTGGAGAAATAGGTGAGGTTGGAATTCTCTTTTGGTAAGAGATATTTTTTGGAATGGTTAGTTGTAAGAAAAAAAAATTCAACAGAAAAGACCGAGGAGCCTACACCTTGGTTGAACGTGAGTTCAACACACTTGGCAGTTTAGCATACCTCCAAAGAGGTGGTTTGGATACAGAGACTTGGGAAAGGTTTTGGTTTGGTTGATAATGGGAAGGTATTAATTGAGAAAGTTAACACTTTAATTAATGTTATAGATTATCTTATGAAACCATACAAATAATTTCTCTTGGTTTTAATCATTTTCTTGGAAGCTTCATGATTATGCAGGTTGCATTTGAAGTTAGCATGGATTGATTAGTTGGTGCAAGAAGGCCATTGGCCTTGAGTATTGTACTTGTTATATTATTCCTTGTTTAGAATAATTGCAATGTATAATGTCAAGTGGGACAATGTTGGAAATAGTATGCCATTTAATTGCAATCCTAAACATTATTTATTTCACCATATATCCTAAGTCCTTACAATGTGTTCAACAACACTAGGATTATGAAGAGATTAATATTTGATGAAATAATCATGTTAATTGACATTTGTAATTAATTCTAAATGTTAAAATCATGTGTGGACGCCTTGGAATTATCTCCTACAAAATAGGAGCACATGGGTGCACATATGGTAGGTGACAAATCACCTTGAGTTCAGTTAACTATTCAGAGTAAGAGATAACACTTCTGAATGCATGTAAAGATCCTAGGAGTTAGGGTTTGATGCTTGCATGCATGAAGTTCAGTTCAGTTCAGTTTAGAATCAATTTAGTTTAGTTTAGTTTAGTTCAGTTCAGTTTAGTTTAGTTCAGTTCAGTTCAGTTCTATTTAGTTCAGTTCAGTTCAGTTATGGTTCAGTTATCTTCAGTTAGATTCAGTTAGTTTCAGTTGCATGTTATTTGATTTCAGTTAACTTTGAATGCATGGATAATAACTTGAGTTTCATGATGGATAATAGGGGATGACCATTCTTGCATGAATGGTGTCGAGAAATGTTTCAGTTAACAAGAAATATCTTGGATCCTCTTTGGGCGCCCAAGTTGGCTTCTTGGAATTAGCTCCTTTGCATGTTGAGATATTTTTGAAGGCTTAGTTAAGTGGGGCCCTCTTTTAGGCACCAACTTTGAGGATGAAGCCTTAAGATATTTAAAGAATAAAGGTTGAGTTATGAATTTATTTTGGGACGCCCAAATGGATGAAGGAGATGATTTGACATTGTTCTTCATGACACAACTCTACTTGCAAGAGATAAGCATACCTTTTAGGGTTATGGCTTGAGCATTGTTATTGTAACTCATTTGGAGTTTACAATGTTGATTAAAGTCTATTTATCTCAAGCAAGTTGAAGAGAGTATTTATCAATTGTTATTGCAAGTTGTGAAGAATATTGGTGAAGGCAAGAAGAAGCATTCTCAAGCAAGAATTGGATCTATTGTATTTCAAAGTTTGAATAATAGAGAATAATTCTTGGTGGATTTTTTCCCCGAAAGGGTTTATCCATGTTACATCTTGTGTAATCTTTCTATTATCCTGTCTAGTTCTTCTATCAATTTCTATCTACATTCTACAATAGTAAAATGGATTAATCAAGATAATCACCCAAAAATAATTTGTAACAAAAGGAAAATCTTAATTAGATCAACAATCTTAAATTTTTACAGAGTATTAAGCTAAGAAAACACCTCATTTTTTAATAGTAGTAGGCTGCTCTTTCCTCGTTATTATCATCTATCTATGCTAGGAGAGCTCCTAATATTGCTTGTGCTGTAGACACATAGAGTATAGTCACTTTATCTAGAATAGGGGGCATGGGTACTAGAGGAGTGAGTAGATACTCCTTGACTTGTTGGAATGCTTGATCACATCTATCATCCCACTTGAATGAGATGTATGTGTAGGAGTGGGGTAAAAGGGTGACACTTGTTTTCCAATTGTGTGATGAGTCACCTAATGGACTGTAGTTTCCCCTGTAGATGTATGAGTTGCTTTAATTTCTTTGGAGGGGGCATATCTTGTATAGATTTTACTTTTGTAGGATCTACTTTGATGCCTCTTCTTGAGACTATGTACCCTAGCATTTTTCTATATGTTACCCCGAATGCACACTTTTCAGTTTAAGCCATAAGTTGTATTGTTCAAGCCTATCAAACACCTTTACAAGGTTGGTCAAATGGTCTTCTCTTTTGATTGACTTCACCAGTATGTCATCCACATAATTTTCCATAGTTTTATGTAACATATTATGAATTATTGTATTCATCGCTTGCTAATAGGTTGCCCCTACATTCTTTAGACCGAACAACGTGACATTCCAATAGAAGGTCCCTGTAAGAGAGGGGAACCAACCATGTCAAGGCTCCAGGTCACAGAGAGTCGAGAGCAGAGGGCTTCCGTAACTTACCTCACTCTAATATATTCTTTTGGATGAGGACCAAGAATGAAGAGCACTCTCAATTGATTTTATCACCCTACAAACTCAAAAATCTACTTGGGGCTAAAAAAGTTGGTTTTTGGAGTCCAAATTGCACCTAAGACAGTTCTTTGTCTGAGGACAACAACGTGGTTCTGGGATGACAACACGACACGCTGGCGTCTATACAACCAAAAAATGTAAAGTACAATAAGAAAACTACCAAATGCCTATTGACATGCTAGCTAACTAATTTTAATGAGATAAATAGAATGATAAAGTATGAAAAGTAAATGCGGAAATGATAAAGTATGTAGATGAAAACTAGGTGTTAGGAAAATTAAAGGTGCAGAACTAGCTCTCTTAATGTCAATACTCAAAGAAGAATGTAGATATATCTTTAAATTTCATAATTACAGTTTATTAAGATGCACATGGAAGGAATAGCATAACAAAGAAATATACACATACACAAATGAACACCAGATTTACATGGGAAAACCCTTATAGGAGAGAAACCCACCACACCAAAGAAAAATATCTTGTATTACAGTAATTGATTTACATAAAAGTTACAGACTCTCTTTTCTGATAATCAATCTCATAGTAACAACATTTCACTGTTGCAATGCATATTCAACATACATTGAATAACACCCACTAATCATTCAACCATCCAACCATCCAACCCATAATAGTTATTGTACATTGCAATGTATAGCAACAACCATGATTGATTCGTTCTTTGTATAGACGGTTCAATTCAGTTTCCTCTGTTGAACAACTATCAAACTTCTCAATCATCAAACGGTCATCTCCAATTCAGAAATCCTCCTCCTCTATTTAGCATACACCTCAGTTGTCAACCACATTAGTGCCCATTCACCATACACCACACTACTGCTAGACATCCAAAATGATCTTACGGGGTGGTGGTATATCGTGCTACCACTCAGCTCTCAGAAGGCTTCTGCAGTATGGTGGTAACCGCACTACCCCTGGACAAATAGAAGGTTGTCACAATATGGTTGTATACACCACATCACTGCTAGTAGGTTGAGATGCTCCCATGGTATGGCAATAACCATGCTACTGAATCTCTCTCACAAACACCTAGCGGTATAGAGGTACAAGCATGAAGTAACACTTATGCAATACTGAGCTGATTGGTGATAGAACCAAGGTTATACTAGTGAGTTTGAGACACATTTTCTCAACACTAGGGTGAAAAATATTAACTCACTGAAGCACTAGTTTTCCAGCAAGCCCCATGCACATGTCCACCTACACACAAGCAAGAAGGGAAAATTTTTGGGGTTGTATAGGGGTTTGCCTTAGTCAAACTCCTGCTTTGGTGTTTCCACCTCCATGGACAACTAGAAGAGCAACGAAGTAGAAAGTATGATAAAGGAAATAGAAGAGAAAGAGAGATTTTTGAACACTACAAAATAATACTATTCTACTCTATCAAACCACAAAATGAGAAGTGAGGCGTTACCACCTCCACCCAAAGCATCTCAAGGCTGATGAAGGGAGAATGCAAGAAATGAACTTGGAAAATTCACCATAGCCGTAATGGTGATGAAGGGAGGTCTCAAAAGAATCCAAGCTCACAAATTCTATGGTAGCCTCACATGTACAAAAGTGAAGTTAATGGAGTATCAAGCTACTACAATGTTTAATGGAGTTTTGTAGATTGTTGGAATTATGAGAAGATAGAATAAAAAATGCTCAAGAATGTGAAGAATATTGAATGAATTGCTAAGAGATGAAGTGAGTGTGAAATGAATTCCTTTGAAGGCCAAAATGAGAGGGAATGAATCCATTTTTGGGTCGGTTAGTTGTACAAAGGCATTACAAACCGTCCCCAATGAGGAGTGTAATATTCCTACAGACTCAGGGGCAAGAATATGTCAAGGACAACAATGTCAGTGTGTCGTGCTCACATCCTTGATGAAAATTCCCCCATAGATAAACATGTGCCAAGTGGATGGAAGGTAGGTGGGTGATGTGGAATTTCACCTTCGGATTTGATTTTCTAAGGTGAGGGTATGTGAAAGGGGAATTTACACAAGGGGTGTGAATTTTCTCCTATTCAATCCCCATGCACAAGTGAATGTTGTTTTATGTTGATCATCAAGATATATATTTATCTAATTATATCCAAAGAATTCTTCCATCAGTGATAGCATTTCATGTCCTATAGTTAGATCTACAATCATGTCTATGCTAGGAAGAGGGAAATCATCTTTTGGACAAGCCTTATTTAGATCTCAAAAATTCATGCAGATTCTTATGCCCCCAATGGGCTTTGATATGGGCACTAGATTTGATATCCATTCGGGATAATCAATTGGTCTAATGAAGCCTAAATCTAGGAATTTCTTCAATTCTACTTTTACCAAAAGTGCTATCTAGGGATGCATCTTTCGTAGCTTCTGCTTGATAGGTTTAGCTCCAAGAAATATAGCTAGGTAGTGTACGACCAATGTTGGATCTATCCCTGGCATGTCTGCATATGTTCATGTGATGTTTATCTTCCTTTCAATGATAAATACTGAGAATTTCACCTTTTCTTCAGGATCCAGTGACATTGCATGGTATGTGATTTTGGGTGTTTCTACTATGCCAACATTTGTGGGTTTAGCTTCTTCAACTAGGAGTGTCGAATTCTCTTGATATTCAGAAATACAGAGATTGAATCCTCCATCCTCGAGTGCCTCAAAGAGGTTTTCACCATTAGATTCATCCTTTATTTTTCTCTTTTCAGGATCTAATGGAGCCACATCCTGGTTTTCCTAGGGGATCTCATGTTGATTTTTACATTGTCTTTTTCAATTCTGTGACTAGAGGACACAATCTCCCCTCTGAAATATGCTTGTTGTTCGAGTTCAATGACAAAACCTGCTTTATGATCTCCTAATGGTATATCTATTTTGAAGTCCCATAAATTCTGTAATTGCTTCATCATTTTGGAATTGATCCAAAATAGGCGTATGGTGTTGTTGGTCCAAATCTATTAGCTATGGGTATCAGAGGGGTAGGTTGTCATCGTTATCTATAAAGCTTATGGATGTTGTCAAAATGGTCAATATGGCTTTGGCATCATTCTCTCATTAGGTATCTAGGTCATCGTAGCTAGAAGCAAGGGAATCTCATTCAATGAAATCCCACTCATACTCATTAGAGTCTATTTCATAAGTATAGCTTTTAGGTATAGGTTTGGTAGCTTGAGTAGGGAATATACTTATGCTAAAGCTTTCAAATAAGTCCCCAATGGGTAGATCATTGTCTATAAGATGATATATATCTGATGTCTTAACATTAGTAAAAGGATCTCCTTTCTTAAAAGAGGTATGTCCAGTGTTTGGAGTAACCACATCTATTGAACCATAGCCTAGGCCAATGTTCTTTTTTCTATGTTCCACTATAATAGGTTCCCATATACCTTGTTTATGTTTCCCAAGACCACCTTTTCCAATGTATCCCATTTTTTTATCTACCTAATACCCTTTACTACTAGGATCAATTAGAAGGGGTTGTAGTTGTTCTGATCCTTCTTGGTCTTCTTTGTAGATCATTAATGAAAGGTCCTCTTTGAATATTTACTCATCCTTCATATCTCCCCACTTAGGAAAGATCATGGTTCTGGCTACCATTATTACTGATTGAACATGTTTGATCTCCTTAGGGCCTCCATAAACCTTTGGTGTTTGGGGAAGTATTCCAATGCAAAAGGCTTGATTGAAATGATAGTTCCTATTACCTTTGTTAGTACTTGAATCTTGGAATCAAATTTTGGTTTCTCACTTGATGAGGGTTTAGCTGAGGTTGATGGTAGTGTTGATGGGTCAACATATGATAAGGAGTGAAAAGATATATCATTACTAGGTATATGTTGGATTTTTTTGTATTTCTTCTCCAATTTTTCACAGTAGTGGAAGGGTTCGGGATCAACGTATAATGTAACCTCCTTTACTTCATGAGGAAATTTTAGACATTGTGGAATATTGAAGGAACCACTTGTAGTGCATGAATCCATGGGTGTCCTAGAAGAAGGTTATATGGTAGCTCCAGGTTCAATACCTGACATGTTTCTATTGTTGTCTGTCTTATCTGTACAGGTAGCTTGAATGACTCCTCTGAATTTATTTCTAGGTTGTCATAAGCCCTTATAGTGATGTTTTTTCCCTTGTCAATTACATCATCAAAATAACCCAGTTGTTTAAGAAAATTCAAGGTACAAATGTTTAAACCTGCACCATTATCTATCAATACTCTTTTGACCATATATTTGTGGACATAAACCTCTATATAGAGGGCTTGGTTATGGAACGATTTCTACAAAAGGTCTTTTTTGGAAAATACTAAATGATTATTGTCCATGATTTTTCCAACCATGGCTTGAAACTGATCAGGATTGAAGTCATTAGGGACTGATACTTCCAAATATTTCTCTAGTATTTCCTTATACCTAGGTGATAATCTCAATAGTTCTACTATGGAGATCAAAGTGGGAGTCTTCTTCAATTGTTCTATAATACTATAGTCATTGGATGACTTAGTTGTGGGTTTAGGTGGGGCTCCTTGTATTGTGACTTTCCCTTGACGAGTAGTTATGTTACATTTGGGGTCCCTTCCTCATATAGTTAACACATTGACCCTAGTGTCATCTGATTAGGAGAGTATGCCTAGAATGGTGTCACCATAGGTGTAGTTGGCATTGTGATAGTCTTGGTATTTCCCTTTGTCATTTTTCTTACTATGGTTAGGAATTGGATTTGTGTAGATTTGGAGGTATTTATTTCCAGGATTGTGTTCAATATCAACTTCTCCCTTGTCGATTAAGTTTTGTATTATATGTTTAAGTTGCATGCAGTTATTTTTCATATGCCCTTTAATCTTGTGGAGCTCACATAAATCTTTTTCATTGTACCATGGTGCTTTAAAACTTGGCTCTTCATAGTTTGGGCACTCGTTGACATTGATGAGATTTTGTTGGAAAATTTGTGCATGATCATCTCAAGTGGTTCTCCTAATGTGGTAAATTTCCTCCTTGTTTGGTTATAGTATCCTTGTTGTCCTCCCTGATTTTTCTGTTGGTTATTTGATTGGTTATTTTGGGGATAGTTGTGTTGATTATTTTGTACGTTGTTGGGAGCATATATCTTGTATGCAACTTGAGGTTTGTTTTACAGTCCATTGGGATTTTGCATATTTCATATAGCTCTAGCATCAACTACTCCATCATTGGTAACATTTTTTTTCTTGTCCCAAATCTTAGGTTTGTCATTCAAACTAGAAGGGTTATATTTTGAGTTGTTTAGTTTAATCACTCCCCTTTCTATGAGAGATCTTTCAATGTGTAGTCTTTTTTCAATAGTCTCTTTGAAGTTAGTGGGGCACAACATGGTGAGTTGGTAATTGATTTCTAATTGGACATTGGAAATAAAGATATCCACCAGTTCTTTGTCAGGAATAGGCCACTTGCACCTACTAGCTTTATGTCTCCATCTTTGTAGGTAGGACATAAAAGATTCTCCTTAGCTTTGTTTAATCTTATAGAGGTCAGTGATGGTGATATCCTATTCTATGTTGAATGAGAATTGGTTCACAAAATTGCTATTCAATTCATCAAAACTCCTTATACCTGGTGGTAGATGAGAAACATTTCATAGCATGACTAATAAGACTGCGTGGAAAAAGTGTCATTAGGTAAGAACCATTGTTTTTCACTTCTATGTAAGCTACTAAGCAATCTCACACATGCTCCATTGGATCACCTTTTCCCTTGTACTTTTCAAACTTTTCTATTTCAAAAAAAATTGGCAAGGGGAGCATAGTAATAGAGTGATCAAACTAGAACAGACATATGTCCTATAGGGTGTAGGTCTTTTTTGGTTTTGCAATCTGAATGTTCGATATCCTTTGATTCATTTTCTGGAGTTGCATGAATACCTCCATGTTTGGTAAATTTATTTGGGGACCTTGAGTGTAATATCCTTGTTTTCCCAAGATGTTCATTTGGTCATAGGTTGGGTATTGTGGAGGTATAGGACCTTAGTAACCATGGTGTGTGGAAGGGGAGTTAAGTCCTTATTGTATTAAAGGAGGGTTAGGTCCTTATTGATTGTAAGGAGGGTTAAGTCCTTGTTGATTTTATTGAAGAGGGGTACCTTGATAGTGCACTGGTGGTAAACCTTGCCATGGTTGATTATGTTGAAGGGTACCCTGGTAGTATGTTGGTGGTACACCTTGTTTTTGGGATGAATTGTCTTGAAGGTTACCCTGGTAGTGTGTTAGTGGTACACCTTGTTGTTGGGATGAATTGTATTGAAGGTTACCCTAATAGTGTGTTGGTAATATACCTTGTTTTTGGGATGAATTGTATTGAAGGTTACCCTAGTAGTGTGTTGGTGGTACACCTTGTTATTGGGATGAACTATTTTGAAGGTTACCCTAGTAGTGAGTTGGTGGTATACCTTGTTGGGACAGTTGATTGGGAAGGGTACCATGTGGCACACCTTGTTGATTGAAAAGGATACCATGTGGCACACCTTTTTGATGTTGTTGATTTGCTTGAAGGTTTCCTAAGTAGTTCACTTGTGGCACACCTTGTTGCGGATATTATTGTGGAAATTCCCCTTGTTGATTTTGTATGTTTTGGGAAGGGTCAATGTAGGAGGTGTTTTGAGGCATGTATTGATTTGGACCTCGATATTATTGGGCTGATGTTGCTTGCTTGATTTGGGATGGTTTCCTAAATAAAGGGTTGTCCATTGGTTGATCATTGCTTTGTGAGAAGATTTGTGGCATGTTCGGAATCTCCAATGGTCTGGGTATTTCCCTCAAATTTGATTTATCCCCTAAGGGAATGAGGTGATGATCCTTAAGACCTTCCATATTAAATTCTATAGGCAAATTAGCATCACTTTGTGCTAATTTTAAGTAGGTATTTGGATCCTTTCTTAGGAGTTTGTCCATTAGTTTAAGCACCTTGGGATTGTTGGAGTGTTAAAAGAATTCTTCATCATCTAATTCTTCCTCACTATCCACTTCTTCTATGACCATGTCCTTGGGATTTTGTTTTGACCTATCCATCATTTCTTGTTGTCTACAGATTACTTCACCATCACATGGTATGTTGGTTCCTTTCAAGGAGTTACAAGGTCACTCGGTCTGTAACCCCATGGGTGACTTCTATCATTTGTGGTGTCGATTGGGGGTGTGCTAGTGCTACTTTTTTTTGCTTCCATATTTTTTTTGTATTGTGATCACGTGGTTGCCATAAACAAGTGTCAAGATTTTGTGGAAGTTGGTGATTTCTAACTTATGGAATGAACTAATTTTTTGTTTTTCGGATTTTCTGTTTAAGGAAATGTAATTGTATTTTTGGGATTTTCTATTTTTAAAGGATGGTATCTATTTCCGCATAGGAGGTGGTAATACAAGCCTTTCGGCTGCAAGATCCACTTTTCATTCCTCTTTATCTAGGATATTATATGTGTTTCTCTACAGGGTTGGTGTTTTGTTTCTCTCAAATATGAAACTTCTCAAGCTACTGATAATATATATTTTTTAACCTTTGATTTGTATGATACTTGGTTGTATGATAGGTGTCATAATATTTGGTTGTTGAACTAGAGCAATTGGACGCCAAATGGTCATAAACTGAATGGTGTTTTGATATGTTTTTTGTGATACTCAAGACGCTAAAGTTTGAGTGATGTTTTGGGAATGATGCTATTTTTGGGAATCAAAATGTTGAAATACTTGGATCGATATTTCACTTTATTTTTTTAGACGATATGTTGTAGGAAATCTACTTGAACTAGCCTTGAGGTTCAAGAAAATGTTAATATCTTAGAAGTTTGAGTGAAGAAATGATCCAAGTTGTTTATTTTGATGTTGAATCCTAAAAGTAGGTGGGATTGTTTGTTTTTGCAAATCAATGATGGACTGATGTCAATTATGACATATTTTGGGGAGTCTAACTATTTTCATTCTCACAATTTTTAACTAGTTTAAGATCAGATTCTAATTTTCACCAAAAAGTAAGGTAAAAGCGACAATTTTAGAACAATAACAATAATGTTTGTCAAAAGTGGCCAAATTATGGTCGACTGCGGGAAAATCTGAAATGCAACTGTGGCAAGATTTTTCAAGAGCGTATATTGTTTCAAGTTTTATATTTGGTACACAGTTTAAGAAAAAGCAAACTTCTTGGTAAAAAACAACCAATTTTAAGTCAACTATGACTGGAAAAATATGTCAACTACGATAATGTTAGGATCAAAAGCAACAATTTTATATCAAGTGT
The DNA here is from genome assembly GCA_007115665.2 of Sequoiadendron giganteum. NCBI lineage: Eukaryota > Viridiplantae > Streptophyta > Pinopsida > Cupressales > Cupressaceae > Sequoiadendron > Sequoiadendron giganteum. Next base: position 190,795,165 of record CM021101.1, on the reverse strand, counting down.
GTTGTAATTTTCAAAAGCGGTGGGGTTTTACCAGGGACTATCATAAGGCAGAGAGAAAAATGGACTAGTTTTAGGTCGACTACGACTAGTTTTAGGTCAAGTGCAAAAAAAAAATAACAATAGTGGTTTTCTGTGCAAAAAAAAATTCCAGTTTCTATGTTGGCAACAGTTTTGATATATTTTGTACATTTGATGTCTTGTTTTGATCTGATTTTGAAAATTTTGGCAAGTGATATCATGCAAACACAACAATAAAAACTATTTGACATTAAATGTCTATAGCTTTAAGCACATTTCTTCCCACAAAAAGCTCAAAGTTTGTGAAAATTGAAATGCCAAAGTCGTAGTTTTCAATGTTCACTTTGATCTTAATGCGAATTGAAATGTAAGCCTAAATATTCAAAAACCTTTAGGGATATTGATTTAATATATCCTTCAAGGAGTGCAAATATAGGGCTCTTTTCAAAGTAATCACACTAAGTCCAAAGGGTTTGATGTTTGATAACCATGTTTAATGTTTGTTTTGATGTGTTCATTTTAATTCAAGAAAATGTTTGATGTTTCAAAGTAACCGAGAAGATTTTGGAAATTTTGTTAAAACAATTTACACCCTAAGGATATACATGTTCTTTTAGGGGGGCTTACCTCATGCCCCAAAGGGATGCTTTTACATGTAACTAATGAAGAGTGTTTTAAGCTCAACCATAAGTCAGACTTGGTAAGTAACTTCTTGGAAGAAAAAGTTTCGATGCACCACTTCAAAGAGTGTTATTGGCTAAAAAGGTGGCTTCTAATATATTGGTTTTGTTGGTGTTTAAAATCCACATAGAGATTGCAGATCTCTAAGAGGTAGTCAACCCCTATCAAGGATATCTACAACCACTAGTGGCCAACTAACAGGAAATGGAATTGATACACATTTCCCCTACACTTCGGGCTCTGTAAGACCTAGGGGGGTAACCCTTTAGCAATATCAAACAATCTATACACACAAGCAATAGGGTATTGCTTAACAGATTATGTTCTCATAGAATTGCTGAGAAATTTAAAGTATCATTTAATATTGGCAAGATATTGAATGACTCACTAATCAGCAAAGAGAACAAGACAAACACAACTCAGCAAAATAAATTTTAGATGGTTTTTTACTTAGAGAGTTGGGACCAAACTGAAAACAACAGAAGCAAGATAATGGACTAGTGCCATAAAAATGGCCTATGGAGTCATACAACTAGCATTCATCTTTCAGTGTTGTACATGCTCTGAAGGTCTTGCAAATGTTGTCATATTATGACAACTAGACCACTGTAGCTTTCTCTGATAATTCTTCTTATGAATCCACCTGAAACATAACACTCCTGTCACATTAGTCAAAGCAATTACACTATCCCTGAACAGTAGGCAGTAATACAAGCAACTTGTGCTTTATTAAATCAATTACACCATTCATAGAATAGAAGGCAACGACAAATGTAGCTCAAATGCAGCAAATGTGCATGACTAGACTCAAATAATCTTATTATTGAATCCAAAATAGTATTACAATTAGGCCATGGAGACAATTATCAGCTAAAATAACATAATAGAACAATCCAAAACATACACCTTCAGATTAAAAATGACTGACAGTTAGATTTCCCCCTAGCTTTACAATCTACCTTTAGCTTCTACCTACCTTACAGAGCTTTCAAAAATTGGAACCCTTACAATTGAGAAGAGAAAAGAAGATATAGAAAATAGAAGGAAACAGGAGCAGCCCTAGAATTGATCTGCAATTGCCATCTGGAATCTTCATTCACCGTTGATCAACAAATCTGCAAAATATCTTCTCCTCTTCCTCCTGCAACAAACTTTACCTTTCAAAACAACCTTTGCCCATCATTGTCCAGCAACAGAAAATCTGCCCATGTGGAGATTCTTCAAATTTCATCCAGCTGCTCAAAAACTTCTTTCCCGTGCACAAACTGTTTTAGCTCTTTTATTTATGTTTACTTCACAATGCTGCACTTTATTTGCAATTTCCAGCCAATATAAAGTATTTAACTTTATAATGGAGTCCTCATTTTAATTTGCACTATGCCTTTGCATTATTTACCTCTCATTAAATAGAATGGTCTATTTAATAAAATCACATTATTTCATAAGGAAAAATATTACCAGTGTTGGTATTTTATCTTCAACAATACATTCCACATAGTGAATATAAAACTCACTTTTACTAACCTGGGCAAAAATAAACAATTTTACCCCTGGGCACCATTTTAAAATTACATGCTTGACCATTTAAAATTTTCACATTATGTAAATAAAATGATCTTATTAATAAAATCATTTTATAATATTCCCCATGAATATTACATTCACTCAATTGCACTAATGGGTAAATAAATAGAATTTTTCCCATGCCTTTGAAATTTCTCCCAAGACCCACCTCTTAATCAAAACTATGTAACTTTATTAAAAAATTTGAAAATTTTGAAATCTCTTCCCATGCTCACACACCCCGCACGGTTTTTGCCCTCATCATCGGCATTCCCACGAGGTGTGCGAGAATGCCGCAAATTTGCATTTTTCTTGAAGCTGGTTTTCCCCTCCTGGCTGCAGGCTTCCCTTTGTCTAGTCACACCTTCCCCATCTATTGATCTTCCCATCCTCTGGCTGGCACAGTGGTCTTCCCTCGCACCAGGCCGCAGACTCCACCCTTCAACTGCTTCACTTCCTGCTAACCACAGGCCTCTTCTCCCATCAAGCCGCGTCCTTCACTGGTGGCATCTGCATCTTCTCTACAGTGTTTCTTTTCACCTCTACAAGCCCTCCAACTACTGGCCACACTTTCTTTGGTCTGAGCCCTCCCACATGTTGTCACACCTCATATTCCTATGTGTCTCCTTGCTCACAGGTCTCCCTCTTTCTTGCGTGAGCCTTCTACTCCTCTCACCTGTAGGTCACGGGCTCCATTTTGTCAGGTGAACCCCTTCACCACTGGTCACGGGCCTTCATACTATAGGCAAGGGCTCCTTTAACTTTCAGCTCACGCACCATCCATGGTGCTACAGGTCGCACCCTTCATGTGGTCTCCTCTTGCTGGCAGTGACCTTACCTTGATGCAAACCTCCTCTTTCTGCACTCTTCCGCAAGCTCCCTATCTTCACCAGTGCCCACCACTGCAAGCCACGCCCACCTCTTCCACTTCTTTGGTCGTGGGCTTTCCTTCCTTCACTAGCGTGGGTGGTTCCATCGAAGCTTCCTCCTTGCTAGCGCGTAAACCTTCCCCTTATGCTTGTGCTACTCCTTGCACCCACGCACTCCACCTACAGGTTGTGTTCCATCCCTGACATTACTCTACTTGGTGCGCATGCCTTTGGACTCCTCCATCCGCGATATTGTTGTAATTGAGACTATCATCATCCCATAAAAAGTGAAGTATAGAAATGTCACTTAATTCAAGAAGAAGAACCAGGAAAACTTCTTGATTGTCCATTCGAAGCAGACCATACTTGTAAACAATAAAACTATGCATAATTGTTTGGTTGAGTATGTACGAAAGCTCAATCACCACCTGACCAAGAGCATAGGGCATTGCAAAGTACATTCCTGCAACCCTTTCTCTGTAGAACACAGTTCTCTCCACTGTAATGACAAGCTGCATGGTTGAACGGTTATTGATCCCTAAGAATATTACAGCTCCATATAAGGCACCCACAACAATAAAAGATAGATGTTGTCACTCCTTTTTGTGCCCACCTTCCAAAATATTGTTCCAAAGAGTAAAGCACAGACAAGTGTGAAGAAGTATCTAACACTCTTATAGTCAGGGTTGCGCCAGTAAGTCCACCATTGCTTCCACAAACAAGACTTGAATTGTCTAGAAAATGATTGAGAATACTAGGTTGGAAAGTAAAGTTCCTTTGCTTGTGGAGGTGGAATATTGACCTCTTGCACCAATGCTTTGTTCTACTCATAGAGAAATGAGTTTCTACAGTGCTCTACAAAGTTTAACCCTAGACGAATTTCTGCAGAAACAGAGCCAGCTTCTAGCATCCATGTAGCAGGGTTATATTTTTCCTTGATTTTGTTTCTCCTGGAATAGCCTTGAAATTTTCAATTATCATGTAGTTGCTCAAAAACTTATCAAGACTGAAGTACAAATGTGATTTTATCTATGGTGAATGGTACTACTTCGTTCAATTCAATTGAATAGACCTATAGCAATAACAACTGTGAGTCTTCTAATGGAACAATGCCTTACAAATCATGCATTTCACAATAGGAATATCCTTCAATAGATTGCCATGCAACATTTACAACCTCATGATTGCGCAAAACATGTCGAGCCCCATGTGGGTCCGACTAAAAAAAAAATTGTTTTCAAACAACTTTTACCCTCAAACAGGTTGATATTTCCTTTTGAATACTTCAGAAGTTGAAAAAGGAATTGGGTCTTCATCAGAAACTGTTTTCTGCCCCTTTTGGAAAATGGTCAAAACAGACTCAGTTGGCTCAGGAATCACCTTTCAAAATTGGGAAAACGATCTCGTGAGACCGTAAAAACTTGCAAGCACATAGTCATTTGACCCAAAAGTATAGTGCAAAAGACGGATTGGAGAAAAACATCACGAGGAACCGGATATTAATAAGTAAAGTTTCTCGATTAAACTTTTCTGAAACAACAGTTTTTTTCACCAATTAGAACACACCCAACTGCTAATTTGTAAACGTAACAAATCAACCCCTGGCGAGCTGCCATCAAGCACACTAGAACATTAAGATACCCTAAGCACGTGTGCAGAAGGAATTACTTTGAAACATCACCGGTCAAAAGTTATTGGCGGTCGAAGTTGGCCTCTCAGACAGGCTGTCAAGAATGCAGCTGCAAAACAAAACAATCTACATTTCGTTTTGATCTGCTAAAAATAGCAAACCAGATCATGAAGCTTTTCAAACTGACACCCGAGATCATTTAGGTATGGAGAATATGGAACAGCATTTTTTTTGACATGACAGTGAACTGGTTGCAAAAACCAAGCTCAAACAGGAAGTTGTTTCACAAATTGAACATCTGCAAACAGCAGAACAGTGCAAAAACCTTCCAGCTTCACTTTTCAAAACTTTGTCAGAACTTATCCTAGGAAGCTAAAATTTGATATGCCTGCTCACATATGACTACTGAGTATGTCTGCAACTGGGTTTTGCACGACAATCAACAGGCTTTATATTATAAGCCTCCAAAGTGGGTCCGTCGGGACTGATTCTTCAGGTGCACCTCTGAAAGTGCAGAAGCAAAAATTTGAAATAGGCATCTCAAATTCTGCTAATTTGAGAGTGCCATCAGTGGCTCCAACTTGGGATGTATTCCCCCTATGGGCATAGCAAGATTCCATATCTCTAGAGAGTAGACCAAAAGTTGAATCCAACAGGTGTCCTCAAACTACTCCCCTTTTCAACTTCTATTTTTCAATTTCATTTGATGACCCCAGGCCACCAAATGAAAAAATTTGGATCAACATTTACCTCTTTCAAATACAACTCTACAAAAAGAGTTGATATCCCTCAAGTCATGCTTGCATCTGTCAAACCACAACAATACTGGTGACTACATCTCCGCAAACAACAATATCGAACTGTCCTTATGCAAGTGAAAACTTGTTCCCTGTTCAAATCTATCATCAAGTGGCAACCAGGTTAGATAAGCCATATCACTTTTCATCATTTCATTTTCTGATTTCATATCGGGCAGCAACACTTGAAATTGGTGACCAATATCACATGACAATATGGTCTTATCACATTCACTTATCCCTTCATCATGACCAAGTTCGAAGGAGATGTCATCACTAAAAAGCAACATGCAATCATCTTGTGAGTTGAGCAAAAAGTGCTCATACATTTGTATCTCCTCCAACTAGAATACATCATAGGTCAGATTGTCATCACCCAAACACATTATCATGTGTTTCATGATTCTGAAAATCAGATTTGTCAACACAAAAACTATTTTCATCTTCATTCAACTCATGGCCAAGAACAACATCAACCTCCAATACATGAGCAGTGTTCTCTATCTCAGGTTCATACATGTTATCAGCTTCATTCTTCAAACCATCATGCAATCCCATATAGGCTGCTTCAGACACAAATTCAAAACATTCAAAATTTGACCCTAAATCAAGGTCTTCACATTGATTCTTCACAACATGTTCAATGCTATCATTTTCAGGAGTAACAAGGTCAGCAAAGAAACTTTCATGTGTACTTTTATCTGATAGGCATACTGACCAATTACTATCTGCATCATATGGCTTCTCTACACATTGATCAACAGGCATTGCAATTTCAACACAATCCAGCAGTCCACCAAATTGTTTTTTATTATCTATGGATGATAATGTTGATTCTAGATCCACCTGATTGTCACTATGCATAACTTGATTATTCAAAACTGAATTCCTTTCATTATCACTATGCATATTACCATCATTCTTATGTACCACTGACATTTCCATTTCTGTTTCATACAAGCAGTCATGGACAACAAAAATATAAATAGGTTCTTCAACATCTTGATCAATTCCAGCAGTACTATGCTCGTGATCAGCAAATTGAACACATATATGTTCATCCTCAGATTCTTCATCATTAACTGAATCAACAGTCTCCATTGATGTCAAGCTCGGACTACATTCCAAGTTGTCTCAAGTGTAATTTGATCATTCACTGGTGAATACATGACTTCATCAATGTCCATATCACTAAATCCATTGTGTGAAGAACAAACCTCTGAATCATTCTCATTAGAACTTTCATAATTATTAGGAGAAAAATCAGTTTGGCCTTCATCAACATCCTCATCACAAGATGACCTATCACTACATAAACCATCCTCATATTCTTCAGAGTGAGCGCTTGCAATTTCATCTTCAATGTCTTGTTCACCAACTTGGGAAGAGATGTCATCAGCAATTGTATTATCCTCATTGACCGAAACATGACATTGGATGATGTCTTTCATCTTTTCTATTCCTTCATCATTCAAGGTATTACAAGAAAAAATTTCATGCATATTTATTCGTTCATCAAACCATGCATCTTCATCTTCATTACTATCACAAGGATCTGCACATGTGCTGATTGCAAACTGATTGCAATTAATGTCTTCATTCATACAACAGGTATCTCCATTGTCTGATACACTCTTTTCATCTTTGTGTATCATGTTCTAACTTTCCTGAAACAAACAGCTACTACCTTCATTTTGAGACACTATATTTTGATGATGTTTAACATGAAGTTCATTAGGATCTGCAGATCGTGATGATGAAAAATTTGGAGCAGCAACATTACTACCCTCTTGATAAACACTTTTATTATCTGTTGCATGAGTTCTATTTTCCTGAGGTGTGTTAGGATGAATAACACTCATAGCCCTATGTCCTTTGAACATTGAGTATCTCAAATTGTTCTCAATATCCATAGCCATCCGATATGCTTGATGCAAAGTTGCGGGCTCTTTATCCCTCAACAGATAACTCATCTTTTTGTCAAATGCTCCCAGGTACACGACCAAGCATTCAACATCATTTGGCCTTATGTTCTCTGGGATCTCTCTTATGATCATTGAAAATTTGAGATTAAAATATGGGACTAACTCATCTTTTCCTTTCTCCATATTCATGAACTTTTTCCTTATCAGAACATGGTTAATCCTTTCTCCAAACTGTTCCATGAACATTGCCTTGAGCTCTTCCCATGAATGAACAGAAGAGGTCGGTAAATAAGAGAACCACTCTCTTGCATCTCCTCTCAAGGACTGAACAAATAACCTCATGATCACATCTTCATGATCAATCTCATAATCATCTATCAAATTTATAAACTCTTGGAGATGTCTATTCGCTAATTCTGACTTATCACCAATGAACCTTGGTAACTTATTTCTAACTTTAGCTGGAATTTCATTTGGATAACCACTAAGGTTACTGAAATTGATAGCTATGTACCTTCCAGTGCTAAAACCTTTTTGACAGTCTGGCTGGGACTGGTCACAAACCACAGTTCCATCTGGAACCATGCTAGGATGCATGTATTGAGGCATCTTGATAGGCCTTTTTCAAATCTTACACATCAACTCTACAGTTGATCATTAATTTTCCCTATTTCTATCTTTCACAACAATATTAGAATAATAGAATGCATGATTCAATATGCATTTACACATAATATCCATTTAGTGGGAAAATTTAAAACAAACATACTTCTCCAACAAGATACATAGGCTGCAAATTACAACTCAGAAGTGCACAAATGAGGTATTACTGTTATTTCCCTCTTTTAGTGCTAATCACTCAATAGGGAACCAAAGTTTTGTCTAAAATGTTCAAATATGGTTTTCATATAGAAATTTATTGAAAATCAAGAGTGAAGAATACCTGGAAACTTTTCAACTGCTGCAAATTGTCTTCCTGACTAGAAATGTTTGTAGATCTGGAACTTTCTTAAAATTTAACAGGTTCAATCAACAAAGTCACCACCTCTTTTCATAGAGGACTGAACTTCAAGTAGTATGAAGTTCTTTCACACATAAACTTCTCTCTGAGTTCCTTTCCACCAGCAAAGCACCATAGATTACAAAACTGTTCAAGTTCAATGCAACACTTTCTTCTCCAGGGTTGAAAACCTTCAAACTTGAACAAATTCAGAATGACAAATAATTTGACTCTATGCACTGACTCTTAAGGCTAGATTCTTCAATTAGAATTTTCTTAAATTCTCCCCAGTAGAGTCGCCATTCTGTTGGTGTTTAAAATCCACATAGAGATTGCAGATCTCTAAGAGATAGCCAACCCCTATCAAGGATAACTACAACCACTAGTGGCCAACTGACAGGAAATGGAATGGATACACATTTCCTCTACACTTCAGGCTCTGTAAGACCTAGGGGGGTAACCCTTCAGCAATATCAAACAATCTAGACACACAAGCAACAGGATATTGCTTAACAGATAATGCTCTCACAGAATTGCTGAGAAACCTAAAATGTCACTCAATATTGGCAAACTATTGAATGAATTTTACTAATCAGCATGGAGAACATGACAAACACAACTCAACAAAATAAAATTTTAAATGATTTTTCATTTAGAGAGTTGGGACCAAACTAAAAACAACAGAAACAAGATAATGGACCAATGCCATAATAATGGGCTATGGAGTCATACAACTAGCATTCATCTTTCAATGTTGAACATGTTCTGAAGGTCTTGCAAATGTTGTCACATTATGACAACCAGACCACTGTAGCTTTCTCTAATAATTCTTCTTATGAATCCACCTGAAGCATAACAGTCCTGTCACATTTGTCAAAGCAATTACACTATCCCTAAACAATAGGCAGTAATACAAGCAACTTGTGCTTTATTAAAGCAATTACACCATTCATAGAATAGAAGGTAACAACAAATGTAGCTCAAATGCAGCAAATGTGCATGAACAAACTCAAATAATCTTATAATTGAATCCAAAATAGTATTACAATTAGGCCATGGAGACAATTATCAGCTAAAATAACATAATAGAACAATCCAGAACATACACCTTCAGATTAAAAATGACTGATAGCCAGATTTCCCCCTAGCTTTACAATCTACCTTTAGCTTTTGCCTACCTTGCAGAGCTTTCAGAAATTGGAACCCTTACAATTGAGAAGAGAAAAGAAGATATAGAAAATAGAAGGAAACAGGAGCAGCCCTCGAACTGATCTACAATTGCCATCTAGAATCTTCATTCACCGTTGTTCACAAATCTGCAAAATATCTTCTCCTCTTCCTCCTGCAATAAACTTTACCTTTCAAAATAGCCTTTGCCCATCATTGCCCAGCAACAGAAAATCTGACCATGTGGAGATTCTTCAAATTTCATCCATCTACTCAAAAACTTCTTTCACGTGCACAAACTGTTTTAGCTCTTTTATTTCTATTTACTTCACAATGCTGCACTTTATTTGCAATTTCCAGCCAATATAAAGTATTTAACTTTATAATGGAGTCCTCATTTTAATTTGCACTATGCCTTTCCATTATTTACCTCTCATTAAATAGATTGGTCTATTTAATAAAATCAAATTATTTCATAAGGAAAAATATTACCAGTGTTGGCATTTTATCTTCAGCAATACATTCCACATAGTGAATATAAAACTCACTTTTACTGACCTAGGCAAAAATAAACAATTTTACCCCTGGGCACCATTTTAAAATTACATGCCTGACCATTTAAAATTTTCACATTATGTAAATAGAATGATCTTATAAATAAAATCACTTTATAATATTCCCCGTGAATATTACATTCACCCGATTGCACTAATGGGTAAATAATTAGAATTTTTCCCATGCCTTTGAAATTTCTCCTAGGACCAACCTCTTAATCAAAACTATGTAACTTTATTAAAAAAATTGAAATTTTTGAAATCTCTTCCCGTGCTCGCACACCCCACATGGTTTTTTCCCTCGTCATCGACATTCCTGCGAGGTGTGCAAGAATGCCCCAAATTTGCATTTTTCTTGAAGTTGGTTTTCCCCTCCTGGCCGTGGGATTCCCTTTGTCTGGTCACACCTTCCCCCTCTGCTGATCTCCCCATCCTCTGGCTGGCGCAATGGTCTTCCCTCTCACCAGGCTGCAGACTCGACCCTTTAGTTGCTTCACTTCCTGCTAACCATGGGCCTCTTCTCCCATCAAGCCGTGTCCTTCACTAGTGGCATCTACATCTTCTCTGTAGTGTTTCTTTTCACCTCTGCGAGCCCTCCAACTGCTAGCCACACTTTCTTTGGTCTGAGCCCTCCCACATGTTGTCGCGCCTCATATTCCTATGTGTCTCCTTGCTCACAGGTCTCCCTCTTTCTTGCGTGAGCCTTCTGCTCCTCTCACCTGCAGGTCGCGGGCTCCATTTTGTCAGGTGAACCCCTTCACCACTAGTCATAGGCCTTCATATTGTAGGCGTGGACTCCTTTCACTTCCAGTTCATGCACCATCCATGGTGTTGCAGGCCACACCCTTCATGTGGTCTCCTCATGCTGGCAGGGACCTTACCTTGATGCGGGCCTCCTCTTTCTACACTCTTCCATGAGCTCCCTGTCTTCACCAACGCCCACCATTGCAAGCCACGCCCACCTCTTCCACTACTTTGGTCGCAGGCTCTCCTTCCTTCACTAGCGTGGGTGGTTCCATCGAAGCTTCCTCCTTGATGGCGCGTGAACCTTCCCCATATGCTTGTGTTGCTCCTTGCACCCACACACTCCACCTGTAGGTCGTGTTCCATCCCTGACATTAATCTACTTGGTGTGCATGCCTTTGGACTCCTCCATCCGTGATATTGGTGTAACTGAGACTATCATCATCCCATAAAAAGTGAAGTATAGAAATGTCACGTAATTCAAGAAGAAGAACCAGGAAAACTTCTTGATTGTCCATTGAAAGCAGACCATACTTGTAAACAATAAAACTATGCATAATTGTTTGGTTGAGTATGTACGAGAGCTCAATCACCACCTAACCAAGAGCATAGGGCATTGCAAAGTACATTCCTGCAGCCCTTTCTCTATAAATCACAGTTCTCTCCACTGTAATGATAGGTTGCATAGTTGAACGGTTATTGATCCCTAAGAATATGACAACTCCATATAAAGCACCTGCAACAATAAAAGATAGATGTTGTTGCTCCTTTTTGTGCCCACCTTCCAAAATATTGTTCCAAAGAGTAAAGCACAGACAAGTGTGAAGAAGTATCTAACACTCTTATAGTTAGGGCTGCACCAATAAGTCCACCATTGCTTCCACAAACAAGACTTGAATTGTCTAGAAAATGATTGAGAATATTGGGTTGGAAAGTAAAGTTCCTTTTCTTGTGGAGGTGGAATATTGAGCTCTTGCACCAATGCTTTGTTTTGCTCATAGAGAAATGAGTTTCTATAGTGCTCTGCAAAGTCTAACCCTAGAGGAATTTTTGCAGTAACAGAGCCAGCTTCTAGCATCCATGTAGCAAGGTTATATTTTTCCTTGATTTTTTTTCTCCTAGAATAGCCTCGAAATATTCAATTATCATGTAGTTGCTCAAAAACTTATCAAGACTGAAGTACAAATGTGATTTTATCTATGGTGAATGGTACTACTTCGTTCAATTCAATTGAATAGACCTATAGCAATAACAACTAGGAGTCTTCGGATGGAACAGTGCCTTACAAATCATGCATTTCACAATAGGAATATCCTTCAACAGATTTCCATGCAACATTTACAACCTCATGATTACGCAAAACATGTCGAGCCCCATGTGGGTCCGGCTAAAAAAAAAATCATTTTCAAACAACATTTACCCTCAAACGGGCTAACACTGCCTTTTGAATACTTCAGAAGTTGAAAAAGGAACTATGTCTTCATCAGAAACTATTTTTTGCCCCTTTTGGAAAATGGTCAGAACAGACCCAGTTGGCTCAGGAATCACCTTTCAAAATTGGGCAAGTGATCTCGTGAGACCGTAAAAAATTGCAAGCACATAGTCATTTGACCCAAAAGTATAGTGCAAAAGACAAATCAGAGAAACACATCATGAGGAACCGGATATTAATTGGCAAAGTTGCCCAATTAAACTTTGCTAAAACAGTAGTTGTTCTACACCAATTAGAACACACCCGACTGCTAATTTGTAAACCTAACAAATCAACCCCTGGTGATCTTCCATCAAACACAGTGGAACATTAAGATACCCTAAGCACGTGTGCAGAAGGAATTACTTTGAAACATCACCGGTCAAAAGTTATTGGTGGTCGAAGTTGGCCTCTCAGACAGGTTGTCAGGAATGCAGCTACAAAACAGAACAATCTGCATTTCGTTTTGATCTGCTAAAAATAGCAAATCAGATCATGAAGCTCTACAAATTGACACCCAAGATCATTTAGGTATGGAGAATATGGAACAACATTTTTTCTGACATGATAGTGAACTGGTTGCAAAAACCAAGCTCAAACAGGAAGCTGTTTCGCAAACTGAACATCTGCAAACAGCAGAACAGTGCAAAAACCTTCCAGCTTCACTTTTTGAAACTCTGTCAGAACTTATCGTGGGAAGCTAAAATTTGATATTCCTGCTCACATATGACTACTGAGTATGTCTGCAACTGGGTTTTGCACGAAAATCAACAAGCTTTAAATTATAAGCCTCCAAAGTGGGTTAGTCGGGACTGATTCTTCAGGTGCACCTCTGAAAGTGCAAAAGCAAAATTTTGAAATAGGCATCTCAAATTCTACTAATTTGAGAGTGCCATCAGGTTCTTCTTAATGCTCAGGGGATCCAATGCTTTTCTAGTGTCCAACAAGCCACTTAAGACTTTAACCAACTTTCTCGGGGCTCTATATACACAATGGTACCTCCCCTTTCATGAATGGCATTGACGAAAAAGTAATCATCAATGCAAGTCGACTGGAATTTATCCTTGACCATTTATATAGCAACCTGAGTGAAATATCACTTTGAGTTTTGCACCGCAAGATGTGTCTCAAAGGTAGGCCCTCTAAAGGTAATGCTTGAAATGAAAATAATGTGCGAAACTCAAGATGTTTTTCGTCACCCAAGATTGCCAAAAGGTGCGAGGGGAGAGAATAGACACCTAGTTTTCCAAATATGGAAAAAACTGTATACACTTCATCACAATACTATTTTTAAGCCCCTTGAGTGACGCTATCCAAAAAAAAAAAATGACTTGTAAACAAGATAACAATTTTATTTTTAGGTGCACCAAAATGAAGTGTTCTAGATTTCAAGCAATTTGATATCAGTGTGCAAATCAGAAAATATTTGTCTAGTTTTAAGCCCAAAACTAAGTGTTTCTAACAATCCTTGTCTTAACTAGTCAACAAAAGTAAATCGTTCATTTCATCAACATATTGAAATTGTTGGTCAAAAAATAGTATTTCATTTTAGAACATTGATGAGTCTAGATTTTGGCCTAGTTAGGGAGGTAGAATCTCTTATTATTTTCTAAAGTTACCACAGACTTTGATATTATATGCTGAAACTTTTATATAGTTTCTCTCAGTCATAAGACATTCGGGACTAATTTCATTTATGTTGGTTTTAATGATATTTACTTATTATGTGGACCATCTATATTTATCTTGCATGTGATTGATGAATTTTCTTTAAGGTGGTTATGATTATGCAATTATTATGTGTACTAACATTACCATGCAAACATGATTGAAATGCTAAGTTGAGAAATGCAGCCGCCAGCTAGTCAGGTTGAAGAGTCACGTTAAGCTCAAATGGGGACGACGGTAGAAGATTCCTACGTCAGCTGCATGTAACCACCTTGTACCAATCTTTAATGGCATTGAGCATTGTGAGCGTTACTATAGTGGTCAAATCAACGCTTGGGCATGCATGTCTAAATAGATTGCCCTGCATATGTAACCGCCCTTCCATTTTCTTCTCACTTTCCCTAAATTGCATCCTCTTAGTTAGTGGGAGTTGTTGGCCCTATTTAGTTGGTATACATAAGGCTCGAATCCTCCTTCCTCGAGCTAGCAAGTTAGTCAGTTGATCACCAACTTCTTGTACAAGTTGATAATCAGCCATACTTTTGTAATTGCATTTTTTGATGAATGAAATAAGATTCTGAGTTGATTATCTGAGTTTGCATTAGTTTAGATGATCTGTAAAGCAGAAGGGATCTATGACGAAGGTTGCTAATTGATTGTTAACAAAGGTGAAAATACATTATCCATTGGAGTAACATGAACAATTAATAAAGAGAATTACAACACTTAAAATGAGAGAATAGCAGACTCAAATTTGATTACTGAGTTCTTCCAATGGACTACGTCTCCAGGTCTAACTCAATTGAGTGACCGATCTATTAAAAATTTCTCTGAACAAGCAGTACAACTCCAGAGGAGCCTCTAGCCAAACTGCTTTTACAAAATGTTGCAACCTATCCACAAAGTCCTATCAAGGTTTCCACATAAATCACTTCACAAAAGCATTCAAAGCTAAAAGTGATTTACAAAAGGTGAAAAACACTGACTTTTCCTAATAAGGACCTACAAACTTAGAGCAATAATTCTCTCAAATTATACTCTCAAATTCCTCACAACATGCTCACAAGCAAAGAGGAAAAGAGCAAGAATGAGATGCCCAATAAGGCTTCCCAGCTCCCCTTTTATACATCACATTTACCCGATTTGATAGTAACCAAAATATCTTTGAAAATCTCCCAAATCCCCCTATAAGGTAAAGATTTTAAAATATCTTTCCTCATTTACAATAAAATCTTATATCCCCCACATAATCCTTCTAAAGATAACTTTTGAGCCCAAATATATGTGAGCACGGGCTTACAAGATTTTACATAATCTTTTAAAAAGATTATTGACTTTATTTGGAGGGATTATTTTCTAAAATATGGGTATTTAGTTTTAAAACCTTATCAAAACTAAAAAATCTCTGAATATATCTCGAAGCCATTCAATGGCTTGATGGTGAGTAGTTGTTTTTAGCAAGCCAATGGTCGGGGATTCAACTCTCGTCGCTGGATTTTAATAGCCCAAATCCCAATAGTTTATTGGTAAAATAAACCCATTCCCATAATGGTTAAAGCATGAATCGCATAGTGCATTGGTAGGGAGGAATGCTTGCATCCCAAAGGTGAGGGGTTCGACCCCCCTTGGCCTCTATTTTTTATAATATACCCAAACGCCGAACGGAAGAGGAGGAGGGGATGGGGGTGCCATGTGGCACCCCTTGATTCAAACATGTCACCAGTTCAGGAGGGAGATGAGGGGCCATGTGGCACCCAGTGATGTGCCATGTGGCACAATACTATTCACCGGTGCATGCCATGTGTCGGCCTCCTATTCACCTATGAAAGATATGTCACAAAACCTTGGTGCCACATGTCGATTGTGGATTCATCCACATGTCTATACAGTGTTGATGTGGCCACCAACTATACACCGACTGGGTGATGACATGGCATGCTGATGTAGATGGCATGTGCCAAGATGTTATTGGTCCACGTCAATGTACGGTGTCCACGTCGGCTGCCACATGTTCCTACCACGCCACTTGTACGGATGTATGGCCTGCCATGTCACCTACCATGTGTCAAGTCCTGATTGGTCCACATCATCATCTATACCGTACAGACTACCATGTCAGCATGTTGACGTCAGCATCCGTACGGTCAAAGTTAATCTTTTCTATGTGACCTTTGACTGCTTGTATCTTGGGCATACGGACTCCAATTCGTGTGAAACGAACGTCGTTGGAAAGCTCTCGATGAGCTCTTCATGCTGAGACCAACTTTGAACACTTTCAATGATGTTGAAATTTTGACCTTTTTTTAGGCCTCTTGGTACCTAGGTTGATCGACCTTTGACCAAGCTTTGACTGACAATATCTCAAACGTACGAGCTTGAATTTTGATGAAATGAACATTGTTGGGTTCATGTTATCAAGCTCTTCGAATTGACACCACTTTCAACCGATTCCAAGTCGGTCAATTTTTCCACCTTCTATCGGGCCTTTGGTCCAAGTTTGACCAAACTTTGATTGTGCATAACTTGAGAAAATGGACTCCTTTTTTGCCTGTTCAAGTTGCGTCAGATTGAGGATTTTGATCTCTTCATCTTGGCACTGATTTCAGGAGAAGTTGGAACACTTCAACTTTCAGGTTTAGGAGATCCACCTAGATCATTAGAGGATACTCATCCAAGGGGGCCCACTTGGTGAGTAATCTATTCCTTTAGTTTAGTTAGATTAGTGTTAGTTTTTGTTTAGTACTTAGTTAAGATTTTGGAATTGATTATTCCTACAGCCACTAGAATTCCATTATGTGAATGTTCCTGTAGCTAAGGTAGGTAGATTAGTTTCATGTTGGATGCTCAATTTTTCTTTCTTGTTATGCATAATCAGTTTAGATTTGATTGAGTGATATTCAACATTTGCTTTGTTTCCTTTCATGCAATTTACTTTCAGTGTTAATTCTTTCTTAAGTTATAGAACGAAGATGAATACTTTGAAATTCCTAGTGCACATACTATGCTGACCCATTTCAAGTTCACGTCCCTAGGTTGACAATTTAAATGTACCTTCATGATGGTTAATATGGCTATTCAGGTCAGATTTCCAATCTTTGAATCATGGTTGTAAGGGCTTAGTTATTAAAATCATTGTAGGAGGCCGAATTTTTAGCACCGTTATCGGGGATGGTGTCAAACTAGGGAGTCCTTTGGAGTCATTGATAGTTTTTTTGCTGTAGTATTTATGGAATTTGCTCTTAGTGTTAGAATTTATGATCCACTATTTTTCCCCACCCATTCTTTGTGTGAGTTGGCTAATACTGAGTTGATACCGCATGCATAGAAGAAGAAGAGATGCTTATGGGAGATTCCTTCCTAATAATCTTGAGCCATTTCAGCTAGTAGAGCTTCCAAATTTGCCCAGAGACGAAGAAGAAGAGCCATAGCCCTTTGTTGATATATTCCCTGAATTGACCAGTTCTGAAGTTTCCCTTGAAGATCAAAATCATGTTGAAGAACCCTTTATTCTGGAATTTCATCAAGCAAGCATGACTGATGCAAATGGAGATAGGCCTAACAGGCAAAACCAGCCAACTTTCCCTTTTCCCATTGTTGAACAGAATGAAGTAGATAACCTCAAAAATATCCCTGCTTCAGTCCTTCCTAAATTCTATGTGCTTGTCAAAAAAGATCGTGATACCTTCTTTTTTGAGATTGATATACTCTATAGAAGCTATGACTATACCATTGATGCCCATAGACTTAAGCTATTTCGTACTACTTTGAAAGAAGCTGCATTGAGATGGTTTATGAGCCTTGGTAGAAACACTGTGCGAACTTGGGAAGATATGAAGATAAAGTTTCTTGAGAAATAAAAGTAATATTGTAGGAGTAGTGACATGAGAGGAGGTGGCATTTTTAGAATGCAGAAAAAGTAAGATGAGAGCCTGGAAGATTTCATTTCAAGGTTTTTGTTTTGTCTATAGAAATCTCCACATCGTACACTTAATGAAGACAAACAAAAGTTTTTTTTCTTGCGAGGAATTAATGAAAGTTGCACTGATGCCTTGGACCTGATGATAGGAGGAGATATCACTCAAGTCCCTTGGGATGATATCGAAAAGATATGTCAAAACTATTCTAGGGGAGCTTCAAAGAAAGGAAGAGCCTACCAATCCTCTATGGGTAAGTCATCCAGTAGTGGAGTCTCAAGGATGGAGATTACTATTTTTTTGGCATATTTCAAGCAAGATATAATCAACAATCTATCTACTCAACTGGATACATTTCAGGCTAAGAAGAAACATGAGGAGGTAGAGGCAATACTGATAGAATATTACCCTCATTGTAGATAGAAGAAGAGAGACTAGAGATGCAAGGTGATAGCTAACATTGACAGTAAAAAAATTCCACTTGAGTTCAAACCAATCCAGACTGAGAAAGACCAAGTCTACTTTGTTGCATAGAAAAGGCCATGGGCTTTAAGACAAGGTATTCCACCAAATCCATTATCTTTTGTTGGACCATATTTTAATTCATATTCATCTAGTAACAAGTGGCAGCCACCCTGTCCATCCAACTATGGAGGATACCCACCCAATGCTTGGTCCAATTATCAAAATGCCTCACCTTAGTGGCAGCAACCTCAGGGGAATTGGCAATAGTTTCAGGGACCTTGGAAACCACCTCCAGGAAACTGGCAACGAAACTCAATGGAGAGGTGGTCAGCAATGGCCAAACCAAACCACCAGTTATATGCAGTCATCTTCTCAACCTCAACAACCTACTATAATTCCCCCTCCTACTAATCCAAGTGCAAATGAACCTAAACCTACCCAATTACAAGCCCAACCCACAACCAACCCAAATAATAAACCACAACAGCAGCCTATATATTCTGTTGATCCAAATCAATTTCTTGCATATGTTGTGAGTTTAAGTGACATACATCTACATTCATGAACAACCTTGTCAGCTCCTTCCACCCCCATTATCACTGAGCTCCCTATGGAAGAGAAAGAAGACTCTTTTACTGATCTCATTCACCCCCGTGCAACTAAAAGTCCTGAACCAGCTCCAACTAAGAAGACAACACAAAAACCATCATTCCCTCAGAGATTAGAAGCTGCCAAGCAAAAAGAAGATAAGGAGGAAACTAATTTTTATATCCTAGATCAGCTAAAGAATATATGTGTCTAGATACCCCTATTCTAGACCATAAAATATGTCCCTATCTATGGAAAATCATTCAAAAAAGCATGCCTCAAGAAATAGGGTAGGAAAAAGGACCCCACTATAGTCCATGTAGTAGGATAGCTTGCTGACATCATGCTTGGAAAAGTAACTATTCCCAACTACAGTGATCCAAATAGCACTGTAGTTGAAGTTGTTATAAATGGCATGAACATAAAGAATACTTTGATTGACTTGGGTGCAACAATCACTATGATGACTAAAGACATCCTGCAACAAATGAATATTGCAAACATGAGATCCACTCCTATAGTCCTGCAAATTGCTGATAGTTCCACTGTTAAGCTTGATAGTATTGTAGAAGACCTTGTGGTGATCCTAGACTCCTGGGAGTATCCAACCGACTTCATGGTTCTTTCCCCTAAAGCCACACTAGGAGGATATCCACTTATCCTTCTTCGGCCATGGTTAGCAACTGCATACACTTATATTAGATGTATGCAAGGTGACATGACCATTTCGGATGACACAAACACTAAATTTTTTGTTTTGTATCCTCCTTCTCAACCATCCCATAATGAAGAAAATTATGTATGACCACATATTGGTGAGGAGGCTGAAGAAGTCAGCTATGTGGCACAACTCATGATGCTCGAAAGAAGTCCTTTCCTGTAGCTTCAAGATGAAGATGAGGTGTTATCTAGTATCATTCAAAACCATTGTCAGATAGAGGAAGCATCACCCACTCATGAGTCTAGTTTCAAAAACATCGAACAAACACTTATGTCGGTTCTACATGATCTTCCTATAGCCACTCTTCCAGCAGCTAGTCTTCCTACATCCACTCCTCCTGCAGCCACTGTCTTTACAGACATACTTCCTATAGCTACTCTTTCGACAGACAAAATTGCTGCAGCAACAGGTATGTTTCACACAATGCTACCATCTGAACTTAAGATACCTTGTACTAATGAAGCAACTATGATAGAACTAGTCACACAAGTATAGGTGTTTGAAGGACGATATCTAAACATCAATAGTAAAATGAATGAGGGACAACAATTGACATTGACACAATTGTTGAAAGCCCATCAAAAATCATTTTCCTAGGATTATCATGATATGAAGGGATTAGATCCAAAACTTTGCACTCATAGAATATATATCAAAGATGAGTGTACACCTGTCAGGCAACCACAACATAGAATCAACCCTTCCTTGAGAGAAATTGTTGAAACAGAATTGCAAAAGCTACTAGACGCAAGATTTATCTACCCTATTTCAGAAAGCCAATGGGTGTCTCCATTGGTGATTGTGCCCAAAAAGGAAGGGAAATGGAGAGTTTGTGTTGACTATAGGGAACTCAATGCTGCCACTAAGGAGGGTCATTTTCCCCTGCCTTTTGTAGATCAAGTCATAGACTCTCTTGCAGGAAAACAATACTTCTCTTTTCTTGATGGATTCAGTGGATACAACTAGATTCAAATTGCACCAGAAGATCAAGAGAAGACTACATTTACATGTCCTTGGGGGACATATTCCTATTTTGTACTTCCCTTTGGGTTATGCAACACACCTGCCACTTTTCAAAGAGCATTCATCAGCATATTCTCAAATATCTCCCTTGATTGCATGGAGATCTATATGGACAATTTTACTACCTATGGTTCCACCTTTGATTTAGCATTGGATAATTTGAAGAAATTTCTATAGAGACGTGAAGACCACAATTTTTCCTTAAACAATGAAAAGTGCTTCATGATGATGCAAGAAGGTGTAGTTCTTGGCCACTACATTTCCCACCTTGGAATTCAAGTTGATCCTACAAAAATTGAGGTAATAAAAAATCTTCCTATACCTGCAAAACAAAAGGATGTTAGGAGTTTCTTAGGACATGCAGGATACTATAGATGTTTCATCAAGGATTTTAGAAAAATAGCAGCCCCATTGTATAGTCTTCTGACTAAATATGTTGAGTTTTAATGGACAGAAAGTTGTGATAAAGCATTTTTTGATTTAAAGACAGCTCTAACACATGCTCATGTACTTAAGGGACCAAATTGGGAAATACCTTTCCACATCCATACTGCTGGTTCAGATTATGCAATAGGAGCAGTCCTAGGAAAAAAATTAGAAGCTATTGAAAATGCCATTTATTTTGTCAGTCAAAACTTGCAGGGAACTGAATTCAATTACACAGTCACAGAGAAAGAAATGTTGGCAGTAATTTATGCCTTGAATAAATTCAAGCACTATATAACAGGTTATTAGATTTTTGTACACACTGATCATGCATCAATTAGATACCTCATGAACAAACCCCTAATCTCAGGAAGATTAGCCAAATGGTTGTTATTGATGCAAGAATTTGACATAACTATTGTAGACAAACCAGGGAAGGCAAACATGGTTGCAGATTTTCTTTCAGGCTGACCACGTCAGAATATAATCAAGCCATAAATGACTCCTTTCTTGATGAGTCTATTATCCATTAGTGTGCAGACACCTTGGTATGTTGATATAGCCAATTACCTTGTGGCAGGGAGAGTGTCTCCTCACTTCTCCCCAAAATAGAGAAGAGTGTTGATTGAAAAATCATTCCCTTTTTCATGGATAGTTGGATGCCTGTTTTATATGGGACAAGATCACATTATGAGACGGTGTGTGAGGGAAGATGGGACCTATGAAATTCTGCATGGAAGCCATGATGAACCCTATGGATGCCACTTTGCAGCTAAAAGGATAGCAATGAAAATCTTGAACACAAGATACTATTGGCCTACATTATACAAAGATGCGGGAAGGTATACAAGGAGATGTGATAGATGCCAAATAATGGGTAGGCCAACAAAGTTAGATGAGGTGCCACTCTGTCCACAAGTGGTAGTCACTCCATTTGATAAGTGGGGTCTAGACTTTGTGGAACCCATTGATCCTACATCCAATGGTAAGTCTTATATTCTAGTATGCATTGATTATGTAACAAAGTCGGTAGAAGTCAAAGTCATGAAGCATGCAAGAGACAACAAAGTTGCAGAATTTTTTTATGAAGAAATTTTCACATGGTATGGAGTACCAAGAGAAATAGTAACTAATCAAGGCACTCAATTTACATCAGCCCTTGTTACAAAATTAGTTAATGAATATAACATTAGGCATAGGAAATCCACTCCTTATCACCCTCAAGAAAATGGACAAGTTGAGGTGACAAATAGGGAGGTTGAGGCCATCCTCACCAAAACAATGCATATTCACATAAAGGACTAGGCAAATAGATTATCAAAAGTAGTTTGGGCTTATAGGACCACCTGGAAGATAACTACAGGCTTCACCCCATTTGAGCTGATATATGGGAAAACAAACATGATGCCTATTGAATTTGAGCACAAGACTCTCAGAACTGCTATGGAGTTGGGGATGGACATTTCCAAGGCACATAAAGAATAGATTATGCAACTGAATGAATTGGACGATATGAGGAAATTTGCATTGCACCATACTGAAATTGTGCAAATTCAAAGAGTCAAATGGCATGACAGATCTATCAAAGAAAAAAAAATTCATCCAGGTGACTGGGCATTACTTTATGATTCACGATATCAGGATAATGTAGGTAAATTGTAGACAAGGTGGTTGGGGCCATATGAAGTTGTTGAGGTATTTCCTAATGGAGTTGTGCAGCTCACCACGATTGACCCTATCAAATTCAAATTATTGGTGAATGGGCATCGTCTTAGATTATATCACACGATAGCTTCAAAAGAAGATTTCTAGCAGCAATTTATCCAACATACACCGTCTGAGCATATTTCCTATAGCCATGAAGTTCCTACAATTGAAGGTAGTGGACCTAGTGGCCCTCCTTCTGACTAAATGAGGTATGTACTTGTCATAATAAAGATTTATCCTTTTGTAGAAATCCATTTCTTCACCCATTTGCCCATCTACTCATTTGTACCACCTTTCTCTCTTTTCCATCATTTCATTTCACCTTGCACCATTCTACCTCATCGTCATTGATTTCTCAATTATTGCTCAACAACACAAGCACTACCTTCTCCTCGATCGTTGCAATGAATTCTCTACAATCATGTTTGTACAGACCCGGGTATGTGCACATTAATTGCATTCTTAATTATCCTTTAAAGCATTTTATTTAATCATTGTACAATAATATGAGCATTCACATAATTTTCTTTAACCCCCCTATCAAATTACTTTTTCCATCTCGCATGTGCGGACACATGTCCAAATTAGGTTGCGGAGGGGTAAGAAAGATGCAAACATATTTCCACATGTCGATACATGATTGTCTACATCAGCAAATCTTGTTGAGCTGATTCAAAATTTAAAATGAAAGATGACTCACATGTGTGACATGACACTAAACTATTGCTACCATCTCCTCTTATTATGATTCCCTTTTCTTGCTATTATTAACTCTATCATAATTTTGAAATGCAAATGATAATTGCTAAAAATAGAGTGATGGAAATTCAGTCGATAATTCACCCAGCAAACAAGCAGGAAAGAATTTGAGAATTACAAATGTAATTTTACAGAGTGAAAAGTTGAGTATAGACAATGGGAGGTGGACTCATTTAGAATGAGCCCTCAGCTCATGATGCTTTGTTACAGGATGCAACGTGCTTTACTGAATTTTAGAATTGTGGTTCGTTAGATTATTTTCTGAAGCTGGATGGTTTTGACAAGAGTATTGCATTGGATTTTTCTCAAACATTTTCAGACGGAAAGGCCATAGTGAAAGGACTTAAGGTCATAGCAAATGAAGAACAAATTGCAGAAGTTTCAGGGTTGCCAACTGATGGTGAATCCTACCCTATTTCTAAGGATGTCAGGATAGCCAAAGCTATATTCATGATGCATGGTGGCCCTCCACTCACAATTGAAAAATAGGGTGGTAAAAGAATCTCTCTACCCGAGCCATGGAAGCAAGCAACCATGCACATCATCATATATATCACCTGTGAAGGTCGACTGTCGAACCTGTATTCGGTGCACTTCAAATTGCTGAGTCATATGAGACACAGGAGGAAGATGAACGTACCCAATGTCTTGTACAACCTTCTCTCCATTATGGTAGCAGAAACTCAAAACGGTAGGGAAAACTCTGTATCCCACCATTGTCTAATTAAATTGTTGGTCCTAAGATCTCTGCTTGATACAACACCTAGAATGGCCTGGGATGATTTTGTGAACATTGAGCAGTATAGACCTGAGCCATCTCGGCCTAGGGTTTCACCTCAGACATGTAGGTCTAGCAGAAAATTGAGCATGACTGAAGGCACCCCTTATGCTTTGACCTCTGGTGTTGGTGTGGATTCACCCATTGAAGAAAATACTATAAATGTTAGTTCCTCTGATAATGAGCATGGAGAAGAAAATTCTTCATCAGATTATGATGATGATGATGTTCCACTAAAAACTATAATAAAAACAAGGGCACAAAAGAGGGAGGAAAAAGAAAGGAAAATAAAAATGCAACTTGCGCAAAAAGAGGCACCTAGCCCTAAGAAAAGGAAGGATAGCACTGTTCATCCTGCAGCCAAAGAAAAATGAAAGATCCCTCTCAAGAAATCAAGCCAGCCGATCCTGAGCTTGGTGGGACATCATGTGAAAGCATAGATGCTCCAATGGAGCAAAAAAATGTACAAGAAGAAGATATATTTGAAAAGGTAGCAAAAATGACCCTGATAGATCTTGCTGCCATTGCAGAAGAAGTTGAGACTCAAGAACATGAAGAAAGTCAGGAGTTCCTACAACAAGACCAAAAGTGGGAGTTCCTGCAGAAAATTCAGGAAATAGATCAGGAGTTCTTGTAGCCACCACCAAAAGAAGAACAAGAGGCCCTGCAACATAATGAGGAAAGAGGAATCATACCTCCACAACCTGAATTAGTGAGACATCCTGAATCCATGCAGATAGTTCTCTATGGGAAGCAGCCATCTACAAAAATCTTGGTAGGAATCCATAACCCTCCTGATTTTTCAGTCCATACAACTATTTTAAATTTATGGGAAGAAATACAAAGAAGAGAGGAGGAATGGAAGGAGGAGAAGAAGTGGTTGAAAAAGGAAATCCAAGAGAGGGATGAGATGATCAAAGAAAAGAATGAGGAAATTATCTTTCTGAAGGAAGGGTAAGTGACATTGCAACTCTAGTGCCACAAATATTGGAATGTAGAACCCCTCCAAGGGTTTATGATTTGTGCTAGAAGGATAAATACCTTTCCTTTAGAATCATCTCAGGTTTGAACCCCTCCATTGAAACTCCTGTCAAATTTTTCAATGCCTACAGGATCGCTTCCCCTAAAATGAAAAATTTATTATGTGAATTTTATTTACACTACTTTTCTATCCCAAAAGACCAAGACTATAACCCACTACCTTATGTTGGAGACATACAATTGAGAGAATTTATGTCCTGGGTATAGAATGAAATCAGTTGGGGTGAACAATACAATGCTTACAAGAAGAAGGAATCCAGTATTCCCCTAGCCATCAAGGTTGAATCAAAGAACCCTAAAGAAATTTATACAAATTAGAATAGATTTCTCTTTAGGTCGAGCTATGGTAATAGGGTTATGCCTTCGATTGAGTTTTTTTACAATGAGTATGAGGTAAAAACTACAACAAAAGAGGATACTATGAGGGGATATCTATCCCAGAGATGGAACCTATTAACTAATGAGCTAAAATAGGTTGAGCCACATTCTTTCCACAACTATTTTGTTGCACAAAAGATAATTGAAAGATACATCTAGCTTGGGAGAACCAAGGGGTGCGAATGGCTTCCCCTAAATTTTCAGCTGCCTACCCTCCTATGACCTGTACCTAATTTCAGATTCTACATGTATGACATTGCAGAGGAACAACAAAGATAGAGGAGACTTGATAAGTTGGGAGGATTTTACTAGAATCATGATTCACCCATGGTAGACATCGACATTGGATAGCTATTAGTCGCAGACTTCAGGGCCTTAACCAAGTAGAAGCATAACTCTTCCCCTATTGGAGGACCAACAAAAGGTTAGGTTGGGGGGAATGATGAGTCTATATTTTGGCCTAGTTAGGGGGGTAGAATCTCTTGTTATTTGCTAAAGTTACCATAGACTTTGATATTATATGTTGACACTTTTATATAGTTTATCTCAGTCATAAGACATTCGAGACTAATTTCATTTTTGTTGGTTTTAATAATATTTACCTATTATGTGGACCATCTATATTTATCTTGCATGTGATTGATGAATGTTATTTAAGGTGGTTATGATTATGCAATTATTATGTGTACTGACATTACCATGCAGACATTATTGAAATGCTAAGTTGAGAAATGCAGCCACTAGCCGGTCAGGTTGAGGAGTCGCACGAAGGTCAACTGGGGATGACAGTGGAAGATTCTTGTGTCAGCCACATGTAATCACCTTGTACCAATATTTAATGGCATTGAGCATTGTGGGTGTTACTGCAGTGGTCGATTCCACACTTGGGCATGCATGTCTGAACGGATTCCCTTGCATGTGTAATCGCCCTTCCATTTTCTTCTCGCTTTCCCTAAATGGAATCCTCTCAGTTAGTGGGAGTTGATGGCCTTGTTTAGTTGGTATAAATAAGGCTTGAATCCTCCTTCCTCGAGCTAGAGAGTTAGTAAGTCGATCGCCAAGTTCTTGTACAAGCTGATAATCATCCATACTTTTGTAATTGCATTTTCTAATGAATGAAATAAGATTTTGAGTTGAGTATCTGATTTTGCATTAGTTTAGAGGATACTCATCCAAGGGGGCCCACTTGGTGAGTAATTCATTCCTTTAGTTTAGTTAGATTAGTGTTAGTTTATGTTTAGTACATAGTTAAGATTCTAGCATTGATTGTTCCTGTAGCCACTATAATTCCATTTTGTGACTGTTCCTGCAGCCAAGGTGAGCAAAGTATTTTCCTATTGGATGCTCAATTTTTATTTCCTATTATGCTTAATCAGTTTAGATTTGATTGAGTGATGTTCAGCATTTTATTTGTTTCCTTTCATGCAATTTACTTTCAATGTTAAGTCTTTCTTAAGTTATAGAATGAAGATGACTACTTTGAAATTCCTAGTGCACATATTGTGCTGACCTATTTCAAGTTCACGTCCTTGGGTTGATAATTTAAATATACCTTCATGATGGTTAAGATGGCTATTCAGGTCAGATGTCCAATCTCTAAATCATGGTTGTAAGGGCTTAGTTATTAAAATCATTGTAGGAAACTGACAAGAACCAAAAACAAAATGTTGTTTTAATCTATGAAAGCTCTTGAAAATTCTTTTTAGAACACCAAATTGAAAACGTGCAAGTTGTGGGGTTCATTTTATAGCACCAAATTCAAAGTTTTTTGAACTAGAAAGCTTTTTGAACATTTTTTTTAAGCACCAAATTGAAATATTTTTCTAATCTAGAAAGCTTTTTGAACGTTATTTTTAAGCACCAAATCAAAAAAAAAATCTAAGCTAGAAAGCTTTTTGAAAGATTATTTTTAGAGCACCAAATCAAAAAAAATTATAAACTAGAAATATTTTTGAAAGATTCTTTTTAGAACACCAAATTGAAAAAGTGCAAGATGTGGGGTTCATTATTAAGCACCAAATTGAAATTTTTCCTAAACTATGAAAGCTTCTGAAATTTTTGGACTTTGACCATTCGCCTTGTTTGCAATGAACTTGTTAGCTTGTTCTTGGATAAACACATGCCATGCCTTTGCAAAACCTAAATAATCAATGTTAGCACACTTTAAACATTCAAACCAAACAACTGTTAGCATTAGAAATCAAAAAAATCATTTGCAAATTTAGGATTAAAACATAATAAAGCAAAAGTGAAAATTTAAATTAAAAGCGGCTTTGTCATTTTTGTAAGTGCAGTTAGAAAAATCGAAGGTGACCCTGTTTCTGAAGAAGAAGTGGCTGGAAATTTTGAAAGTGGCCCTATTTCTAGATCAAAAGCATTAGAAATGGAAAAAACAGTTGAAAAATAAGTGATTGCGGAAAAATGAAAAAGCGACCACATGAATTTCATGTAGCTTCTGTGTGAAAAAATTTCAAGTGCATTTTCAGAACCTCCAATTGTTCAAAGCTCACTCAAGGAAATGTTAGTGTTAAGGACAATGGTCCCATCAGGCATGCCAGAATGTGTAAGGGGAAATCGGAAATGCAATAAGATAATTAATGCTAAATGAATTAAACAAAATCTAATTCAAAACAAAGACTAAGATTCATACCCATTACTCACGAAATGAAACTATGAAGAAATGAACTCAAATAATGCAATCAAAGGAGAGAAAATTAAAGAATTTAAAAAACTGTAGTGTTACCATCCAATGTCGAAGTGTATTCACAAAGATGTTGGATCATTTGTTGTATCAATATGAAGCCTCCATTTGTGTGTAGCAAAAGTCTTCCAAGTTGTGCAATGTTGATCAAAGATGTATGAAAAGTTTGTCAAGAAATTGGTTGTGATTTTAGCATTACTTCATTGTGCAAAACATGTCAACTCTCCCATTGTTTTTGAGAAGAAATGAGGTTGTTATATAGATTCTATTTTTTTAAATGGATGATTGAGATTGTGTAGTAGAATATCCTGATTCAATGGTTCAAAATCATTGAGAGGAATTAGATGGGAAGAACCTATGGATTTTGATTATGTAATCAATGTGATTGATGAAATCAATTTGAGTGTTCAGTGGAATTGAGGAAATAGATTGAGCCTTCAGTGGGATTGCGGAATAGATGGATCAGTTAGAAAATGGATGAATCATTCAGCCAATTAGAGTGAGCAATTGAGAGATCATAATTTGCTCAATCATGAAAGTGGGCGAAGATAATTAATTAATCTTTTTGAGTTGAACGTGCAAATCATGTTTGACTTTTACAAACAAAGTTGTATTTGTTTTTTTTGACCTTTTTGAATGATGTTTTGAATAATTTATTTAATTATTCAATTTAAGGGGAAAGTGATTTATTTAAACTATTATGTTTTAATAATTTAATTGATTGAGGGGAATAGGGTAAATTAGTGACATAATTAAATAATTGACGTTATTTAATTAATCATGAAGAATAAAGTTATATTAGGACTTTAATAAATAAATGAAATTTATTTAATTAGTCAAAAATGATGAAAAAGGTGAATTAATTAAATAATGTAATATTATTCAATTAATAGAGGAAATTAGGGTTTTTGATGTAAATAATGTGAAATTCTGATTAAGGATGAATTAATTAAATAATGTTAAATAACTTAATGAATAGACGAATAGAAAGTTTGATAATAATTAAATAATAATGTGTTATTTAATAATTTAGGGAAGAAGGGTGAAATTTAGTGTTGTTCGCTAGTTAGGACAATTTAGGGTATCTATACTGCTATCCTCCATGGTTCTCCATGTTAGGCATATATGCAAAAGGTGGAAACATTGATAGGGCATGCAAACTATTTGACACAATACACTCACTACAGGAAATGTGGCTCCTGAATCCTCTCCCCTCTTCCCTGTATCCTCCATATTATATATACATGTAGAAATTGAACTTAGTCAAGGCATGTGGATGGTTTTACTATTCAAATGCAACTTTGGGAGTATAGATAAGACACATGAGTTGATCAACAAAATTTCACGCATGAATTGTTTGCGAAAATGTGGAAGTATACTTAAGGCACGTGGAATGTTATAGTGCATTCAACTCAAGTTATTCTTATTCTAATAAATAATGCTAGCCTATTTTAGAGATTATGATCTAGTAATAAAGCATTACACTTGCCAATTTCATTTATGTTTTCAGTACTTGGTCTTTGCTTCAATGTTTTGTATGATTATCAAAACCTATTTTCATATTCTCAGCCATTGCATTCTTGAGACCGCATTTTTTAAGGGAATTTTGTCAGATACTTCACATGCCTTACCTATGCCTTTACACCTTTCCTTTTTAAAGTGTGTAATGTCTAGAAATTTAATAAGTTTACTTTGATTTGGTTGCACAACTTAAGTAGTTGACTTTATCCCAATTAATTACTAGTCTTAACCCACTTGCTTGCTACACTAATCAACCATCACATCCTTATCATGATCATGTTTCCATTTAGTCTTCAAGACTTACGCTAAATGGAACAATCTTGAACATCCTTTTGGTCACCTTGTTTCTACACAAGCCCAAAAGTTAACATATTAGTTTTAAGTGCATACAACTAAACCTTAAGGTTGAGATAAAGTGGCTCATTTTTGTTGGCTATGGCCTTCGACTAGGTTTCTTTTGCTCTCCTTTGGTGCCTCTCATTTCCCTGAATCCATTGATTTCAACACAAATGTATTTATATAGTATATTTAAATCATATAGATTAAATTACATAATATTATAGTATTTATAATATATAATACATAATGTATATTTTTATATAAATATAAATATAATATATAATATATAAAAATATATATTATTGGTATTTTCTTTTGTCAATATTATTGCAATGCATATTACTTAACTAGGAGATTAATGTTTGATATTGAGGGGAGTGAAGAGGAAGAAAATTTTGAGACCGTGAGCACCTAATTTTTGGTTAGTTCTAAGAAGGCTTTGTAGGGAAATTTTAGTCATCTCATAAAAGCATCCAAGATCTATAGTGCCTTCGGTAACTTTAATTTCAATTAGATTGCCTCAAAAACACGTACAACTATGTCACAAAGCAGAATCAGACACAGTTCATTTCCCACATTAAACCTTCTAAGAGAATCTCATGCAAATTTAGTTTCAACAACTTTCACAAACAAATTCAACAAACATAACCAATAAACAAGAAAGATGGAACAAAATATTAGAACATGCAGATTTACATGGGGAAAACCCTTTCGGGTAAAAAACCCCACACTCCAAAAGACTAGATCGCCATTGTATTATTCATGCAATAGAAAAGTTACAAATACAACTCAAGCACTAAGCCTTTATAGAGATTACATATTGTTTCACTCTGGAGACAAACTGGCAACAACCCTGTTCTATTTCCCTCTCTCCTTTTTTTTTACATTTCTTTGATCAACCTCTTAGTCAATTACAAACTTCGCACTGTTACAATACTCTCACACAGTATATAGAGTTGATTCACATAGAGAGAGAGGTTTCACAATCTAATCACAGAGAGAGAGAGGAGTCACCTCCTTCAGAACAACATTCTCATTCTCCAACCCTCGAATGATTCTATACAATTAGCTTTTATCCCACTTTAGAATCATTCAGTTCATTTTCTATAGTTAGATCGACCATCAACCTATCTTGGACAACGAACTGCCTCCTCCAACTCATCGTGTTCCTCCAATGAACAATCGACACATCGACAGGTCAACAAAGTCATCGTTCATTCAACTGAGTCCATCTTCACATCCATCGACCTGAATTTGTCTATCGGTCACAATTTGGAAAGAAACAATGATCATCAAAGTCTCCCTGATGTCGTTCAATGTCTTGAATTCTTGACCAAGCCTATCGACAAGACAATTTCCATTGGTAAGAGTTCATAATGTCACATTGAAGCCTCAAGTCACTCGGATGTCATTAAGCTCAAACACCTTTCAAACAATCTTGTCAGTTTGTGTCACACTGGTGAACAACATGAACAAGTCTATCGGCATGACCAACACTATTGGTGAACATCTAAGATGTCACCTTAATAGTCGAGGTCTCTCTGATGTCCCAAAAGAACATCAAGACCACGTGTCGCCAAGAGTCATACCAAAATTCAATAGAAAATATCCATCAGCTAGAACAACACCATCGAACAAGGATTAGAAAGTCTCATCAAAGTCTGATGTCACCCTGATGACCTTAAGCCTAGTTGTAGTTCAGAATACCTCATTGGCAAGAGTCACACCGAACATAGCTTGCTAGATAGACCAACACTGTCAGTTCAACAACCACAAGTCCCATCAAAGACTAGAGTCACCCCAATATAGATCATCGGCCAGAGTCACCCCGATGGTACTACCAGAGATTGGATTCCTCTTGTCAGTTCAACATTCTTAGGTCTAATCAAAGACCAATGTTACCCCGATGATTTTTTCATCCGCAAGAGTTTCCATGCATTACACTGATCTCGGCCAGATACGCTCTACCGTTAAGACTCTTTCTGAACCTCTATGTCAGCCCAATAAAGTATCATCAGCCTAACTTACACCGATATAAATTTTCGACCAGACTTCTATTGTCGACAGGAGTTAGAAAACTTGCGTCCATAGTTCAGGTCACCCCGACAACCTTCATCAACAGGACACACCAAAGGTCTCACCGATATGTTCAAAAAAGGAACTTCACAAGGAGAACTCAGATCGAGATGTCACATCGATCTCACAGACAGTTCGGGATCACTATATAGATCAGCCAAACATCTTAGCAATCACACCGAAATTTCTCTCTCAGAGGTTTAGGCCAGTGGTATTGAGGCACATAATTCCAATAGGCTCTCATGTGGAAGCTCTATGAAAGCAAAGGAACCATCATAATGTGGAGCTACTACATCTCTTCTTCCATACTACTGAAATCAAATTACAACTTTTCCATTGAAGATCAAATTTCTTGATCACTTATTTAAAAAAAATAGTGGATGACCTGGTGTATTCATATTAGTTGCATATTCATAGTGTAACAAAACAAACTTTCCTTAAGTTTAATCTTGGCTAATTTAATAGAATGCATATACAATTATAAATTAACCTACATTAATAGTTAAAATATTTGTGGGGATGTGTAAATCTAAATTAGATCTTAATCTAAGAAAGTCGATGTAAAGTAAAAAAGGTGTACTTAGCTCTAGCTTCAATGATGAATAATTGATGAAGATTTTAAAATTTAAATATATTGAATTTAAGAACATGACCTCTTTATCAATGCATTGCTTTGGATTTTGTGTTATACATGTACTCTATCCTAGGTCAAGAAGTACTTCTAGGCCACTTCTATATCTATAAATTCATTATTCATTGTGTGGATCTAATCTTGTTAATTTTACACTCTTGCTCTTTGAATCATTTAATTCATCTCCATTTGTATTACTATCTAGATTGACAATATTTATGAATAACTTTAGTGGGTTGTCGAGATCATTAAGGGAAATGTTTTCCTGGATCAAACCCCACAAAATAGGTTTTACAATCAAGCAAAGGATCAACAAACAACACATAATGCCCTATAATGAATATGTAGACTTTGAGTCAATTTAGTGCACCTAACCAAAGTATTCTCCTAACATCATTGCTCATTAAACTCTCTAGGATGATATGATCAAATGTGATGCCTAGATGATATAATGAATGTAAACTAATGTCTTTAAATACAAGTACATAAAATTTAATTGCTTGAGTATTAGTTTAGTCAACTCGTAAAGGCTAGTGCAATGGGAAAAAGTAAGACAATTTTTAAATTTAAATTTTAGAAATTTAGGTTTAGATTTGTAGATATGTGATCAATCTTCCAACCATGTAGACATGACCTAAGATGATGAAATGGTAAAGTGTGTGTAAAGAATGAATGTTTAATCTTGGAGGATCTAATAATTTGGTCTATGTAGATGTATGTGTAGGAATAGTTAAATAAAAATAAATTTATGTAAATGTGTGTATATAGGGATATGTGAAGGTCAAAGGAATGAAACCAATACTACACAAATGTGTGCCTTTTATAGACATATAAATATATTGAATCATTCATGTAAAATAAACACATAAATATGGAGATTCAACCATTACACATATATACATTATGATTTATAATTATATGTATTATGAAATAAAGATTAAAAATATAAAGTAAATTATTATTTAAAAGTGGTAAATTTGAATAGACAATTATTATTGAAGTTTCTTAATCAAGTGTTGCTTAAAATATATAAAGAATCAATTTAAAGTTTTTCATTTTTAGTGAGTGAGCATTGTGGATAGTTTATTTAACTATATTTTTAAAAATAATAAAACAATCATTGTGTTCTATTAAAAATACAAATCATTTTATTTCATTCATGTTCAGATCCTTGTAAGTGAATGCATAATTTATTTGAAGTTGTCACTTCTCCATTGGGACTTTTGTTGAACAAACAACATCATTTGCTAAATGACCCAATTGACTTCATGTACTACCCAAAAGTATGGAAAAAATAGACCATATTTTTTCCTAATTGACCTTCCACACCTCTTCGGCGTACCCATTGCACACCAAGGTGTGATTGCTAGTTAATAAATAAATCAATTTAAATGTGAATTTCAATGTCTCGATAGGTAGTATCATGTGTCTCCTTGATGATTCTACAATATAGATATCTTATCAATATCTATTTAGAGTTACTTATTACTCTTAATGGATTTATGTTGAGTTTTCTACATCTTTTAGATAGATGTATTATGTAAAATGATATTTTTTCTTTTCTTTTGAATCTAAGTCATGCAAAATTATTTTATATATCAAAAAAATTGTAATGAATTGTATAGTTCATATCATATTGAATATAAATTATAAAATTATATCATATTTATTAAATTTAATAATATATATATATATATATATATATATATATATATATATATATTATTAACTAGCGATTAAAAAAAAAATTATATTTAGTTAAAGCATGCAATATATCATATTAAACAATTATATGACAAGCTACATGAAATACATATATGTTCATTATTGCAGTTCTAAGGATTTGAACCTCTTCCCCAAATTTTTATATGGAAAGCTCAACTATTTTCATCTTTTAAATGGTGATACAACTATAAGTCCACCCAAAGATTTTATAGATAAAATTATAATAGTATGTTACACTTTTTTATCTTATTACACTATAAAAACTAGCAATCACACCTTAGTGTGCAATGGGTAAGTTGAAGAGGTGTGGAGGGTAGGAGAGGGAGAGACAAAGAGAGGAGAGAGGGGGATAGATAGAGAATAAAGAGGTAGATATATAGAGAGTAAGAGAAGGAGAGATAATAAGATAAAGATAGATATAATGAAATAGAGATAGAGGGAGAGATGGAAGAAGAAATATGGAGAGATAGAGATAGAGGCAAATAGATATACATATAGAGTTCTAGGAAGAGGGAGAAGGAGAGATATGGATGGATAGAGATAAGGATAAATGTTTAGAGATAGAGGGGGGGAGTCTTAAGATAGAGCAAGAGAGGGATACAAATAGATAGAGAGATAGAGAGAGGTAGAGGGAGAGATAAATATATAGAGAGATATGGAAGTAGAGAGGGAGAGATAGAGAGATATAGAGGAAGAAAGAGAGGTAGAGATAGAGAGAGATATAGATGGCGAGATATAGTGGTAGAGAGATAGAGATATAAGGAATATAAAGAGGTGAGGAGAGATAAATAAATAGAGAGAAGTAGAGATAGAAAAATAGAGATGGAGAGAGGGGGAGAGAAATGGGGGGAGATAGATAGAGGTAGAGAAAAAGAGGGAGAGATAGAGATATATGGGAAGAGAAAGAGAGTTAAAGATATATGGGAAGAGAAAGGGAGAGAGAGGTAGAGATAGAGAGATAGATAGGGGTATGGGAAGGGAGCGAGGGAGGGAGAGATGGGGAGAGATGGAGATATATAGGCAGAGGAAGGAGAGAGAGAATATTAGGGAGAAAGGGAAGACAAATAACTATAAATTAAATTAATTCTAATAACTTTTAATTTCATAAAAAAACATAAATAATTAAAATAAATTTCAAACTTAAATCTAAATTAAAAATTACAAAAGATTAAATTAAACGCAAAGTCAAAATATATCAAAATCTAAATATTAATAAAAAAATAATAATTTTAAAAATTAATAATACATAATAAACTTATTATGTTAACAAATAATTAAATAAAAAAGTAAAACTATTTTTTTAATTTATTAAAAATGTAAGATTAATTAAATATGTACCTAAAAATGATAATTAATACATTTCAAATCATATTAATATTAATTGAAAGATAACTCAATATTAACAAATAAAAATATATCTAGCAACTCGAAATAGGAAAAAGGCCAGGAGGTGAGCAAACATGACATAGTTGAGGAGACTAAAGAGTATGTGGGAGGACCTAGTCTCTTCCCTAAGATGAATTGTATGATTCAAGAGGAATCCACACTAGATTCCTCCAATCATAAGGCTCAGGTGGAAGAGACCAATAGGTCTAATGCTAAAAAGGACAAAGACCCCAACAACCTAGTTGCTCATATTGCCAGGCTGGAAAGGAAGTTTACAAGGCTAACCTGGTTCACAATCAAATTCATCCACCACTCTACTATAACTCTATCAAAAGTGTTGAAAGATGAGGTGAGAAAGAAGACTATTGAGGCCGAACCCAACAATAGGTGGGTTGGGGATGATGTGTTGAAACTTCTCATAGAGGAGTGGGAGGGTATTGCTAGGTGATGGGGGGGTTTAGTTTGGTTTTGGTGGGTTATTTTTTTATTGTTGCTATGTTGTCTTTATGTCTAGACTTTAAGCTATAACTGGTTTTTTTTATCTAAACTCTAGCCCTTTGGGCTCTTTGTGTTAAGGGTAGTGCACCTTGTAAATGTAGCTTATATTATTAAAAATAAATAAAAAATATTATAAAATTGAGCATAAATTTAGTTACATTCTTAAATAAATTAAATTTAAAAAAAAACTATACTTCAAAAAATAACGTATATTAAAATTGTTAAATCTAAAATTTGAACTTTTATGTTAAAAGTTACAAGTAAAACCAAACTTAAAATGTTAAAAATAAAATGAAAAATATTAAAAGGGTAAAAATTCAACTCATAAGATGAAAAATATTTAAAAACATGCATAATGGATTGTTCTAAAATATGGTTCAATACTGTCTTGATTGATATTGATTGGAAGAATTATTATTTATCAATATATACATGATCTAATGTATTAGAAAGTATTTATATCAAATCAACTCTTAGGCAAGTAATGGTCATGAAAGTAGATTCAACTTTTTTTTGAAGAGAAGGTGCCTCTTTATTGCAATTTCACATTTTATTTTTCTTTGGTTTGTTGTTATTAAAATCCATGCAATATAAAGAGAGATAGAGGAGACAAAGAGATATATAGAGAAAATTAAAGAGAGAGGAATTGAGAGAGGTGAAGCATGAGATAGAAACAAGAGATATAACTTAGGGAAGAGAGAGAGAGAGTGGAGATTGAATTTGATCAATATTTTGTGCAAACAATCCAAAAATAACATAGATCTATAGGGATCCATCTCTCGAACCATCTCCCTCTTCATGTCAACTTTATTTGTTTCTCCTCGTCTCTCTCTATATCCCTTCCTCTCTCTTTCCCTCTATCTTTGTATCTATCTGTTATCCTTTATTTTTGCTTGCTCAATTCGTGGGATAACCCCTACTAAACTTGTATGTTTCATAGCCCATGTCCTCTAAGAATGCATGTTGAGACATATTTAGATTGCTCTCGTATGTAGTTCGACTCCTCAAAAATTATTTTGATTGGGTCACCTATTTGTTCTTTTGAAAAATTTACAAAATTCATATTTTTAAGTGTTAGGCATTTTTCTTTCACATGCAATGTCACTAAATTTTAACACAACTGCATTTTTTCTAAATTGCATCCCAAATGTAGTTGCAAAGAATTTCTTTGCAACTACAATCTTGCACCCACACGTTTGGCCATGAATGCATGTTTTAGGA
Source organism: Sequoiadendron giganteum (assembly GCA_007115665.2). Lineage (NCBI taxonomy): Eukaryota > Viridiplantae > Streptophyta > Pinopsida > Cupressales > Cupressaceae > Sequoiadendron > Sequoiadendron giganteum. The sequence goes on along the minus strand of CM021101.1, from coordinate 190,757,180 downwards.
TGATTTATTTATGGGTTAAACCTTATTTTATTATTCATTTTACCTAGTATTTCACATCATTCCCTCACCTTTTGCTTCTAATTGTTCATCATTGTGGTCATGCTCATTTCCTGGGTGTTCTTATCAAGATTTCACATCAATGAAGGTTTCAAGGTACGTCGAACTGATTTCTTTTCGACTGCTATTTTTTTTATGGCTTGTATGTCATTTGAAATACTCTTAGGGTTTTGTTTTTCTTTGTTTTTATAATTTGCTTAGATATTTGTTTAGGATTTTCCATGTTTTTACTCTGTGTTTTTCGTCCTCTTTAATTTTAGGTTTTGATTGTTTGCACTATTTTGTTGATGTTGTTCGATGCATAATCTCCAAGCAACACCAGATCTTTGTAGATAGATGTTGTTCAAAGATTAAACTTCGAACAACATACTTTGTAAAACCCCACTTGAGCTTTCATTCTACACCAATGGTCTCACTGTTGTTCAGGAAAAATTCCTCAAACAATAGTCATACCACACCTTGACTTTCTATCAAGCATTCTTAAACTTCCTACATTTTTGACGTCGATGTTGTGCAGAGAATTTTCTCTTACCAACACCCTTGTTATAAGTGTTTTTGGAAGAATTTTCTCCATGTAACACCATCACTTACACCTCACATGTTGTTCAAGGGATTTTCCCCAAACAACACTCACACCACCCATTGCATGGAATTTCCATGCACTTCATAGAAAATTCTTCAAAGTGCATCAAAATGATCTACCCCATGCATTTTAGAGAATTTTCGCCAAAGTGAATACCCTTGCACAGATTTACCCTTTAATATTCAAATCATAGAATTCTCCTTGACTTGCATTAAAGTTGATGCATCGACCTACCCTAAGTTTAGTTTAAAGAATTTTCTCTGAACTACACCCAAAGTCATAATTTATCATGCAAAGGTAGAGAATTTTTCCACCTTTATACCCAAAATGCAATTCCTATGTAGGTTAGAGAATTTTCTCTGAGCTACACACCAATAAACTTCAAAAATGTATAAGTGCAGATTTTTTCCATAACTACATGAATCACGACACTTCAAATGTATAAGTGTGGATTTTTTCCATAACTACATGAATCATGACACTTGAAAATTTTCTAACTATGGAGGATTTTGAAATTGATTATTTTATAGTCTCTTGCCAAATGACTGATCTATCTCTTAGGAAGAAGAATATGAAGTACAAGTACCAAGGGGTTTTCCTGACTACTGTTGATGGTGTTTTTATGCACTTCACAACATAAGTAATACATAGGTGCATTACCTCTCTTGAAAGACAATTTTCCACAATCAGATTAGAAAACACTATCCCAAGGTCTCTCGGATGTCAGGTCATGACGGAGCTTGGAACATATCAGTTGTTTGATGTGATTTTGCTGGAATCACAAGGCGGTCTTACGTGGTCAAAGTTGTGGAAGAATTGGGTCAATGAATGGAGTTTTGTGGATATGGAATTACTGTACCTTGCTGCAGGTTAAAACAACAATCTTGGACTCCATTGTTCCGTCGGATTTGGCTTTACAATGTGCAACAAACCTTAGCACAAGTTGTTTCTAAAAAAAAGGAAAAGAGGGGCATGGAAGAAAGATGTTTCCTGGACCTGCAACTATCGATGAATAGTGATCATGGAGGTTCCTGCTGTGGACAGTTTCCCTAAATAGAATTTCACTAAATCAAGATTCTCACAATATTATGAAATCTATGCTATCTTCTAAGGACTATAGATATTCATCATTAATTCACTATGGAAACATGAATAAAGATAAAGTTTAATGAGCATAAATTAAATCAAAGTCCAGGCTAACTTTGCACAGTCATATACCATCAGTAGATGACCAAAAGTATGGACAAGGAAAGAATACACACAGCGGTAATCTTCAAAACCAGAGGCAGCATACTAACTCTACCAAATTCAATCTAAGGATACTAAAACAGTAAAATAACTTGAAGAAAAGTTCTAGCTAAATGGAGAAGAACCATGGAACATGTGGAGAAATCTGGAAATACACCAGAAAATGACTGTATTTTTCTATTATATTCTCAGCAGCATGTCTTTACAACAACTCAACTCTCTTAAAATGAGAGGAGGAGAGCCCTATTTATAGTTTTCAAAAAACAAAATGAATGGCCAAGATTCGATTCTATTGTGTGGCCAATATTCACTTAACATTAGGGTTTCACCTACCCCAAAACATATTACATTTATAGGACCTATTTTGTCCTTTTCCCTATTTCATCTTCTAGTGACAACACTATAGCAATTTCAACCTTTAGCCATTTTCCCTTTGTTGTAGCTATTCTTTGAGGAATTCTTCATCGATAACAAGGTTGCCTTCACACTTCTTCAACTCTACATACTCTACGAAGTTCAGGATCAGCGGCTGGAGCTTATCCATCTCCATGATGTCTGATCGCAGCACTTGATAGCTCCATTCCTAGGAATTGCTGACAAGTTTCTTCTAGTCCTCTTCATATTTCGCTGCACTATCCTTGAAAAGCTCTGACTACGAGAAGGCATGGGCTGTAAAACTCATAAATTCCATGGTGACTTCAACCGATATCCCATCTTCCATGATTTTCAAGAAGTGGGACCTTATGTTCTCCGAATTGATCTCGACTGCAGGTAGCTCATACCCCGTCATCAATTTGATGTACTGAGAACATTCCTCTTGGGAATCCCTAGCCCATTCGATGTCTGGCGCTATCTGCTCAATGATCTACTCGAGCCTTTTCCCCTTATGATTGAAATCTCACTTCCAGACATCTACTAACCAGTGGTCATCATCCTTGAAGGCCAGGTCCTTCTCCCAAACCTCACCTGGCAACGCGAGTATGGCCTCGATCTTCGGATAGGTTGCTTCATATTTCCTTGGAAACTCTTCACAGACCTGCCTCATACCCTCAAGGGTCCTTTACACTTTGAGGAACTTGTTTGTTGTCCAGACAGCCAAATTGATGCCCGCATTTCCCATGTCCAAGACCTACTGGAACCAGTTTTCTGTAGTCTTGTCTAAGTTCCTCCTCTTTCCTAACTTATTAATCTGCTCTGAGGATAGTAGCTGAGGTGGGGCGGATGACATCATGGGCTGCTCATCCAGGGATGACCACTGTTGGATGTAGGTTGTTAGATCAGCCACTTGCTCCTTTAATTCTTCCTTTGAGATCTTATCTTGCTGGATAAGGTGCACCACTGTGGCGACCGACTCCTGGAGGTGATCAACCTTTTGCTCCCTTGTGGCTACTCCCAAATCAATGGTGGAGATGTTATAAACTATATCTTGTTCTCCAACCACTGGTGTCACTATCTGCACTGCCCTTGATCCTGAGGCATCCATGGTTACCTTTGATCTGACCCTTGGTTTCTTTTCTTTTCTTTTGGTACTTACTTATGTTCTAGCCATGATGGCTTCCAGTCTTGCCTTGGGATCCTTCAAGGTGGGGGTCTTCTGCTTCAGCTTCCTCTGTAACCACTTGAGTACTTGGGGTTCCTCTCTAGGTGGTTTGACTCTCGTTGTCCCCTTTCTCAAGCTCAACAGTTATAACAACAAGAACCTTATCCTTGGTGCTTGCATCTTCTTTCTCCTCTTTGGAGTCTTGTCAGAGGGTTTCATGTCCAGTGGGGGACTCAGCATGCAACTGCTCTTTGGGTGGATCTTCTTTCTCGGCATCCACTTCTTCTTCATTCTGATTGTATTCATGCTCTTTGGGGTTCTCTCCCTGCTCGTCCTCGTGGAGGGATGCTTCCTTGTCATACTCTAGAGTTTGGGCTTGCTTCTCAGTAGGAGACTTTCTGCCCTCTATCTCTTGAGCAGCAATCTCTTCTTCTCTTACAAGCCGGTCCTTGGCTTCCTTATCTTCAATCTCCTTGAGCTGCTTCCCCCATTCTGCATTGAGCTCGGGATCGTTTGATTCTTTTATAAATTCAGTATCCATTTCTTCGCTGCTCTCACTGGAGGACTCATAAACCAGCTCATCGATTTCTCGGTGCTCGAATAGTGGAAGTTTGTGATACTCAAATTCCTCATCCTCCGGCCTCGTTGCAACCTCTAGCTGTTGTCGCTCAAGCTCGACTGATATTTGCATTGTCGCCTCCATCTTTGGTGGTTTGGTTGAGGGGAGGGGAGCTAGAGCATGGGCCATAGCCTGAGCTATGATAGCCTGAACTATTAGGTTAGTGAGCATTCCTGAGAGCTCGGATGGCACATTTTGCATATATTTCATGAAAGACTCTAGGAGACTAATGGTAGGCACCGTAGAAGCAAAAACAGAGGTCAAGGAAGGAGACATGGAAGAAGAGGAGATGGGCGAGGTCATTGCAGATGACGAATCTACTGGAATAATCTGCAAGATTGGAGAAGTGGAGGCAAGGTGAACGAAGATGTCCACCGCAGGCAGGGAGGAAGCGGAAACGACAAGTGAAGCATGCAGTGTGGGAGCAGCAGGGGTAGCAACAGCGACTGAAGTAGGCGGTGACCTTGGTGAGTTAGATCTCTTTTCTCTGATCCCAAGGGGCAGACCTTTGGGCATCACCATCGCCTTCGTGCCTCCAGTTATCTTTCTCTTCTTCTTGGAAGGCTCTGGCTCAGAAGACTTGCGAGCATAGACCTTTGGTTTAGGCAGCTACTCACTGGCCTCCTTTCTCTTCTTGGTCTTGGCTGATGGTGGAGTTTTGGATGTTTCCCCAGTTGCAGTGGTAGCCACCCCACCTTCAGAGCCACTTGGCTCACTTTCTAGTCCCTTGAATGTCAAGGCAACTCCTTGTTGCTTTAATCGGGCCACCTATTGGTCGACCCATGCTTTCATTCAAATCTCGACGGGCCTAGTGAGTATGGTGAGGTCATCAAGCTCTGATTCATTCTAGTCAATTGCTGGTAGCGGCAAATTGGCGATAGCATCATATCTTGGATCAATCACCGTATCCTCATTTTTTTTGAGTTGTTCAGGAATTGGGCATAGGTTTATACTTCGCACATAGATAGTTGTCATGTGCATGTATTACCTCAACTGTACCTCAAGATCATCTTTGCAATTGGCCCAAAAGTCCTTAACATTGTAGAGGTGGGCATAATCTCATCCCAACACCTTCCTAATGTGTTTGTAGGGGTCCATTCGAGGCCGAGCTGTGTATTGAAGGAAGTTATACTCAGCCAACTCCCTTTCTGAATACCCTGCACACTAGGAGGTATGGATCTTGTACATTCCTTGGCCGAGCCCCATGGGGTAAGTTGGGCCCGCCAAATGCTTATCACTCAGGGTGCTATGAATATTTCGTAACTATCAGGTCAGCTCCAATAGAATGATCTGGTCATTGGGGCACTGGGGCAGCTTATTCGATCTTTCCATGAATCCCTTAGCACGGATGTATGTGAATTTCAGGAACTATATATAGAGGAAGGCATACTGCCTGAGGAGGGCTCGAGCACTATGAGAAACCCTCCATTGAAAGTCACCCCTGAGAGACCGAATGATGAAGGCGATGAATGCATCATTCCCTCGACAGTAATCCCTCTTGAAATTTTTGAATTGTAACTGAGTGTACTTGTATGGTTTAAGCTCCACCCCTGATGGATCACTGGGTACCACCGCCAACCCCTGATAATGTCGTCAATCAGCGAGGGAATATACCAAGTAGGAGGTCATGAAGAACTTCGATGTCTTCTTCATGGTTGTAAACTGCTCGTGGAAGTAATCACTGATTATCTCTCCCCAATAGAATGCAGTTCCCTTGCCACAGAGAATCTCCTCTATGAAATAGAACATCCATTCTTGGAAGAAGGCCGCCATAGGGAGGCCCATCACTCGACTCAGCAGAGTCAAGAGGTCATGGCAATCCTCGAAGAAGTTGTTGCGAAAAAGCTCCTGAGGAAGCTTGCCAGCGCTAGCCCATTTGTCCTTTAACCAATATTTATTGATGACCTTCTTGCATCCCAAGGGATCCTACTCCCATAGTTCTTTGCACTCCCCCATGGTGGGGGTCTCCATGATCTCATAGGCAGGAATATGGAATGTTGTCGTTATACCTGACTAGGACATGTCTGCCAAAATATTTCCGTCCCTATCCACTATAGTTTTGGTATCCTCCTGATAGGCTTCCATGCATGCCATTACCAATTCTAGGGCTACCAAGGCCGGTAGGAAGCCTGCAACCTTGGCGATTCCGCTTCTCTTTATCAATTTTGCATTTTCGGTCTTTGGGTTCATCTTGACCCTTTGTATGAATTCGTCAACATCGACCTAGCCGATGTTGGTATCTGTGATATCTCTTTAGAGAGAGGTGACTCTGGATTGTATGGGGACTCCCTAGAACTTGTACTTCATTAGGTTCTTGTCCTCCTTGCCTCGAGGTGCCTTGGCTATTCCTTTTCCTTTCTCCTTGGAGGCACTGAAAGTTTCAGCACCGGATTCCATAAATCATACACAAAAGACGTGAATTAGTAACAATAAACCTGACAAAACGGCCACCGACAAGTCCCTGCATGTGAAGATTAGTTTTGCAATCATAATTCATATTCAATTAAACAAGCAAAACTTGATATTTCATCATTAAGAAGCAAAGCAAACAAACTAAGTTCCCAGGGCCAGAATTCCCTTGATAGAATGTCGTCTTAAAGGGCAAATTGAGGATGGAATTCCCAAAGGCATTTCCCAAGGTTGGATTTGAGTATTAGGAGGTTGGCATGAAGGAAGACCTAATTTTAGCAAGTGGTTCAAAATCCATTTTGGATTTGGAGGTCATTTGATCCTTCATTTGGGAGTTTGAAACGACGTAGGGGAGGTGGAAACCCGAGCGCCGGAATCCGGGTCTTGAATTTTCGTTGTCGGGAAGTGGTTACGGATCAGCCATTGGGAACGACAAAATGGAAGCATAAACTTAGGGAAGGAAATATGAAGGACAGTCTCTGGAGATGGTTAGAGGACTCAGGACAACCAAGCGACGAACAGCGCATCAGGACCCGGAGGTTGGGAAGTTGTCCTGAATTTGCTATCAAAACGACGCCAATGGAACAGAATCCCGAGAGGGGAATTTCAGGGGTCAGAATCCGGAAGAAGCTAAGGAGCGAGAGTCTACCTGAATTTGGGTTTCAGCGGGCAGCGGACCGGGGTCTGGGAGTCGAGAAGACATCCCAGAATGGCCGTTTGGAATGGCGAACCCGACATGGAATCCCGAGGATGGAATTTCGAAGGTCGAGGTCTAGAAGGCACTTCAGCCAAAGGTTCCACCTGGAAGTTTAATAGATTTGTGGAGCTGGGAAGCGTGGTTCAGAAAGCCGCTCGGGGATGGTCATCGAAATGGCGAAGTCAGCACGAAATTTTAGTAACGGAATCCTGAGGATAGAATCCCAAGACTACTTTGATTTTTAACAGATCTTTCAATTTTCAAGTCTTCTGAACAGACTTCAAGTGTCCAAGGTCCGAGGGTCGGGAAGGCGCTCGGGCGAGGCCGTTAAAACGGCGATGACACAACGGAATTCTGAGAGGGGAATTTCGATGGTCAAAGTCCGAGGCGGGTTTAGAGGTAGGGAAATTTTGAAATTTTAGCCGCAGATAGCGACGGGAAGGTCCGGGCCTAGAGGACGCCAGTGACTGTTCCAAAGAATGGTCGTAGAGAGGTGTAGTCTCGGATTGAATTTCAATTAGCTAAACGATTGATTTTTGATTTTCTAAGAGATGGGTTTTGATGGGAAGGCCCAAATTTACTTAATTTCAAACCTCATTTTACATTTTACATTCATCAAAATGTGGAATTTCACAAAAGAAAGGGGGAGGGCGTGCGGATGGAAAACCTACCTCAAAATCCTAAAGAGCACACTGATGGCTGCGCAAAAAAGTTGGAAAACGGAGCTCGGACTGGTGGGCGGAAAATGCCTGGACGCCGGGAGTTCTTCAAACTTTTCTATCACTAGAACAATTGATAATGACAGCTAGAAAATTCATTTTTATAGCAAAAACCACCATTAATACAGCATTTAATTCCTCCGTACGGCAGCAGGTAAAGTTGGTGAGTTTAAAATCGCAGTCGAGGGTGGGAGGTCCAAAGTCTAACAGCCGGGAAGCCGTCCCGCCGTGGCCATTGGAACGACAAAGCTTGAGAGGAAACTCAACATCCGAGGTCCAAGGTCCGGAAAGACGTCGAACGTCGAGCGTTGGAAACAGCAAACCCAGAATGGAAACCCGGAAGGGGAAACCCGGGGGTCTGGGCCCGGAAAGAGCCATAGACACTAGAAAGGGAATTCTGACAAGGAAGACCCGAATTGACCCCAGACTTAACATTTTTAAAGGGGCGACTTTGGTCAAGCTTAAAATATGGCATTGGGGAACGTGCTGACCTTTTAGGGCACAAAATTTGGGCACGCAAAATGAGGCAAAGCAAAAAGGGGCCGACAATCCAAAGAGGGAAGAGAGGGTCCCCGTTCCGAACGGGGTGTGTGTGCAAAGGGCACAACAACTACTTCTATGGAGTCCAATATGGAAAACATCAAAGAAATAGAGATTGGACATGTGGACACATTAGAATTCTTGGAAATATTAAACAAGTAGCTTGTTGCCTCAAGCATGCAATGTGTTCTTAAGAGTAGCATTTATTTAATTTCTCCCTTTATTGTATCAGCTCAAAATTTAGAGTTTGTGTTAGCAACAATTGCCCATTTTAATAACAATAGTAAGAGCATAACAGATGTTTATGGAAAGGTGGTAATAATGTTAGATGAATAATTCTTTAATCACCATGGAGGTGGCACAATATTATTATGACAACAATTCAGATAAGTGCAAGAAAAACATCAACACCTAATGCCTCAAGAATTCCAAGCCCACAATTGCAAAGTGTCCAAAGAAGATCTTTTGAAGTGAATTCATTGAAGAGGTTGATGACTTGATAACTCTTCTTAGAAGATTAAAAGGACTTCCAACATCCAATACTTTTCAAGAATGGATGTATCAATATTGTTGGTGTAAATAAAAGCTTGTACCTTGTTAATTCATTACTAGGGGACTTATTTACATATTAGTTAAGTTTACTTAGGTCATAGGAAGGAATATTTCTACAAGGTGTTAGTTGTCATTAGTTTTTATCTTATCTTTTGACAACTACTACATGTGAACCTAGGTAAGTGTGATTAGTTGTCCCATGTCATATGATTAAGACACTTGTCATAATCCTATGGCATCTTTCATATCACCTTGGCTATATAACCAAGGGGTCTCTCATTTGTATAATCAATCACATCATCTCATATCATTGAATCATATTGATAAGAATACAATTTATTCTTGTCACATTCATATTCTCTCTTCTTGTGTTTTCTATTTGGTCCAAAGAACTTGGCAGCCATAGCGAATTCTAACATGGTATCAAAGCGGGTTGGGTGTCATTGGAGAGTCTTTTTCTGAAGAGAGATACCAGATTTGGGGAGGTTCCATTTTTGGCTCTTTATTGCAGGTTCATATCGGAGCTTGTTGGTGCAAATCTAAGCTCACCATTGCATCCAGAAGGTTTGAGAAAGTCAATTTTTCCTTTTGTTTCGTCCAAATCGAACATACGAGGCCAAATCTATGAGGGTTTGAAGCTGAAGAGTGGTTGCCAGATCTAGAAGGTAGCTGCATTTTTGGAGCATTCTGGGTCAAATTTGACCTTGCCATCGCATTCAAAAGGGCCAAAAACCTTAGGATTTACTATCAATTCGTCCAAATCAGAGCAGTTGTCTGGTGAGGCAAAAAAAAATTGTCTGAGTCGTACGACCCCCCAGATTGTCATTATTATAGACGGTATGATTTTTTGAAGAAAAAATATATATATATTTTATTTCGCTAGAAATTTTTTGAAATTTTTTTTAGAAAATTTTAATTCAGCGATTATATTTCATTTGTAAAATATTTTGTTTTGAAAAAATAGAAAGAAATAAAAAATCAAAGAATCAAATCAAAGTCTGCATTTTTTTAGTTTCGGTCCACAGAAAAGCAAATTGTAGGTGTACCTTCACTGCGTGCGCAGGTACGGAAGAGACCAGTGGAGGCCATGTGGCCTATGGTCGTGGCCCCCGCGGCCACTCAACAAGCAGCCGACATCCATCAATTTGTCGGTGGGTCATATCAAAATCGGCAGGCATTGTCAAAAAAAATCCGGCACTTCAATTCATAATCGGCCGACATTAAAATTTTCAGCAGCTTTCAAAAAATTTGGCCAGTCAACTTTTCGTCGGTCAACACAAAAGGATATTCCGTCGGCATCAACAGATTCCTCCAATATTCCAAGTAGGGGCATGTTTTCTTTTGACAGGTGAGAAATCGTCAAATTTAAGCCATTAAACTACTTACATCAGCAACATGTCATCGCTGACATCATCAACCTTTTGAAATTTTTGGATCCCTCTCCAATTGAATTTTCATTTTTGCAGCTCAACTTTGAAGGCCCATAACTTGTGCTCACGATCTCCTTTTTTCGAGAATTTTTTTTTTTATTTTGGCTAATTTTTCATGCTCTACACGGTGGTGCAATCAGTTTTTGGTTTTGATGTTTGGTTTTTCCAGAAATTTCAGATTCTCACAAGTTTTGTTGCTTTGTCCTCATTTTGGGAACTTTAGGAGCTCATATCTTGCTCCTATGGTAATATTTTTGGGTACAATTTTTTTTCGAAAGTGCATATTTTTTTGTGTACTTTGCAATGGTATGATCAGATTGATCTCATTTTGTACCAAAAATTTTACTTGATTATGTGGCCTATTTTGTCATTTGCATGTACCAAGATCAAAGACCACTTCATTGTTTTTGGCAAGTGGCAACTATAAACGCACTAAATATAAAGTGCCAAATCATATATTGTTGGGGGGATTCTTGATTGAGTGATTTGGGGGGTCTCTTGGTACATTGCTTTGATTTTTTCCCTTGTGCTCTCTTGTTTTTCATGGATCATTCTAAGGTTCCTTTGCTCACATCATATAATTATTCAACATGGCATAAAAATGCATGGAGTATTCTACTGACTAAAGTTCACTCTCTATATGTTGAAATAAGGTACCTGAACCTATAGATGTAGATAAAAAGATAAAATGGATGATTGAACATACCAAAGCTCTTGGGTGTCTTTGTAGACTAGTTTCTCAAGATTTGTTGTTTCAAATTGAATCATGTAAAAATTCTCATGAAGCTTGGGACAAATTGAAAACATTATATGGTACTACAGATGAAGTAAGAGGCTATCAAATTGATAATGAACGGATGAGCCTTGATCCTAAGGACTTTGACAACATCCAAGACTACATCACTAAGGTTAATGATCTAAGAGAGCAATGCAAAGCATGTGGAATTGATAAGAAGGAAATTAAGCTGGTCTACAATACAATGAACAAACTTGGTCCCGATTATGCTTCTTTTGTTTCTAGCTTTCATACTCATAGATTGACTATGGGGTCTGCATATACTACACCTTCATTTACATCATTTTATGAGATGTTGATACATGAGCAACAAAATCTTATCTCAATGGGTCTCATCAAGACTTCTAAATCTCAGGCATTGTTGGTTAGTCAAGTGAAAGAATCATAATTAGATAAGAAACAAAAGAAAGTAAAGAATAATCCACATTCAGATCAAATAAAGAAAAAATCCTCTTCTAAAGGGGAATCATCTAAGAAGGAGAGGCCTTTTTGTGCATATTGCAAGAAGGATGGACATGAAGAACACTATTTTTATAAGAAGAATATTGATGAGTTGAAAAATATTCTCAAAAAGAATCACATTGATTTTCCTTCTAGAATGTTTGAATCACCTCCTCCTCCTTCTTCAAAATAGTCTAAAAAGGACAAAGTTCAAGCATCAACATCAGGATATAAAGGTCAAGCTCTTTGTGCTTTTTTAGGTCTAGGATCAAGGAGATGGCTTCTAGGTTCAGGAGCTTCTCATCATATGGCATCTTCACAGTCTATATTCTCTTCATTTCAGCATTGTACTATGTCTCCTATCTTGATGGGAAACAATACATACATGAGTGTAATTGGGAAGAGATCTATTAGTTTTGGGGACAACACTTTCTAGGATGTCTTGTATGTTCCTCATTTTATGAACACTATTCTTTCCATATATCAGATTACACATGGTGGAGATGGGAGAACTGTGGATTTCACACATGATTTAGTTATCATTTGAGACTTGGAGAGTAGAAATATCATTGCTACTAGGGTGGTTGATCATTCATCTTGGTTGTATACCTTTGCAGATTTTGTTTCTGATGGTGACATTGTTCCTTTGGTTGTTGATCATATGAACAATGATTCAGAGGAGACATTTGGCTACTTGAACTTGGGAGTTCTCACATCAGATCTAGTACTTGATCCATGCATTCTATCTCCCCCACCTATTGTTGCAGTTGATGATTCTTGTGTTTCCACAATGTTGGTTCCTTGTGATTCAGTGCAGCATGATCCTAATTGTCTTCCAGAAATGGCTACTTCTGATGGCTTCTTGAGAGGTATTTCAAACTTTTTTGTGGAGTCTCATCTTGCAAATTTGGGAGACATCATCGATAGCATTCATCTTCTCTTTGATGAAGATGGTCCTTCTTTAGTTGTTGTGAGGGAACACTCTAACCCTCTTGTTCATTATCTACATGATCATTCTTTGTAGTTTGGCGTGAGTGTGGATACTTTTGGACAGCATTTGGAGGAGGCTTCTTTTTCTTCAGAGGAGATATCATCATCTTTCGATTATGTTCTGCATTCATCTCTACTAGATGTTGGATTGTCCTCTTCAGCAGTGTGGCCTAGAACACTTGTTTCGAGTGTGTCCGGTTTTGACATCAACACGGAGACACTTGAGCATGCTTCAGAGATATCATCCATCATCCATATTCTTGACATCCTCCATACATCCATGGTTTTTTTTTTCCCAAGGGGAGGAATGTTGTTCGGCGAGATTGGATCATCTTCAACATTGAATGTCGAGCTTCTACCATCATTGCAAGAGACTCAACATTGAGGGGGGGTTGCCTTGTCTCTCTTCTACTTCTCTCTTATGGGGGGTCTTTTTCCTCACATGGGGTTTTTACCTTCTCATTCTTCATTGAGAGCATTTCATTTTTTGTATTTCATCTCTCTTTTGGGGAGAAGTTTTGTCCCACTGGGTTTTCACATTTTCTCTATTTTTGAGAGATTGCATTGCCTATGTACATGGGTACCTAACATGGCCTAGTAGCCGGGACCCATCTTTGTGTCATTTGCATAATAATCTTCTACTCCCTAAGTTGCACTTAAGGGGGGGTGTTGGTGTAAATAAAGTCTTGTACCTAGTTAATTCATTACTAGGGGACTTATTTACATATTAGTTAATTTTACTTAGGTCATAGGAAGGAATATTTCTACAAGGTGTTAGTTGTCATTAGTTTTTATCTTATCTTTTGACAACTACTACATGTAAACCTAGGTAAGTGCGATTAGTTGTCTCATGTCGTATGATTAAGACAATTGTCATAATCCTATGACATCTTGCATCTCGTCTTGGCTATATAACCAAGCGGTCTCTCATTTGTATAATCAATCACATCATCTCATATCATTGAATCATATTGATAAGAATATAGTTTATTCTTGTTACATTCATATTCTCCCTTCTTGTGCTTTCCATTTGGTCCAAAGATCTTGGCAGCCATAGCCAATTCTAACAAATTTATATATGTCATTAGGAAGGGTAATCAGAAGCTCTTGTAGGGAAATAAAATTACTGACTCAATTTGTGAGCAACTTTCCAAAGTGTCAACCTCTTTGAGGTTCTATATGACTTCATATCTAGTATATGTTGCTATCTCCATGAGGCATTTTCTTGGTGTAGTGTCGAAAAATCTTGTCGATTACATTTTCACACTTGTTTGGGCCCTCCTTGCTGAATTGAGCCTAATGATGCCTTGATATAGTGTTTTAATGTGGTTGACACATTCACATTAGTTCTTGGGCCCTTGTGAACTAATGAATTTAAATGGTACCTTGCTAAAGTGTTGTGAAGTATTGTAACTCACTTTCACACTTTTCTAGGGTTTTATTAATTAACTACACCTAATAAACCTTAATCATTCCTTATCTAAAGTGTTGTAAAGTTTTGTAACACACTTTCACACTTTTATAGGGTTTTCATTAATAATTGGACTTTCTTATGCTTTAATTGGCCTTATTTATATCCACACATTTCATTTAATGTATCTTTTTTAGGATAATCCTGACATAAATCATTAGCTAATCATAATTTAGGTGTTTCAGGCTTGAATGGCCTAGATTTCGTGATTTGGGACTCATTTTCCACCTTAGTTGAATGAGTCCCACCTAGATTTTTGGGTCCCGAACTTGGTTTCACACATTTCTAAGCATTTTTAATTTTGGTCCCATACATTATGCTTGATGGGACTCATTTGCCACCTTGGGCGAATGAGTCATGTGTGGCCCAAAATCAAAATTTATTCAAATCCTTGGTGGAATTTTATCCTCCTAGATCTAATGTCAGCTTGTAGTGTTGTAATTTTAGGAATTCTTGCATAATTGAGTATAAATACAAGGTTCTTTCACTCATTTTTACCTAATACTTTTGTGAGAGCATGCATACTAGCATAATTGAGTTCACAAGAGCATTCAAGAATTTACAAGAGCATTCAAGAGTCTTCAAGGGCAGATTATCAAGAATTTTAGAGCATTATTGAAGCAACAATCATCATGTCAAAGACTTCATGCACCATGTTTTTTTTTGAGCTGACAATTGTGATGTAGGGTTTATGATTAAAGCAAGTGTTTAATTCAAGATATATCACCTTCAAGCAAGGGTCAAGATCTACATCCATTGGAGCCATTTCATACATGCTTACATCATCCTATTGATAGAGTTTGGTGAGTTGCAACATCATTTATTGTTCATTCATCATTCTCCATTACTATTTCATTCTATTTCAAGGTTTGATTACCAAAACAGGGTTTGACCAAGGCAAACCCCTATCCACTAACCCAACAACATTTTCCCCTCTCCTCTATGTGTGATTTGCAAGTCTAGGTTGCAAATTTCCTAAGAACCAAGATTGGAGAAAAGTTTTTAATTCATTCAAAGTTGTCAAAGTTGTCACCAAGCCTTGGAGAACATTGGAGAACACCTATAGGTCAATTTATAGAGATTCAAATCCAGAAACTTGTAGAGACAGATTGAGTAGACTAAGGAGAGAATATTCAAACTTTGAAGCTTCAAAAAGCCCTAATTGGACTGATTTTCCACTTTTGGTGAATGAGTCCCAATTTTAGTCAAAATTCATTTTTTTGTAGATTTGGATACCCATTTGGCAGATTCTTGTTCCCGCACAGAAACCTAGATTTTGGATTGATTTGCCTAGCTTGGCGAATGAGTCTCAATCAGCATCAAGTCAAAAAAATTAGTGTTTCAGAGCTCCCTCCAATAATTTTTAGATTTCTATGTGCACACCATTCATCTTACTACTTTCTATTCTATTTCATTTACTTTTGTAGGTCATTTTATAGGTCATTGTATTGAATTAGGGTTTAGTGTTGCATCTTACATTTCATTTATCTTTCCAAGTATAAACTTGGTGGTGAGCCCCTTATTAGTTTATATTCATCCCCTAGAACAACCCTCTTGCAAGATCTCTTTCTCCTTTGTATTGAGATCTCAAGGGTTTGTTCTTGAGTGAAAGTTAGTGTAGAATGTTCTTCTAGGTCATAAACCCTAGCCAAAGCAACAATTTTTCCACCTTTCACCTGGCCTATCTACAAAAGGTGATAGAAGAAATACTTTGTTATATGAATATTATTCACAAATAACTTTGAAACAAAGCATCGAACATTTCAAAATAGTAAATTATGCATTGTTCTATTCTTACATCTACATGCTTGATAAAGAGCTTGAAAAGAAAAGGGTTCTAGATGAAGCTTGGGAATTAGTGAGAAAGTTTGGTTGTATGTTTTTACAATTTCCCACTTTCACTTATATCATATTTGGTTGTTTTGATGGATATCCATACATGCTACCAAGGTATCCAAGTGACAAAATTGTATGGATGAAGTTATGTAGGCAGATTCTGGTTGTGCATAGTAGGCAAGAAAAATCTGATAAAGTTGGTTTCAAGTTTCCACTAACCATTAGAAAGTATTCCATAACCTCAACTCCATGAGCCAAAGCCATGGAAACTAAAATGAAGTGAGTGACCATGAAAAATTATAAGAGAGGGAATGATTTTGATTGCTGAGGAATGAAGGATAAGCTTAAAATAATCTATACTCGTGTTCATAAGATTGAGGATATATGGGCTTAATGTAGAAGTGATGAAGATGTAAGGAAGTTAGACTTTAGTCGACTTAGCCTGGAAAAAATAAAAAACTTTGAACTTGTTGACATCCCTATGGACATGCATGAAGAAGATGATATTGTGGATCTTGCATATGAGGAAAATAAGATTGTTGACTCTCCTCTTCTACCAATTCAATGGTCACAAAAGGAGATGATTTCCATAAGAGAAAGGTTCCAACATACTCTTGTTAGCACTAATGTTTGGTTGGAAAATAAAGGAATAAAGTTGAAGTTTTTTAGAACAAGATTAAAGGAAGAGGATACTAAAGGGCCTTCGAGTAAAAAGGGAGAATTGAGAACAAAGAATAAAGAAGATGCACCCATTACCAACAAGAATCCAAAACTAGTCTTCAATATCAAAAGGACTAAAGGTATAGAAAAAGAGGTAACATCAACTTAGGTGAAAGAATAAGAAGGAATTATAGCTAAAGAATCACCTGAATCTCTTGTCACTTCTCAGCTAGAATCAATACAGGAAGAATCTCCCTCCTCTTTTCCTATAGCTTCTACGATACAAACTCCTACTTCTCTTGTTGTTTCAAGTGTATAGTCTTTACCTACTATATCTACTATTCTTGTTACACATGTTTTGTCAGTACATTCTATTCATTCATCACCCACTACTGGGTCAATATTTGAAATTCCTCATGGCAACATCGAGAATGTGTTTGGATCTCTTTCCTCTTTTCCCAATTTGTTTGATGTAACTTCATCTATACTTGAGATGTTCACCCAAATGGACTTTGATGAGTTCATGTCTACATCTACGCCTCAAGTCAAGTGTGGATATTCCTACTACAGTGTTATCCCAAACTCTACCAATTTTGACCACCACTGTCATAGGACCAACCCCGTCCTCACAAATTTTGGTGACAAAAATAGAAGGGGTTTCTTCTATCCTTCCTCCTTGATTGATGTCACATACACCAAAGAGGAAGAAACAAGCCATCTCTCCAAATGACTTTAACTTTGGACTTCTTGTTCAAGTTAAGCCTAAGACTTCTAAGAAGGCTAAAAGTCTTTCAAGGGTGTTGGTTGTCAAATTAGGAAACGAGTATGTAGAAGTGACACAACCACCATCGGATAAAACTGCTAAAGAATTTTAAGGTTTTGACTATGTAATTACAAGGATTGAACTTGGAAAGTCGAAACATGAAAGTGCTAAGGAGGAATTAAAAGCAACAATGAATTAATTGATTGAGAGATATGACAAGGATAAAGTTATAAAGGATCAACTCAAGTTCAAGGTGGAACATCTTACTTCTATGATGTTGAAGATGATCCAATCTTTTGAATCTGTTGAACCTATTACCACATGTGTTGATGATGCAATCTAGAAGGCTGAAAAGATTGGTGCACAATGCCAAGATGTTAGTGCATGGATAGATAGACTAGTGGCACAAGGCACTCAACTTTTAAAGTCTTCTATTGAATTGATTAAAAATATGGATGATGTCAAGTCAGAGTTGAATCAAACACTTGACGCGTTAATTCAAAATTTATAGCTAGTGGAGAAGGATATTGATGCATGGAAAAAGTTGAGAGACTTCAAGTTACAAGTGTTAGTTGAGACTAGGGTGATCCCCATAAGGAAGATGTACATTGAATACCAAGAAGCAATTAAACATAAGAGAGAGGTCCTCAATGAATTAATAAAATATCTACAGGAAGTCCATGATAAGGTGTTAGAAATCACCACCAAGATAGGGGAGCTTACATACCAAATACTGGATGAAAATTAGAAAACTCTTCACGTGGATGCAGTTGTCTAAGGATTTACTTCATTGATTCATAGTGAGATTGAATCAAAATATTTCTCACTATCTTCCATTGATAAATCAGTGGATTTCCAAGTAGTTCTAGATGATTTGAAGACAATATTGGACAAGCACAAAAAAGCACGTGTCAACATAGAGGACTCCATCACACAAGTTCTAGCCATCTCCAGTTACACACCAAGGCAAAAGGACATTGAATTTCAGGTAGATTTTAAAAATATGAAGATGTTTTGGAGAAGAATGTAGAAGAAGAAGAGAACATACTTGTAGACACTTATTTTATTTTTCAAGTTTTCCATTATTTAATTTGTAGTTTGTAAATGGCATTTTACATGTCTTTTTGTAATATGTAATTACATGTAAAAACAACACAGTCCCAAATCAAATTGGACTCTCTTTGTGAATAAGTCAAAGTAGTTGTATATTTCCCATTTTTTCTCTTGTCTTCTCTCTATAAATAAGAGGGGGTTCTTTTTTAATTTTCATCTTTTAGCTATTGAAGTGAAATACTGCCAAATTGAGGAGTGCATTGAAACTTTGTGTTCAAAGTGTAAACTGAAGCTTGGGAGGTGGTGAAAAGGAAAAAATAAAAATTCCAGCAAAGGTATGGTTCCCTGCCATAACATGCTTCTATGCTCTCACTCTAAATGCAATGTAAACTCTCCCAAATAAAATGGGGGTTGTCGCCCAAGCTAAAGTTGAGGGAAAAATTGTATTTGGTGTGCAAGGCTTATTGATAGGCCTCTTTGCCTTGTAATGTTCATATTTTTCAATTAATTTATGGGCTCAACCACCCACAACTGCTTTTGAATTGATAAAAAAAGTATGAATGTGATGAAGTCAAATGTATAGGGTTAAGAGCAAATGGATTACAAAATGGGTGAATAAAGATTGGGGAATGAGCCAAACTTAGCATGAGAGTATCATGATATTTTATTGTATTGAGCCATTCTATTAAAATGGATTTAAAACTAGAAGAGAATGGGCATGGGCGTGCAAATTTTACTATTCAACGTCAACTCCACTTTGAGTTGCATGAGAATTTAACATGAACACGTATTTCAAAGTATGAGAATTCTCGTTGAACATGAAAAGTATATATTTAGGCATACTAAGATACAAATTTCATGTAGATTTATGGGTCAAATGCAATTCTTTGCATGTTCCTCTTCTTGGCACAAACATTTTATAGAAAATTGTAAAATAGAGAAAAGATATGCAATAAGCAACTTGTGCTATACAAGTCAAATAAGCACAAGTACAAGTTAATAATTATCTAAAAAAACTGTGGACTCTTGACATGAGAAGCTCAAGTTTAGAATAACTACTTGCCCTAAACTTGTTGATGAGATCAACCTCAAAGGCAAAATAATAGACATACATTAGAACATGATCAATCAACTACTTCTTAACCTTCAACAAAGATCTCCAACTAATGTGTTAGTCACTTCACAGTAGCTATATCACTTGCATTTATGGTGCTTTTTATACACAAAAGGACACATTTTTGTTTACAAAGATTCTCTCAATAAAAATAACAAACATAAACCAAAGTATTATGATTAATCTTGATGCTCCTATTTGAATAAAAGAGATGATGATTTCCTTTCCAACATTAACATGCTTAACATGCTAATAGAGCATGTTTTATCCATAGCCCATGGTTACCATCTAAGGGCATTGTAGCCTCCATAACTCTTTCTTTTTTGGTAATGGAATTAATGTTACTGTAAATAGAGTCATTATCAAACTAAATAGCTAATCACTTTTCCAAGATTGACCTATTCACACTCAACTTAAGTTTACTTAGACTATTTCATATGTTTGTTTCACTTCATATAGTTGAGACATGTCCTCATCATTTGAGACACTTATTGCATGCATATTTGTCATTTGCTAACACACTTGTCAAGTGAGCTCACAAGTGTTGCACCTTTGGAGGGATAGTCGCTCATTGTCTCCTCCCTTCTCATCTCTTCATCATTGCCTATATAAGCAAGACTCATCATTGTGTTTACACACTCTTCATATTATATGATAGATATCTTATTGTGTTTATCATTTCATTTGTGGAAGGTTATCAATTCACACTTTCTATTCTCGACATTCTCCAACATGATATCAAAGTCACGAGAGCACATTCTTTCTCACATCAAGGTGACTCCCACACATAGCCCTGTATGGAAGTGTCATGGAGCCAAATCAGATTTATGTATGTGATTCCACATTCAATTTAATAGAAAAATCAACAAACCATAAGAGACTAGATTTACGTGGAGAAACCTTTTTAGGAAAAAAAATCCACATGAGAAGATAACAAGTATATTATTAATTTTCAAAGGAGATGCAACATTACACTTCATTGTTGTTCTTTGATCAATTCAACAACACCCTATTACTTGCAAAAACTCAACACAAAACTACCATCCCATGGCTCCAATTTATAGAAATTTGTCGGAGAGAAAACCACAAATGGTTATTCGAAACAAGAGGCAAAAAACCACTTACAAAAACCCATGCCCCCCTCTTGGACAACCAAAAGACATGATAACATATTTAATAATATTCACATGGCTCTAACATGGGTGCCTAGCCCATAGCCAAACAAATCTTTGCCTTTCCAAATGCTCCAATGACTCTTCCATTTCTTGATGGAACACTAATGGTAACCTTACTTCTTCCAATTTTGGGCATCCCACACATGACTCTTCACATTCCCAAAGTGGACGGCTAGGAGGCAGACTTTGTCCATTATGCCATGTAACTTCCACCGACACATGTTCACCTCTTTGAGATGCAATTACAATTTTCCATAGAAATAAATATTAAATGTTTTCCCTCTCATGTCGCCTAGAACACTTTCCAAGGAACATGGAGACCCCTAAGAATAACATAGGAACGCAAGGTTAATGTCACATATCCTAACAATTTACAAGGTATTTGGCCTGTTTGAAGGGTTATACCCTTGCTGGGTTCATGGCATTTTTCAATCCAACTCAGCCATCATCTATGTTGACATCATTTGTAGCAGTATGAAATTCTCATTGGTCTAGTTATCACCATACATCGATGGTCCCTGTTCTTAAATCTTATAGTACCAGTTCCATCTTATTAACATTCAAGTCACACACTAGCATTGGCTTGAAGATCATTGAGCATCATTCAAAGCCATCATAGGTATCATATTAGTCTTTGGATCATGCACAAAGTTCAAAGACATTCATCTTGCTTCCCACATATTCCTATTCATAATGGGAAGTCATTTTGCACATATTTGTGGTGTTGTAAAGGGAGAAATGTTCAACGATCGTGGATCATTTTCAACATCTAGTGTTGAGCATCTACCAGCACTACAAGCATCATCTTGAGGGGAGGTTGCATGGGTTCTCTTCTCTTATCAATTTTGGGAGGAAACATTTCTTCACATGGGGTTTATTACTTCATTTTTGGGGGGTCACATAGACCTCTCTTTTCTCTCATATAGAGGGAACATCCATTGTACTTTGTGCTAGAAGTAGTCCTTGGAGGGTCATGATGAGTCCTCCATCTATCATTTATCTTCTTCATTTATACATTTAATTGCATTTGCATCATTTCCTTTTTAGAGAGAGGTTTTGTTCCCACTAGGGTTTTCCTCCACTTTATGAGAAACTTGTACATGATTACCTAACATAGCCTAGTAGTCAGGACTCATCATCTGTGCACACATTATTCCCTAAGTTGCATTTAAGTTGTTAGTGTAAATAGTGGTTTTTTTAATCTAGTTAGGATATTATTTTTTTAGGATTGATCTATTCACACTTATAGCTTAAGTTTGTTTAGGTTTCTTATGTTGTTGTCTCACTTCATAACATTGAGACATGTGTCCTTACTTTGTGAGACACCTATTGCATGCATACTTGCCACTTGCTCACACACTTGTCAAGTGAGCTCACAAGTGTTGGATCTTTGGAGGGTTAGTCAATTGCTCAGTCCTACTTTCCTACCTCCTCATCCTTGCCTATATATGGAAGACTTACATCACTGTATTTACACACTCTTCATATTATATGATAGATATCCTATTATGTTTATCGTTTGGAAGTTATCAATTCACACTTTATAGTCTTGACATTCTCCAATAATTAAAGTCCCATTGAGTGTAGGCAGGGCTTTTTTATAATGGTAGATTGCTTTATGAACCATTGAATATCTTGGAGTTGTGGAGAATTGTCATATTATAGTAATTTATTTTATACTAAGCTACTAGATGAGGACTAGTATTGATACTGCGTTACTTGTAAGTTGGTTTAAAGCATTAGAGATAAATATTAGAAAATGACAAAAAAACATTCACATATGATATAAGTAGGTTGGGTTAAAACATTAGAGATAACTACCTATTGCACCTTAGTGTGCAATGGGTATGTCGAAGAAGTATGGAAGGTCAATTAGGGAGATGGCTTGGTTTTGAGTTGAGAGTAACCTAATTTAATGACTATAATTTTTCATTTAAAATATCTAGGTTGAGTAGTTTATTTTGAGAGTGGATCTAGTAGGAAGAGGCTTCATTTGTTAAGGATGGTCTCTTTGAGATTGTCAAATATGGTTAGAGGGTTCTCTTCTAGAATGGTCCAAGCATGACGTGAGCTTATCTGGCCGCTTTAAACAATCTAATGGTTGACGATGACCACACTGTCAACCAAGCCCTCTCCTGACATTTAAACTGTCGAAGGACAAATTAAGCTTTGAAAGCTCAAATAAGGAAACGCCTTCAACATAAATATTGGAAAATCACAAAAATTAAGAAAACATTTATATATAATTTAAGTAAAGCTAGTTTACAACATTAAAAATAAATATTAGAAAATGACAAAAAAATTAAAACATTTATATATGAATTAAGTTGAGAGAGAAAAAATATATAATAGATATGTAAATTTAAAAAATATAAAATATTAAAATGTTTGAAAATAAAAATTAAATTATTAAAATAGATATTAATAACATCAAGAATTAATTTGTACTTTAAAAAAATTAAAATATATTTTAAAAAATAATATAAAACATATTGTTCTCATTAATTTATACAAACATATCAATTGAAAAAGAGCATCCGCATGAAAAAAATTTGTTAATAAAAGCAACTCAATTTAAACTTTTAAACTTTGTTAAATAAAACCTTATAAAATTAGGGTTAGGCTCTTTGGAGAAATCATGGGATCCAAACTATCCAATATCGTACGTGCGGTAAAAAAACGCCTTTTTTAAATGTTCAGAAATGTTATAAAATACATTATCCATCTTTCCTATGTAAAGGCATTATTAACTAATTTATAATAGACCCCAAACCATTATGTAACAGATTATAATTCATAATGTCGAATAGTCAAAGCTTTTAGAAACATATACATAAACAATATAGCCCGCTGACGCAATCTTGTGGGGCAACGCCTCCCAAAGTAAACCATCACTTTTTAATAATATAGATATATGGAAAATATAAGCATCGATCCTATGCAGCACCGGTGGTCCCATTTCTGTTACTCGCTTTTTCCATTTGTGCTCCTGTCGATAGACGGCTTCAAACCCAGACCTTCCAGAGCGTTTTCTGAAATACAAATGATGGGCACAGCAATTAAACAAGAATACACAAATATTTAACGAGGAAATTATTGTTGCAAAGCACAATGGAATTCACAACGATTCTCTCGTACTTCTAAACTAACTTTATGAGCTATTTCACACAAGTAAAAAGGCCATTAAAATTAGCACCAGCTGCTGCAATGTAAGCGCCCATGTTTGGAAAACCCACGGTGGTGGCCCACCTGTAGCTCGGGAGACCAGTGGTCGGTCAGCACAGTAACCAAAGCGTCACACCTTAGTTTGAAAACAATGGAGTGATACTTGGGCAGGTTGTTACAGGGAGGATTAGGACGGCGGGAAATGCCAGCGCCCGTAATAACAGCGTGATCATAGAGAAGGCAATTCATGGAAAAGGGCAAATACCGTCACCGATCTAGTTTTCCCTCACATCTCGCCTCACCCGCTTGACGATAGGTTAAACTCCACCGTATGATTTGGGAAAAGTTTGATGCAGAGCGTATTGTATACATAGTGTAGCTGCTCGCACAGCGGAAGGGCTTTGGGCCCGACTGCGCCCAAGTTGCTTGTCATGGCTTTTGCAGCTATGTGGAGGACAGAAGGGCGGAGAACGCATTTTGGCCCGCCTGGATTCCTGCCATTTCTTGGAGATACGAAGCGGGTTTCCGCCGACCCGGAAGAGGCAGCGCTTTCTCTTCAACCAGGAGGTGGAGGAAGCGCGGGTGAATGTGGAGGACAGCCTGAATGCAGCGAAAAAGAAACGAGGCCTGCCGCCGACGACGAGGCCTACAGCTGCCTGATGGCGAAGGAGGACGACGATGGCGTCTTGGCCTGTGCCCATATAATGAAATAATTGAAAATAATGCATAAATAAAGATTTTCTATTTTATATCTATGACACTTTTGATTGAGAAAATAAATGAAAAACAAATGATAATGGAGCAAATCTCTCACCAAATAAACTTTGTTGATCAAGTGATGTGCTCAAGATGGTTGATTGTGGATGAGAGGGAATGTGCTTGCTCAATCTAGTGTCATAAGCTTGCATTGCATCTAATTTCTATTCTTGAAAATAGCTTGTGGAACAATGGATTTATAGACTTTGGATGCGAGTGATGAATGGAATTTGATCTTATGCAATGGAAGGATGAGGTTAATCCATTTGCAAAAGAGAATGAAAGAATTACAAGTGATATCTTGTGATTGGTACACATGATTAAGACAAAGATTGGAAAAAGATAGAGGGTGGAGATTTTCTAAATTTTGACGAAGGGCAAGGATTGAAAATGGGGGGAGGGGTGAAATTACAAACAAGTGTCACACTTTTATAAAGGAAATTTTGACTTAAGTCACATAGAAATAGTCTTTATGTTGAATTTTTAAATGATGTTAACTAATGAAATGTAGAAATCTTGATGAAGATTATGCTTGTAATTTTAAAAAAAATTAAAAAATGATTTGATATATATTTTTATAAATTTAAGGGTAAAATTTGAATTGTTGAAAATTTCAAAAAAAGGTGAGGTCGATGGAATATCACAAAGAAAAGAACAAACAATTTTTTTTCCCATTTTTTCTCTAAATAGCTAACTTCAATATTTATTGCATGATATTTTTTTAAAAATCAATTTTTTTTCTTGTAATAACGTTTGAATTTCACCAGAACAACATAGTCTTCATGGAACACCAACTTTTGTTTTTTTTGGAGAAGATTCTCTCCTCTAGTATACCATATATATTTTTTAATATGTTTTAATATATTTTTAAAAATTTCTAATCAACATTATCTTTGATTATAACAATTTATTTGCAATATTTAAAAAAATTCATATTAAAATGAATCGAAATATCAAAAGAAAATTGGATTGTAGACTTTGAGCTCTACAAAAAGGTATTTTTAGATTTTTAAAAAATCAATTCTAATTGAAGAAATATTCAGTTGAAGTGGAGAGTTACAAAAAAATATGAAAAAGGGGGAGGTGGTTGCCAATGAGGATGCCACATAGATAGTTTCAAGAGAAACAATTTTGATCGAAACTGTGTCGATCAAGATTGTGCAGGTTGAAAACATTCCAACCAAAAGTGCTCATATAAATATATATATTTTTTAATTCAAGCAAGTAAAGAAAATACACAAAAGGAGTTTTGTTGACAAACAATTTTCTTAGGTACAATGATTCTCAACTTGTCTTCCCTTCACTAAGAGGCTATGTTGGATAAACCTTTTGTTCTCTATAAATAATATGTATTCATATTTTAGTGTATTATGTTTACCTTGGTTATAGCCTCAAATTTTAGGTCATTTCATTTAAATTATCCTCTAGACTATTAGAATTTGTGAAAAAATGGTCAAGGCTATATAATTAGATGTATATATAAATCTTAAGATTATTTGTTACATATCTTAGTTTACCCTAGTGTTATACTTGTTCTAATGGTGTCTACTTAATAAACTTCTACTCTATTGATATAATATTTTCGCATGCCTCATTACTTATATCTTTAGATTTGAGTTATATGTATCGTGTTTCTATGGCCCTTGAGGTAGTCCTTGTAGAGTTTCTCTCTATGCTCTTAATGACTTAAGGTCATGGTGTTCCTTGTGCATTTCTATGTCTTGGTGAAACCCTAAGTCTATACCCTTGCTAAAGATTTGTATTGTGTATGGTACCAAATTTTATATTTCTTAATCGCATACAAAATCCCCTAAGGGCTTAATATTGTTCATGTGATGAATTCCTATAGTTTGGGGACTCATCGCTAATACTAGATGTTTTATCCTCCTCCATTTTTCCTACCCTTATTACTAGTCCACCAAAAGGCTCCAATTGCCAAAACCACAAAGTTTGTAACTTCCTTTAAATATGTCATGCACTCATCACATGATCCTCTTGCTTACCATATGGATGGTGTATATTCTTATTAATTTCAAAGGTTTAACAACCCACTGGGAGTTATTTAAATGAATGATAAAATAAATTTTTAGCATTTCTTCTCTACATTGGTGCCTTGTCTAATTTTACAAGTGTTGTCTTTCATACCCTTCTATCCCTATTAAAATAATATGTCTAAGAGAGATTTAATGAGGGTTATTTAAATTTTAGAAATTTGGGAATTTTTAATATTAAAATGATGCACTTGTCACTTGTATTTAGTCATTTTAGGGTTTGTGGGAGTGTGTGTATATATATATATCTTCTGCTCATTTCTAATCTTTAGGATAGTGTTCCATTCATCAAGTTTTAATAGTGGGTCATGCCTTAAAACCTTGAATTTAAATTCCTAGAGCTATGATCCATTACTAAATTCATATTTCTTATGGTGTCCTAGATATCTATTTTTTAAAATTTCTATGTACCCTCATGGGCACTAACCTCTCTCCCTCTAGCCATTCTGTTTCCATCCTTGATTTTACTAGACACTAATGCTAATATATATGCCTAACACACATCATACTATCATCTTAGCCTATTTATCCACTTCATACATTGCCTTTACCTTTGGAAACTAGCCTAGTTTACTTATCCTTTAATAATAGTTCTTACCACATGTCATATCACATATGATCCTAGATTACTATTGGTTGTGTTCCCTACCTAGGTCTCTATCCTAGCGGATGATTTCATCCCACTTATCACTTCCTCCTAGGTTCTTTTTGAACTATCTTATATGTGTTGGTATATCATTGGCAACATGCATATCTTGTGGTGAGATTCAATAACTAGATGTGTGTTCTTTTTAATTTTTAATTATCTTTTACAATACTTATGTACATATATGTATTGACTATGAATATTAATTCATATTGTCACACTTTAATCAAGCTCCTTAATAGTTGCATAATTACTTGGACAACTGTTACACCCCATCTTTGAATTATAATTTACTTTTCACCTTATGTTATATGCATTAATGATTTACGTCATTATGAAACTTTGAAAGATGAAATCTATGATGAATTATATGTGATGTAATGGTTTTGTGTATTTAATAAAAATATTTATGAATATGTAATGAAATGGATGCACTATAAATGATATGTCTAACTACATGTGTTTTTTTTCCAAGTGGATACACACAAAGGATTTCATGCCTCCAAAAAAAGAAGGGAAGTATCACCTAGGAGAAGGGTATGGATAAGGACTGAATAGTAAAGCCATCTGAGTTTGTTGTTTGTGCATAGGCTAGGATTTGGATACTATTGTAAATGAGTAAGTTTGATCTTGAATTGTGCCACTTGGTCACATTAACCAAGGTCGAGTCAAGTTTTTTTTCCTTATAGAAGCTATAGGATTATTGATATTTATTTATTAACGTATTGATCGTATATATATCATTATTGTCAAAGTTGAAATAGTATCAATTTTTTCGTTATGATATTGGTATATGGAAGTGATCGTGTATATATTATGGTATGTGTGTATGCATTAAGATCAAATGGTTTTATCATTATGATATAAATATATATATGTATAAATATGTGTACATATGTATATATTTATATGTAAAGGTAAATGAGCATGTATATACATGATTTGATGATAATCGATAATCGATGTGTATATATACTCATGTATAAATACATATGTATGTGTATATATAATCATGTGTATTTTCCAATATGAAATGAAGATCTATTCTATTTATCAAATACATATTGTTCATAGAATTTCTTTTTCCAATAGAATAATCAATAAGATTATGAACCAAATTTTTATTAATAATGGTCCTAAGGCCTTAACAAAATACATGCATCTTTAGATTTGTTTGCCACATTAGAAACATTATAAAATGTGGAGATGTTAAGCCTAAACAAAATCCCAACTCAAGATCCTTTAGCTACCACCAAGTTACCTCTCACCAACCTTATCCTTAGTAAAAATCCACTTGTTAAGTGACAAAACACTCCTTGCAAGGAGTCATATGGTAGGAGTGACCTTAATAAATGTGCCTACTGAAAATAAATAAATTATCATTATCACTAACATTAAAAAATCACAATAAAGAAATCTAAATATTTCTTCTTGTTTTTGCATTCCTTCTTTGCATGCCCTCTCTTCCCATTGTTTGATCACTTTAATATACTCTTCCTTGAGTTTTTTCACCATCCTTTTATTTTAGATCTATCTAAGTTCTTTGTATCCCCCTTAGACCCTCAATTTTCCTTGGGACTTCATTGAACATGCAAGGCATCTTTTGAACCAGTGTTCATGGATTTTCTTCTCATCTCCTCTAAAAGTAAAGTAGTAATGATATTTTTCAATTTTGGGTCTACACCACTACCAATGATGGTAATAATTATATTTTCTCAAGATTTAGGTAAATGAAAAAGTATAAAAGGAGTTTATCTTCTTCTCCCATGCTAACATCTATTGAAACAAGATGACTCAAAATCAAATTAAAAGCATTTAAATGACCTGCAACTAATTTTTTATCTTTCACCTTTAAATAATATAATCATTTTTTTGAGATACAATTTATTTTTTAGAATTTTAGTTTAATAAATATCACCTATTCTTTTACATGTCTTGTATATAGTGGTCTCCTTGGAGAAAATAATGGGAATATAATCCACAAGGCACAACAGAATGGTTCCCATTTCTTTAAGAAGATCTTCCATCCTTAGTTTCCACATCTCATATTTGGTGCAATTGAATTTCTCAATATCAACATGAGTAGTGGAGTCCATGGTTTTTTATTCCTCACAAATTTTAAAAACTACAGTGTTGGCTATTTGAGTTGTGTGTCCCAAATCCCTAAGGTTGGAAAGTCTTCCAAGTTCTAAGGGTGTCAAACCTGGGAAGAAAAATTCACAAAACCTATATTCAGGTTGGGCAACTCAAGACCAATTATTGAAGTGGATAAGATCCCCTTCACTTCTAGTTCTACAAGACCAAAGCGGGGTTACCTAATATGTTGGACTGATTATTGGCATTATGATTGAACACTTTCTCACAACAAACTATACCCTCTACATAGTGTATCCCAATATTTGCATTACAATATGCCTATGTGCTAGTTTGGACATACAAGGCTTATGAACCTCTAATAGTAGAATAATTATCAATCATGATATTTAATAAAAAGAATGTATATACCATTATAGTTTGTATATCTCTAATAATTGAAAGTCATAAAACTACCTTACCACAACTAAAAATAAAATGAGTTAAATATTTTTGTTTAAGTGGGGTTATGAGAAATGGATTTTAGCATATCGGTGTTGATTCTAAAAGGGCTATAGAGTCACAAATTCACTCAAACATATAATGAGTTATAAGAAAAAGTGATACCCTAATCAAGACACCACATAAGACTATGCATTTTAGAATGTACAAAAAATATTAAAGCTCTACACACACATTTAGAAAAATGATAAATGGTTGCATAATATTAAGTGGGTCTACTTAGTAATCCATGATAATATTCATACATTTTCTTTATTATGTTAAAAATATACCTTACAAAGTTTTTGCAAGGATTTTACAAACTTCTGGTTGACCAAATAAACAATATATATCCAAAAATATATATACTATACACAAGGAGACACCCAAATAAGGTTGATCCTACCTTTAATCATGCAATGTTTAAATTTTACAAGTATTTATTACAAGTTTGGGATGAACCTAGATCATTACAGTATCAAAACATCTTTACCCAGAATTGGAAATTGAAACCCTAGGGCTTCCTATGAATATCATTATTATGTTGGTTTTGCAACTTCTCTTTTTTCCTCCTCTAGATTCTTTGGTCAATTTATAAAATATATTTTAAAACACCATCTAGAGACCTTGGGGAAAGAACCATGGTTGTTTTTAATTGTATAGGTCACCCATGTCTTCTTGCAACACCTTCACATGGTCATACACTTGAATCCATGCCCCTTACATCATCAACCATATATGCTTTTATACACTATCCACATGTCTTAGAGGGGTGTAAAGGTACCAATAGGCCTTTGTGAGTCCTCACTTATCAAATCACATTCATTTTGAGACCATTAATGGTGTCTTGGGTCATGCAGGAAGGTAGGTAAGGCTTTTCGTTTGAACCATGAAGTTTTGAGACTTTGCATGCCAAAGGGGATAAGGGGAAAAATACCCTGAAAGTTCAATATGCATGATGGTATGAGAAACTTTGAAATACCAAAAAATGGATTTGTCAAGGAAGGCATGACAGGGATGAAAGGGAAGATAGATGTAACAAGACCAATATTTTACCCATTGTTTTACCTAAGTTTTAACCCATATGAGAAAAGTTCAAGCTTAACAACATAGAAGTAAATTTTTTTTCAATTCAATGACAAAGATGCATATTCAAAATAAACCCATTTCAAATTTTCATTACATAAATAAAGTAACATTACATAATCCCATGTAATGATTTCATTTTTCAAATAATATTATGTAATCCCATGTGATGATTTCATTTTTCAAATACATTTTTCATAAGGATGCAAGATCATAATTGCATAACGTAGCTTACAAGAGCTTACACGGCTTCCAAGAGATGAATGTATCAAGAGTACAATTTGTCTAGATGTCCCTTCCTGGGCATACATCCTCAAATCTCAACTGTCGACTACACGAGGGAGAGTATCACCCAAGTGCTTTTCCTCCAACCACATACTTACTGCAGTCCCCCACATATCTACCTAATCGGTAATACATGGCCCTCCCTTCAATGAAGAGATTGGTTTGATAACCCTCATAATAATAGCCTACTTGAGCATGGTGTTGTGTCCTACATAACTAGAGCTAACATATAGTGGATACCCACCTACATGCATGACATGAACCCAACCTAGTTATGCAATTCTGGCTCACAATGAATTGACAAGTGTACACAGTGGCAACTTACACTTACTTTGGCCAAAGATTTGATAATTACACCAAAGTCAATTTCTAAGAAGCGGTGTCTCACTTTTATGAAGTGGAAGTTGTATGTTCACCCACCCATTTGCTTGATTTGGTAAATAACATGACCATAATAACTCTTGACAAGAATATACCACATAACATGATTCCAAACCAAAATTTAATGTACATTT
The DNA here is from genome assembly GCA_007115665.2 of Sequoiadendron giganteum. Classification (NCBI taxonomy): domain Eukaryota; kingdom Viridiplantae; phylum Streptophyta; class Pinopsida; order Cupressales; family Cupressaceae; genus Sequoiadendron; species Sequoiadendron giganteum. Next base: position 190,725,409 of record CM021101.1, on the reverse strand, counting down.
AAGTGATCTAAGTGACCATCTAGGTTACTCCCATCCATGGATTATCCTAATCCCAAGAACAAACCTCATTACTAACACAAGTTTACATATATAGCACTTCAATGTAGTATCATTCCTCATACCTCATGATCCATTCCAAAAGTATAATCACAACATTAAATGACTCAAATATTCACATGTTTACAATTTTCACTAAATTCATATCTAATTTGGAGGACATTATCAGCTTGAGAGGCATCTATGCTTCTACATCTTTAAGTCCTCTCATATTATGACTTTGGGTTGTTGGAACGTAAGTCCTTCTTTAAGACTAGAATACTATGAAAAGGTATAGACTCTTGGTCAAGTATAGATACTAGCATAATCAGAAAATACATATATCACTTATGCGTTTTCAACCCTAATGTTGAATATCAATATAATCATATTCAAGAGTATACCCTAACCCTAGGGAATAGACTAAATTCTCCTACTTTAAAGTTAAATATGAGTAACCATTCAAGGATAAACTATCAACATGGTTTGCATAACATCATATCCTCTTATTGATGACATATCTAACATGCTATTATTCTCGTAGAATTACTAACATCATAATTCATGGAAACATGTGTAACATGCAATCATCTTAGTATCATATACATATATCTTCTAGATATTTAAATATAGCTACGCCATACAATCATGAAATTCATAATAATTATATATTGGTATCATACTAATATGATATTCAAAACAACTTATAACCAGTCTAGCTACATGCACAAGATTGCTTAACAACCATGACAAATAACTATAACTTGCTCAAGCACTTGCATTCAATCAGAAAAAATATAAGTCCAACATAGAAAGGAGTAAAGGTTAAAATAACTAGAATGCTGGAAATTTAGCTTCCAATGATGAATTTTCCTTCTAAGCTTAATACCAAAAAAATCCTGTTGAGCTCCTAATTTTAGCTTATCCCCAATTCAAGCCTCTTTCTTAACACTTAAAAACTCCCACTAAATAACTCACAAACACTCAAGAAATCTCTCTCTTCACTACTTGTACTCAACTCTACTTGCACAAAGAAAAACTACATGAAAATGGAAACAAATGAATTCCCAAATAATGAATTCCAAGACTAAGAGGTTGCCCTCTATTTATACTAAACATTGAGAAACTTAATGCTATAGTTTAGATTCTCTAAGCACCACCTTTTCCATTCCTTTTTCCACCTCTAAACTGTAAACATAAATCCAAAACCAACTTCCCTTCTTACAAACTCTTTTTACCTTGTTGCCAACTCATGGCTTTGACCAAGTCCAATGCTTTTATTTGCTTGAGTGTGGCTTTCCAAATACTTAACAACTTTGATATTTAAATGCATCTCTTTACTTTTACATGATGCAACAAATAAGTGCATCATATAGTTTATTAAATGCCATTCATAATGCATTCCATGTGCTTTATATTATTCGCTCAATATTGCAACAATAATCACTCTATCACATATATGAATATATGCGTGCATTTTAGTTTACGCTATGTTTAAGTTATTCACTTTATATAAGTTACATTATTCACTTATCTCGCATTACATACATGCATTGGTAATTATTCATATTATTCAATATATATAACTATATATATATTAATGCTTAATCACATATATATATATATATATATATATATATATATATATATTTATGTATTAACATATATATTAAAACCATTCAATTGCTAATTATACACACACACACACACACACACACACACACATATATATCAAATGTATATACGTATATAAGTATATATTTGTATATGTATGTATGCATATATTATCAAATATATACATACATATCATTATTTTAACATCTAAAAATAAGCACACACACATATATATATTTATCGATAGGTATATATACAAAGTGTATATATATATCCAATCGATTTTCCATGTGTATGTCATATCCGTATATGCGTATATGTAAGTATTTCTACCTACGTGTGTGCATACACATATATGCTCATATATACGAGTTATCACATATATACACATATACATTTAATGTATATGTGTATTGATTAACACATATATCAAATACACGAAGAAGAACACATACCCAATATAGAGATTCAATCACTTTAATTCAAACCAAAGAAATAACCAAAGGAAATTAAAGACCAATAAGAAAACATTCCAATTATCCCAAAAACTATGACTAAGGGTTTACTTACCGAATTTCGAACTAACTTGACTTAACTTGACTAACTAGGATGTGAGTGTGTGATAGATCAAGTAGGTACATTAGGGGTTACCATACCAAACTCCTCTCCGATCACATGAACGTAGGTACTTAGTGCATCATAAACGTAGTTAGCAGATCACATAAATTTTTTATCCATCATATATCATTTGCTTCATTAAAACATTAAAAATTATTAACATCATAATGCATATTCATGTATTTCATTCATCCATTGAACATATTAAAGTCATGATTTTGTATTTAATATAATATTTGACTATAAAGGTAAAAGTAATTTGGTAATTGAAAAACAGGGTGTAACAATAAACATGATAGTATGAGAAACTCTAAATCACAAAAAATACAAAGTGGGATTTTTGGGAAGGAAAGTTGGTAGTTGAGGAAAGAATGCGTGAATGACCAAATCGAGAATCTTACATTACAAGCAAAATAGGCTTAGCAGGGAAAATCAAAATTTTCAAGGAAGGCATGCTAGGGATGAAAAGTCAAATAGGCATGGTATGAGAAACTCTAAAATCCCCAAAAAATGCAAAGTGGGATTTTGGGAAGGAAAGTTGGAAATTGAGGAAATGATGCATGGATGACCAAACCTACAATCTTAGATTTCAAGGAAAATGCGCTTAGAGGGGAAAATCAGACTTGTTGGGGAAGGAATGCCAAGGATGACATGTTAGATAGGTATTATAGTATGAGAGACTTTGAAATCTTAAAATTTGCAAAGTGAGTTTTTTGGGAAGGAAAGTTGGTAGTTGAGGAAAGGATGCATGAATGACCAAACACATAATCTTGAATTTCAAGGAAAATGGGCTTAGAGGGGGAAATCAAAATTGTCAAGAAAGGCATTCTAGGGATGTAGGTTAGATATACATGACAATATGAGAAACTCCAAAATTCTGAAATTTACAAAGTGGCCCAAAGAAAACCAAAATTACAAGGTATTGACCACAAAAGCACCCTATAGCATGTTGCAAAAATGAAGGTGTTGTCACTATTTTCAATTGGTTAACTAGTTATCACCTGGTTGCTATTGTCATTAATGTCATGGATGCAGGTTATTGGTTGTATATGTTAAGGATATTGAGAAAATTGTAATGGAGAAAGGTTGTAGGAATTCAGTGGTTGCTCTGGGTTTTTCTCCTATGTTCGTGTGGTTCAAATATGTTGATCATGATTGTTGGAAGCTACTATATCTAGGATTTGGGCTTATGATTCGTTGAACAATGCGAGTTATGTTCACTAGCTGTGAATTATGGTTTTATGTGTATCTAGCTGAGGTTCGAGAGAAATGCTGTTGGTCTGGATTTCTCTTTGGTCGAGTCTTATGAATTGCGGTTCTAGAGTTAAGCTGTTATGATCGTCTTGAAGATAATTTTGGTGTCTGGAAGAATTGGACAGTGCCAAGGGTTGCGTGTGCTTAATTGTTCTATGTGTTTTACACTAGTTTGGTTGACCTTGTATTGAACACTACTTTCGAAGTTAATGAAGCGTGTGGGTCGCCATCATTCTAATTCCACCCTAGAATGTTTTGGCATCAAACTCATTTGAATTTAATGATGGATGGCCGACTTTGGATATGTTTCAAAGTTGAAGATGGTATAAATATAGGATGAGTTAGTGGTGAAAAGAGAAAACGAGATAAGTGCAAAGAAATAGAGCAAATAGATGCAAAATATAGTGTTTATGTGATGCGAGTGTGACAGATCAATGCGAATTCTAAATGCTGAGTTTTCAGATGTAGTGAGCTAAAGGTGTACTCTATCATTCATGCATGCCTGTAAGTGGTTGAGTGAATTGTGGTGGAAATCTTTGTTGCATTGAGATTGTCTTCTCTGTGTAACATATCTCTTCTATAGTGTGAGCTAATCCTCACTATGGTTTTTCCCTTATTGGGTTTTCCATGTAAATCTGGTGTTGCTGTGTATGTGTGATGTTTTTCAATTTCTGCCTTTGCATTGGATGCTTAATCATTTAGCAGAGTAATGATTTAAGTTCTGATGAATGTTTTAAGGATTAAATTGCTACAACTGATTCACCTCCCCCTCTCAGTTATCTTGTTCAACATAGAAAATTTTACTAAGGATATTTGATAAGCACACTTTGAATGAATACCCTTAGATAATTACTCAACGTGAGAAACCCAATTGAAGAATTCTCAAATTGGCCATTAACAAAAGGTGGATAGGGTCAATACACAACTTATGGAGCACAAAAAAGAAAAAAAAATACACATAAAGTGGGTTCCAACAAACATAATGTAAAATCCCTCATTACAACCAAAAACCTTCATCATTTAACAAAAAGTATCCCCCTCTATACAAAATTATTATATTACAAATCTAAAATATATTCCTCTCTCCAAGATTACCATAAAATATTATTATGCGGATGGATAAATCAACAATGCCAATAAAATGAATAAACCATATAGATATGTGATTTACATGGAGAAAACCTTTCAAAAAAGTTTTACTAAAGAAAGAAGAAATATCTATCAATTTTCAATGAACGTGATTCAATATCAATTAGCATACTAACACTTTACACTTTGAAAAAACTTTGACAACACTTGTGTACTTGTAAACAATGATATATAACCATCATCTCATATATCCAATATATAGACAATGAGAGGCTAAAACTACAAAATGTTTTACCAAAAAAATGGATACCATACAAACCCCATGCCCACCATGGAGAACATATTTGGAGAATAGTGGATACATCAATGGCTTCAAATGAGTTCAATTAATGAGTCTCCAAATATAATACACAATTGTAAAGTCATATTTGTTGGGATTAGGGTGTCTCAACCTTAGAGACCTAGCATTTATTTATTGTTATACAATGTAATTATTTATTTTATAATGTTTAATTGCCTACTAAAATTTTTCACATTATGGGACTTGGCAATGATGTGGCATCCTACATGGCATGTGACATGGATAATTTGTAAGCTAAATTAGTGGAGGTAGGCATCTACTTTCGAGGACCTAGATTTGTGCCTAAATTGGTGGCATTTGTCATAAGTTACTATGTAATGGGCTATGACAACTTGCTATGTTAGTTTAAGACTGGTTATGATGGTGGAAGAATCAAGAATGACATATTGCCAGTTAACTATGACAGGTGGGACCCATGTGATGAGGGTGCCTACAAATGCAAGGTATTTGCATGCATGTAGGATCATTGCATGTGCAGTGGTGGCTAATTTTATGGAACATGGGTTGATTATGGAAGATTGTTATAATTATGAGTTTTGATTATGATGGTATGTCATAATGAACTCATGTTCACACCTTGGGCATGGAAATTGGTTATGGCAAGTTTTGGGTGCCTTGTTTCATGTTGAGAGGTTATAAATACTTGTAGACTTAGTACAATTTTATGGTGGCGGGTTTGAAGAAGCTTACATGTTATGCTGTTGGAATTCATCTAGATTCTTATTATAGTGTGAAGACTTTTGAGCATTGGTCTGAGACTATATTGTAGCTGTTCTGTTGTTGCTAATAATACATTTGAGCTACATGATTTGGAGTGTGGGTTTTCTTGAAAGGATTTTCCCACGCAAACATTGTCTTATGGTTTTTTTATTGTTTATCTATTTTGATATGTATGCACATCTTCTGAATTTGTAACTGTAAGGGTGTTAAAATAAATTTTTGCACCTCTCTCCTGCCTAGATTAGTGTAGGAAGCTGCTTTCACTTACCTGACTTCCTTTCAATATTTGACCAATAACTTCCCAATGAATCACATTCTCAAGTATCATGCTCCATTTTAGAGTTCACTAACTTATGTGCACCTCATCCACTATAAAAATATTCTTCACTTCTTTCTCTAACACTTGAAACTTGGAAAGTGTCTTAAAATGGATTTAAAGTCAACTATTATTGTCATTTTTATGTTTTGCCTCCTTTATAAATGTATCTGACAACTAATACAAGATTCTAGAGAATCTAAATTATAAATTATTTCTCAAATTACACCCTAAGGATCCAAGTCTACCTTTCAAGAATATTGAAAACACAAAATATAACTAAAATTGCAAGATAAAGGCACCTTCATCCTTACAATAGTTTGACAATGGCTATGAAGTAGACTACAACCTCTACCAAAGGGAACGACATACTTTTAGACTTTTGATGTAGTCTAACGATGATTAAAAAGTGAACTAAAAAATATGGCAAAAGGGATTTATAAACTTTTGGACTTAAATTTAGAATAAACTCTTAAAATGAAACTCTCTCCTAATTAAAAAGAAAACAAAAATATTGTGTCAGATTCCCTAGTAATGATGGCGAATAGCGTATATTTCATTTTTATGTGGCAAATTATTTCGAACTGATCAAAAGTGATGTGAGGAAAGAAAACACATTGAATAACTTCGGTTCGTAATGGGGCGAGAGGAATTAAGTTACGGTACGGCTCATTTAAAAGGTACTTGTTATATATGAGGATAAAAATCGTTCCACGCTTTCATCCAAAGCGCTTCTTCATCGTACGCCGACCTAATAATGGAATGTTTGTTGTGTTGTAGGTCATATTTTCCCAAATATCTCATTTCAATCAATTTGCATTTCAGTCTAATGTGATCAATACCCCTCTCTAAATTTTTCTCTATAAACCTTTTTAATACTCTAAATTAATTTAAATTGACTAAAAATTAATTTAAAACAAAGACTATTTAAATTTGAATACACATTTCTTTTATTCACTCAAATTAAATATCTAATAATTAAATTGGCAAGTTGAACTAATCACCACATTCATTTAGTATATTATCTTCATTAATTATACAAACAATAATTGCTTCGAACTTTGGGTTATAAGGTTTTCAACATCACAAATCAAACCTAGATCAACTTCCTTGATTCTCATTCTTGTCAATAATATATATTGACACAAACCTTAGTAGTATTGTTCGATGATAATTAATCAATATCATTATCCATAAAGTGACAATACAAATAAATATTTTCAAAGATAACTCTTACAATGACCCTATAGATTAGGAATTAGAGATGTTACATATTCCTCTTAAGTACATTAGTTTCTCATTTGGTTCAAGAGATTCCCCTTGATCCAATTTTGAGTGTGCTCTCATCAATTTCTAATGAATTCAAAATATTATATTTTTAAATATCAACAAATTTATAAAAATTGTAATAATGAACCAAAATCAAAGGAGTGTTTTATGTCAAATGGTCCTTGATCTATTGGTCAAGTTGAATGAATTGCAAAGGGCCCATTAGAGATCATCTTATTGAGTATAAAGGCCATATGATAGTATTTGCAACTAGAAGTTCTATTTAAAGAGAGTACAACCATGCAACACAAAGGTAAAGGAACACATGCTCAACAAAGAGGAAGAACTCAAAAAATAGTGAAAATAATATTTTTTATTACCATCAATGATTAAAATTACAACTCATAATAATTTACAGATTGAAAATACACACTAACTTAAAGGTTACCAAGGACCTATGTACATGAACCACATGTTTATACTCAAATTTATAATTTGATTTGATAGGAAATCTAACATTTGTCATAAATTATGTAGCACACTCTAACATTTGATCTCAAAAAAATATTGCATCCATTGAATGCCTCTAAATTTGTTGTTGAAAATAAATAACAATTAAATTTAGACTAGAGAATCTTTGATATGTGTCACTAATTTTTCTAACATTTAGTATAACTACCAATGACCACCACACACATAGATACAAGGTGGATGCTACATTCCCAAAGTTTGATCCCTATCATTCCTAGGTAAAAAACTTAACTCTTTTATTATTGTAATAGTTTTCTACTTCCTCATATACCTCCATTCCTTTTTCTCATTCCTATTAGAAAATTAGAGTTTCCCTTCTTAGAGTACCCTTTCCATTTTCACCTTGCCTCGAGGCCTTTGAGGCTAAAATTTTCCTACCATTTTAGACCAATAATTTGTACCATCCTTGCTCAAAGTGCCTCATTTTTTTGCCTTCTCGACTCCTAACTCTTGCTACTTCAAAATTCTTCCTTCTTTTAGAGTCAAATTTGTGGCTTTCCCTTAACTTGGGTACTTGTTCCTTATCATCCTTGACATCAAAATCCCCCATCCTCCAAAAGTTTCTTAAGTCTATTTTTTAGACTTTCAAACTTGGTCATGATTTCATCCCTTCTTTGATTCTCCAAGATTATTTCATATGCAAAAAAATGTTCCTTTTCAAAGTTATCAGACTTCCCTTTCTCTTGGAACATGTTCCAAGATATGCCTAACTCCTAAACCTTGTCAGTTCTTCCACACTCTTTTACAGTTAGACCTTTTCCCTTCCATCTATGTTAGTACTATTTCCTTAGTTCCTCTAAAACATTGGTTCTTGATCACTTGCTATGTATTTCCCATTGGATTTTGAGGACTAGAATTCCCTATAAAATGGTATCGGGCCTGACTTAAGCCCAAAATATTATCACTAAAATCTTGATACTTAATTGAATCCTTGGGGATGTTCATTTGGACTTCCCTCTTTTGGCATGACTTCCTTGCCACCTCTAATCCGTGAACCTCAAAAAATAAAAAGTTTTCCTAGCTATAGAAAAGACTAAGCATTTGTGTTGGACCTTTTGATGGTTAAAACACCTCTTGAACCTCCAACATGGTTGCATGAAGTGAAAAAAATTATGTTCATGAATTCAAGTAAATAAGACAAGGAGAGGCTTAGTGTTGGTGAGTTCATAGGCTATTGAACTCAACAAATTTTTGGCTACCTTCATCTATGGAGAAAATCATTGACAAAATGAAATAGAGGGATGAAGAAAAATAGGACCAATTTTGAATGTCAATAAATTCATATAGGTTCATCAACTTATACAAGGTTCAAATATATAAAATATTTTACAATTTTTCTAACTCCTCAAAAATTTGGGGCATTTGCAAAAAGATGGGGGACCAAAAAGTGACCACCGCCACTTTTTGGCCTATCTAGGATATAACACAAGTGTGCTATAATACAATCATTATGTCTAACATAAAAATAATATTGTGTAGAGGCCAAGCTCATTTGAACTTGACCTCTTAACACCTTGTAGCAAAGAATAAGCCAAGGAAAGAATAAACATTTTTTTAATTTTATGAAATAATCACCAAAATACCACCACAATGTCTATGAGGTTGAGGAGGTAGGTAGTGCATTAGTTTTTAGTGAAAATTTTAGTTAAATAGAAATAGATTTTTTTAATTCAATTTTGTTTAATTTTTAGGAATTGAAAAATCCCCACCAATTCATTAAAGAACTAATTCACTAATTCAAGAAGACCCTAGTGAAGAACAAGGTCACAAAAAACTCCTCCAAAATTACCTTGACATTCTCCTAGAATGCAATAAAAATTTCTAGGAAAAATAGAAAAGAAAAAGAAAAAACTTCAAACATTTGAGAAATTTGAGTGGAACAACCTCCCATCAGTCCACCCTTGCTACCTCATTAGAATCTATCATATCTCGCATACATTATATGAGTGGAAAAATTAAGACTTGGTCAAAAAAGAGGGAAGAAGAAAGACAATTTTATGCCAACAAATTATATCCTATGGACAAGTAAAAAGTAATGAAATCTAATTTGTGTGCATTGTTCATTAATCCATGAAAAAATGCACCCCTACACAACATTAGCATGAGGTTCCCTATCCATTGGTACCAACACCAAGGGATAAAAAATAATTTTTTGGGATAGGTGGTGGACCATATTTGATCATTGTCCATGCAACAAAAATGAGGTCCTGCAATACATTTTGAAGAAACTGTGTTGTGAGTTTGTCCTCAATGAGATATTGAACTACTTTTGACATGTGAGAGTTGCAAGTATAGAAGTGTGTTGCCCAAGAATAGGCATGGAGACCCCTTTCTATCCCAACATTGAGCATGCCACAATCTCTTCCATTGTGAAGGAGAGTGTTGAGGTCGAGACCCTACAATTGATAAACTCTCTCACTAAGGACCTTTTATAACATACTAGGCCTTTAACACAAGTTTATGAGGATAAGGCTTCCAAGTCCCAATATTCACCTCGCATAATTTTTTGAAACTATGAGTCTTTTATGATTAATGGTTTAAGGATGATCAAGATGCACATGGCTAGTAGTAGGGCACATCCATTTTTGATGAATTGGTGTTCACATATGACATGCTAGATTCAAATTTTGACATTAATAGATAGTTAAACTTGAATAAGATTAAATTAAATTTACTATGATATTTAAAATTTTGAAATGTAATATTTTATTGTATTAGAATAGTTATTTGCATACTTAGGCTATTCAAATCATTGCATTTAATCCTTAAGTTCATTTTAGATTTGGTCAAGGGAAATTTGACTCACCTTTCAGGTTGTAAACTATTAGTCTTATATCTTGTCAAAATCTATCAAACCCCTGCAATCATAAACAAACAACCCTCTCATGAAATAATGAAAAGGTGGCAAACCCTAAAGAGTCAAATCTCCCAACTTAGGTTTCCCTTTTTTTAATTTTATTTTAGTGAACCCGACATGTTAACATTATAAACCTTCTAAAATCTAAAGAAATTCATCCTAGATCTAGGTTTAGCATTGCATTATTTTGTATTGTTCATTTAGGAATTTAGTTTTACATCATAAAAAACACAAAAAATATTTTTTTTGCATATCATATTGCATTATAGGTTACAATAGGGTTAATTTCAGTTATCATAGGTCAGATATACATCCTAATTGCATTTAAAAATCTAAATTAGGTCATTTAAATCTGAAATCAAATTTGAAAGTGTTCATTGCATTCATTTTGGTATCTTGCATATAGATCAAAAAGTGAAGAATTGTATTCTTTTGTTTGAAAAATACATCAACATCACCATTCTTAGATTTTGACATATTAGAATCAAGAAATTGCTAGATTTTAGATCTAGAAATTCTATTTATAATTTTCATTTATTGTTCAAACATTTTCAATATTTTTGCACACTTGCATTTTGAGTTACATTTTCATAAATTGAGAAAATTATGGAAAAAATTCATTGTCAGCCTATACACAAAAAAAAAATAGGAACTTCACATAGTATTGAACACTGCCAAATTTTGAATTTTGCAAAATTCTCTTCCAGACATAGTCCCTCAGGTGACCTAGTCCAAGCTATTATGCTCAAATTTTTGTGACAAAACCCTCTCAGGATCCTTTGTCCATATCTACTATCACTTTTTTTAGTTCATTGATGCATAAAAGTTTGAACCTCATTACAAGCATTATATTATCATAATGGCTAATTATTTTGGAGAAATATTGTTTTCCTTGAAATCCTTGGTTGATGTTTCATGTTCCGTTTTTGTCAATGACCCTAATTTAGATAATGAAACTCATATTTCTTGATCTCCCAACATATATCTTCTTAATGAAGATATCTTGAGGCAAGAAGAGTGAATCATGAATGAATTCATAAATAATACCTTGCCTAACATTGAGAACAATGTGGTCCTTTACCCTTCCATGGAATGGCTTAATCACCCATATCGATAATCAACACCACCTACCATACCACCACTTGAAATGTTTTCCACATCACATAGGGAAAGTGATCTACAATTCATACACCAACCAATGCACATGGAAGTACCCAATGGTAGAAACCACAAGGAAAACATACCACCCAATGATCCTCCATCCTATGAGAACAAAGTTACAAAGAAACATGTTATCTTGGAACAATGCTATGGCCCAGGTTTTAGGACCTTGAGAAAATAAGGATGTGATATAAAAGTTATGCAGCTGAAAGTAAGCATCAGTTTTTGAAAATGATGTTTAGTAAAAAAAATAAGTTAATAAAAACTACATAAAATAATTCACAATTTATTTTTTAATTTTTTGAAAAAATATAATTAGATTCTCAACACAAAATATCACAAATCACTAGTTTGCTTCATCTTCAAATTCTTAATGGTTTAGCTTCTATAGGCGTACGAAAGTGAAGATCTGGTGAAAAATGTTGATTTCAATGTCAAGTTTGGCCAAAAAGTGTAACCCATTATTGTGGGATCATAAAGAATGAACATGAAATCCATTCCCTTTTGGAACAAACACCATCCAAAGATACCAAAGGGATAGGATATCAGGGTCCCCCACATTTGCATCAAACATTTGTTCCACCAACCAAACCACATAAACTTCATGGTCCTAGTAAGAAGGGTGTGTTACATGTACTCTGCATCCTATGTTAGAGACTTAGTGTACCCCAACTACACTTTTACAATTGGGATTCATCAAATTCCCACTCGTTCAAGAATGAAGAGATACTAAATAAAAGAACAAGTCTAACACATCATATTGCACATATCATAGAACATTCAGACACATTACTAATGAATGCCATGTTTTAAAGAAGAAATTGGAATAATTATATCCTTACAATGATAGATTAAACACAATAATATAATAAGATGCATTTGATTTTCTCTTTGCCATGTGGTAGTTGTAGTATCACATAATACTCACTATTATGTATGGGGGTATAAACTAGGATTTATGCAATCGTTTTTCATCTTGCAATGAGAAACATACAATCATCCATTATGGCTCATATTTTTCCCTACACTTGGGGGGAAAGGGGTTAGGTAGCCTTATATTAGGTGCATTCCTTCTTACAAGGGATCCCTTTGTATCTCCTTAAAATATTAGTATAGCAAATACACTAACATTTTAAGGGGGAGCATATAGTCCCTCACATATTGTTTACATAAGAAATGGTCCATTTTTAGTGATGATAACATACATCTCCTAGAAAGCATGACCTTATCAATCAAAAAGTGTGGCTTTCTCAATATATGTTAGTGTCTCATTTGTGATGATATTAGGCTTGATATCCCCTAGTGGTGTGACTTTTCTTGGTATATGATATTCTCTTTGGTGGTAATACTACGACTAGTATTCCCTAAAGTGTGATCTTTTATTCCATGACTAGTCCTCTCTTGGTGGTGATCTGTCATGTGTGATATTCCCTAAGGTGTGATCCTTCATGTATTAAGAAATGCCCCTTTATCAGTTTTTGTAAATCACCTTTTGTTGTGGTGTTTCTTATAACACCCCTTGAGGTTTGGCTTTGTCTTTTTCGTCCCCTCAAGGACATTTAGTGCACCTTCTTAAGTAGTTTTTCATTCATCCTCTTGGATATTTATGTGCCTTCTTAGGTGAATTTGTCATTTGTCCCCTTGGACACTTATTGTGCATTCTTACATGGGTTTTTCGTTCATCCCCTTAGACTTTTATTGTGCCTTCTTAGGATAGTTTGTCATTCATCCCCTTGAACATTTATGCACCTTTTTAGGTGATTGTGGTGTTTTTCCTCTTGGACATTTATGCGCCTTCATAGGTGAGGCTTGTTTGTCCCCTTGGATGTTTACAATTTGGTAGAATGGTTCATGGATTTAGTATAATGCAGCTTGTTAGTTCATGGGCACCCCTTTTAACATGGCCACCTAGCATAATGCTGTTGAACATAGGTTGTCATTGATGTCATTGATGACAAAGTTTATAGTCAGAAGTGTTTGATGTCAAAGGATGAAGAATGTGTTAGTACTTTGAATTGTCATTATATTCCCCTTGACTTAAAGTGTTGTATGTCAGAAGTTTAGTTTGTTCAATGTTGGTAATTTTACTGTCAAGACACAAAATCAAGAAATATATATTTTCAGTTGTATGCTTGCAATATCTTGCTTGAATCTATTCTCTATGTTTGTGGTGGTCTGAAAGTTTGTATAAGTATGTTTTAGTTCAATGATTTATTTTAGGTAGAGAGATTTCTCTTGCAATGCAATTATGCTTCGTATTTCTTTTAGAAATGCACTTTTTCTTTGTGATTTGGAAGGTGAGTATGTCTACATTAGTAATACCAATTTCTTGAGTTTTTGTAGGTTTGGTTTAGTGTGCAAGAAGTTTGAAGTGATAGAAGGCTCTTTGTTCCTATCTATCAACCTGTTTGTGTTCAAGGCATATGCAATAACGGTTAGTAGCATGCATAATCAAAATCTTGCATGTGGTGTTAACATAGGACCTGGTTAAGGTCTCTATGGTAGCATATGACATAGGGTTATTTTGGTGGCAATAAAATTTAATTTTCGACCATTTGTTACATGTTTCATGTAATTTGAATTTAGGTCCACCATATGTAATCCCGACTATTTTTGGATCCATAGCCGACATGGAAGAGTGTTAATGTAATGCAATTTATATATTCCAAAGGTTCAGATGCACCAACATGCATCCAATGTATCAATGTATCTGTGTGTGATTGTATGAATTATAATTATATTTGTGTGAAGTAGAGTAGGTCACAGGTGCAAATTAAAGAGAGGGTGAAGGAGAACTGTATCAGAAGATCACATTCAGTGAGGAAGAGCATTAGTTGTAACTCTAGCATGAGTTGAGTTAGCCTAAAGGTGCTCAAGCTTTATCATTGTATTATGGTATGATTGGTGTTCTACTTCTTTTACTGTTTTAGTTGGGGATTGGTGTCTCCAGTGGGTTGGTGCCTACAAACACAATAGGGGATTGATGTCTTTAGTAGGTTGGTGCCTACTTCAGTGTGTAAAATTCACTATGTCACATCTCTTGTTGATTATTTTATCATTTTCAAAAAATATATATTATATGATTGTTTTGTATGATATTATTATATACATATTTATGCTTAGATATCAAAGTTTCGTTATTTAAAAGTTAATTATTTAATTAAAAAAATTAAACAAATAAAAGCAAATATTAAATTAAATAAATAAAAAAACTAGTTCAAAGTAAAATTGATTAAAATCTTAATGAAAGATCTATTTTAAATGCATGCATTATTATTTTAAATGTAAGAAAGTGGGAGTTACTTTTAAGGGTAACGACTGTATAAAGAATATGGTATGGGAGCTTGCAATGGAGGCACACTCAAGATATTGAAGGCATGCATTGAGTGCAGCCAATAAGGTGATGCTCAAAATAGATGGTGAGAAGGCGTCATTAAGGTGGCAGTCGAAATTGCTCTGTTTGGCATACATGCAAAAATGAAAGAATTTATGTGGGGCCGTTATAGCAAGAATGAAGGGGGCAGACGAGGAGGAATTTAGTACCAGTACACCTGAGAAGAAAACGAGCTCAAGCAATGCCAAGGAAAAAGCTGCACGGAAGGGGAAGAACTCTTGAGAATCAAACCCTCTCCGGTATATACAAAGCACGCTCTCTGTGATTTAGATACTATAGTTGATGTCAAGGGATCGACTCCGAGTGCTCATCGACGAGGCCACGGGCACCTTCGCAATATTATCAACGGCATGTCACCTCCCATTCTCTTCATTTGTATTAGTTCAGTCTTAACATCATTTCAGAACTAATGGGTGTCGTTGCATTTGCATGCTTGTATTGTCATCATTCTAAGTATTTTTATATCCTTTGAGTACTTTCATCTTCTTTCTAATTATTATAGCTGACCTCATATCATTTTGGCATCGCTTCAGTATTGTATTGACAGTTTAACATTGCTCATATATAGCTAAGCATATGTTCTTTTATTTGGGCACTTGTTAATATCACTGTTAGCGTAGAGTCAACTTGTTTCTTCAGCAGTTTTGTGTCTTAATATTATTTATATCTTCACATGAGATTGCACTTCTGAGCCTGTTTGTGCAATTATTCTTAAGCTTTTCCTTGCGGTCCAAGCTCCAATTTTGGCGCGGCAGGGAGAAGGCTAGCAAAGGCCATTGAATTTGGTTTGCAGCTGTCTTTTGCATTTGCTTGAGAACTTCTAAAATCCTCATCATCAAATCCACTTTGTATGCATCCTCCAATCACTACATTACATTAGATGTCTTTTCTTCGAGGTATTCTATCAAACACTTATCATGCCTTGTCTACACTTCCACATTATGCATTCATGTCTATCTTGGTGTCATAATTGTCTATGCCTCCTCCATTTGCTTGAATATCTTCTAGAAAATTCATAGCCTAGTCTTATGCTTCTTCAATTTTGCTTACATATTGACCAGAGTTTAATAGTTTATCTAACTACAATAGCTGCCTTGAACTCCTTCCATTAGACCTTTCTGAATGCCCATACTCTGTTCTAAAGCCTCCATTTTGGTAAAGAAGGGAGAATGCTAGTAACCATTGTGGAATTTGGTTTTACAACTTCTGGTTGTAATTACTTGATAGTACTAAGGTTTTCTTTTATTATTAAGTCCATTTTGTGCATATCCTGCAAACTTGGCATTCCACGAGGCTGCATTTCTTGGGGTACTTTGCCAAACAATTCATGAGCCTTGTTTATGCTTCCACACATTGCATGCATATCACTCTCATAGAAGAACTGAGCTCATTAGTTATGTGCAGTAACTCTTAATCTTTGTTCAACCATTCCGCTGACTTAAGTTTGCCTGCAAATGATGCGTATTCCAGTATTCATATTCAATGTCTTTTAATGTATTGGCACCTTCTGGAACAACATTCAGTTTTGAAAACAAAATTATAAACTAGAATTCATCCTAAAGCTAGATTTAGTTAGGCTGCCACCCAAAGAGAATATCGTCCGTTATGCATGGCTACTCCAACTGTTTGATGCTTGGTCTGTCTTACGCATGTGCAGAGTTCTTTTATTTGTTGCCAAATCTATAAGCTTTTAAGGTTGACATCCGAAACTTTAGTTGGTCGAAGCAAATCTGGCTTAGCTTTCTTATGCTTACAAATAAGGTCAAGATCTTTTTTTAAAGTTTGGAACAAGTAAAATTCAATTAGATTCATTTCATATAATATTATTCAAAATTTCTCTTATCAAAACCAAGTTGCCACTAAAAAAATTGTCATTGAAAAACATATTCAAAATAAATATGTTTCTTTTCTGATAGTTATCCAATCTTATTTTATCTCATTCAAGTCCTAAAATGGCTTTGTTCCTTCTCCCATCAATTTTCCTTAGCACCCTCGACCCTTTTCATCTTTTGAAATTTACCCCGCAATGTAATTTATTTTTCGAAGCATGTCGGTGAAGAGTTCATGTTCTAGAGATCCATTTTTTTTCTTTTGCCCGAGATGTATATCTCTTCCTTTCATGGCATGCATGTGTGAGTAGAAAATTACTTAACCTAAACCAATGTATCCAAACCTGCATAAATCGGAACTAAGAAAAGGAAGAAATTAGTGACATTGCTGGAATTTAATGGTTTTGTTAGTATTGGAATAGGGAAAGCAAATGATTTTTTTTTTTTTCTTAAATTGTTTATAGGTACCTTACTTGATAGTGATAGTTGTACATTCATATTTCAAACTGTTTTCTCATGGTCAATATGTAAGATAGTCAAATTAGATAATTGTTTCATAAAAGGGGAAAGTAGTGTTACATTTTTATAGATTGTTGCATGTACTAATTATGGTATGAAGTAAGGAAATGTCAATGAAAGTTTAATGCATGATAACATTAGTTACATGAAAGACATGAAATGCAAGGCGATAAATGCATGTCAAAAAGGTCTTAATGTCTGCCCAAAAGTATTGTATTGTTTATTGATTTTGTACATTTATGTTTAAAAGCTTGAAAGATTTAAATTGAGGAAAGATATTGATTTAATCATTGCATGAAGATTAAAAAGTGTTTTCTCACTTCATGACTATTTTGTATATGATATTTTATTCAAGAGTATCCTCATGTTGTGATAGTTATGTCTGGGACTGTCTTGTATGAGTGTTCTCTTTTATGAATACTATGCGAAACACTATTTTCTTGGGTGCTTGTGGAAAGTTACCTTCCTAGATAGGTGCCAAATATGGGTATCAAGGAGTGTAGACTTATTTTTCCAGTTATACTATTATTTAGTTGTATACAACTATATGCTTGGCCAAGCAATTGTAGACCATTGAAATATTTACTTATATTGCTCTTTGTCACATGGTAGTATCATTCATTGCATGCTCTTGTATAATAGAAATGCATCTAGATATAGTAGGCATGCACCAAATTCTATCTTGTACATCAATTTATTTTTTGTAAGCATCTCATGCAGGGTTGGTGGTTCTTTGTGTCAAGAAGAACTCTCCGAGGAAGCGTAAGCTTCATGGTTGGGCAGAAGAAACACTTGGACCATGTTCTCATTTGTTGATTTACAAATGACTATGTGAGAGTTGAAGGCGATCAAAGGCTTTATTATTTGCATCTCCACATAATTATTGAATTGTTATTTGCATATGTACTACCATAATTATACATCTTTTGTGGATGATTCCAGTGTATTTGTACATATTTTGTTCTTTCATTACGATTATGACTTGTTGACAATGGTTTGCCCAAGTCAATCTTGTATCTCAATATATTTTGTATATGTTCGATGTAAGAACATAATGTCAAGTGATGACATGGTATGAAATGAGGATATTCCTCTTGACTTCTTGTAAATAAAAGTATTTTCTTACCAATAATCTTTTATTTATTATTATTTGAGATTTGTTCTTTACACACTTGTACAAAGTATTATGAGGATGTATTTGGATAGTAGATCCAAGCAACTTTTCTCACCATGCTTTTTCCCATCCTAGGTTTCCATGTACATTTGGTGTTCTCTTGTGCAAATGTGTGTGCATATGTTCTTCCTTCATCATTAACTTCCTTCTTTAAGTTAAGTATTATTTCTGATGTGGTGATTTAAGTTAAGAGTTTTAAATAGATTTGATCTATTGATTCAATCCCTCCCAGTAGATCGTGTTCTCTTCAATTGGCATCAGATCTAGGTTCCTTTGAAGAAGCCTAACAACTTAAGGTAGATCTAGGATGGCACAAGAAAGTTCATCTAAAAACAAAGTACTGATCTTTGATGGATCCAATTTTGCATTTTGGAAAGTTAGGATGGAGTCCTATTTGATGGCTTTAGGAATGGACATCTGGATGTTAGTAGTAAAACAATATGATCCTCCTAAAAACCCTCCTCTTAGGGATCAGGCTGGAAAGAGAGATCATAAACTCAATGCTAAGGCAAGGAGCGCTATTTTATGTGGATCAACTAATTCTAAATGAAACCTTGGAAATAGGGTGCTCCGCCTTTTAGGAGATGAAGCACAAGGGATAGGTGCCTATTTCACTTCAAGTTTCACTCAAGGAAACCCTAGATATCTCAATCCAAGGATAGAATGAAGGAAATAAATCTGCTAAAGGTTGTCCTAGGGTGTGATTAAAGACTAAAAGGGGGTTCACCACCAAGCTAGGGCTTGGAAAGACAAGTAACATGCAAGACCTAATGCTTAAACCTAATGATTTGCAAGACTTGAATAGATGACTTAGAAACAAATGTAAAACAAAATAGTAAAGTTGAAAAGTGCAGAGGTGCACTTGGAAACCTGTAGAAGCTCAAAACAAGCTCTGAAATGCTGAAAATGTTGACTTTATGACACACTAGGACTCATACACTAGGCTGGGCATATTGGTCCCAGATTAGGATTTCTGGGTAGAAGTTGGAATCTGGTGATGACAAGTTTGGATCTTCAAAAATTTAGAAAAATAACTATATTGGGACTCATACACCAGAATTATCAGTCCCATTTTGTCGTGAAGTGTCTTGGGAGCAAAATTTTGAAGCAAAACTTTGTGAGCCTCTAAAGATGGATCAAATAATCCTTCTCCCACTAGTTTCATGCATATAGGTTGGATATCTTGCTCTAGATATGAGTCTCCATGAGCCTTGACAACTTTTGCAACATTTACAACATTGCAATCTTGATACTTTTGAAGGCTTCAAATCCACTTTTTTCTTCAACCTATAAACCCGTAATCACACAAAGAGAGAGAGAAAAAGTGTTGTTTTGTTAGGGAATAGGGGTTTTCCTTGGTCGAATTCCATTTAGATAATTAAACCAAATGATGAAACAATGAAATAAGGACATGAAACATGAAATGATGATACCTTGGATGATGTCTTGGAATACAAATCTGCAAACTAACATGAAGCCTTGAAGAATGTAGATCTTGATCTCAAATTGGATGTGAAACAATGCTTACAAATGGATCTTCAATGCTACATCAACAACATTAGCTCAACAAAATGCTTGATGCACTATGTCCTTGACATGATGATGGATCTTGAATTGCTACAAAAAATGAATAAATCTTCCTTTGAATACTTTAAAGATGCTCTTGGATGTCCTTGAATACTCTTGTGAAGTCTTGTAATAAAAAACTTGCTATTAGGAATGCTCTCTTGAAATTCTTAGGTGAAAATGAGTGAAATAACCTTGTATTTATACTTGTTTATGCTGAATTTCTTGAAATTACAACACTACAAGTCGACATCAAATCTAGGAAGATAAAATCTTTCCAAAAATTGAATTTAAATTAGGTCCCAATTAGAGTGGGACTCATACACCCAAGGTGGCATATGGGTCCTAGTGGCTCAAAACTAGGGCACACACTCCACTTAACAAGTCTTGTTTAAGGTGAAATTCAAAATTAGTTCCCAAGACCTAGGTGGGACTCATTCGCCCAAGATGGCGTATGAGTCCCAAACCACTTGATCTAGAAAAAATGACCCAAAATATTGAATTATGATTGGTTATTTGATATGTGTCGGGATTATCTCCAAAAAAATACATTTAATAAGGCTTGTGGATGCAAAATAGGGCCAATTAAGGTGTAGATAAGCCCAATTAATTAAAAAAACCCTATATTAGTGTCAAAGTATTACGATTTACTTTACAACACCTTAAATAAGGCACCATGAAGTCCATTTTAGTTTACAAGGGTCCTAAATTTAATGTGAAGGTGTAAATGAATACACTTTACAACACTAAATTAAGGCAAAGTTAGTTTTATTTAGCTTAGAAGGACCCTGAACCTAATGTGAATGCGTAAAAAACATTACAAGACTAGATCAAGGTGACATTAGGTTCATTTTAACATTAATTATTCCCAAACTAAGTGCGAAATGGTAAAGGGCAACATTTTCCGTCACTAAATTTAGCCCCCACTTTAGTGAGAGGAGGAACTTGCTTCAAACTCAAACTAAAGTAGACATTCAAGAGGGGTCCAAGTGTACCAAAGTGGATGGTCTAGGATGAAAAAGACCAAGGGGTTGGTCAAGCCCCCAAGATCCAAGATCCTACGTCAAACCAACATAAGCACAAAGGAACACACACAAGGTGTATGATATGCAACATCAAGATACACAAACATACAATGCCAATGATATAAAGATGAAAGAAAAGGTGGATCAAGCTTCGACTATTTGTCTCACATGTTGTGGATCAGATCTAAGCTCGTTTGTCCAAAGATGCATGCTCACTTTGAGGCAACATAAATTTAAGCTATCTGCTGGGTGAGTATCCAAAAGGGGTGAGACACATACGCACACTGTCGATATGCACTCACATATACAAGCAAGTGGCTATGGGAAAGTCACACCTAAGTTTAGCTCCCATATGTTCAACCAGACCAAATATATACCTCTTGATCACTTTGATAAGGCACCACACAACAATGAACTTTGAGCCTCATAAGGCAAGCAAAGCTTCGTATGCTTGGTACTCATGGACAAACAAGATGGCACCACAAGCAAGCAAAGTTCGTTATGCAAGGTGGCCATATAATGGATATTATAAATGCGAAATAACGTAAGGTATGTTCAAAGGGATTTTTCTTAGTTCATCTAAGGTCTCTTCTTAGGGAACATTGTGCCTAATGTTTCGAAGAGAGGACAAATCAAAGAAATATCACTTTCGAATAGAGGAAAAATCAAAGAAATGTCACGCTCTCGAAGGATATCAATCCCAATGACACCACCAAGAAAAGGACGCATCACAAGAAAAAAGAAAATCACACAATGAAACATGAGTGTCTATGTATGCCCCATACATAGACCATTGCTAACACCATTGCTATGAGCAATTTATTTAAAGTAGAAGAAGACATGAGAGGTTATTCGGAAAGCGCTATGCCAAGTCATATGTTACCAATTCGAACTGCATTATGAATAAGGGGTTTCCCCCAAAACTTAGTATGCCACATGTGAGCCAACTTAAGGCATGTCGTCCACATCCCAAGCTTGCTCTTATATATACATCGAAGGTGGTCAACTAGCCAAAAGAGACAATGACAAGTGACATACAAGGACACGACTACTTAACCCCTTGCCCCCACTTAGTACAAGACAAGGATGAGCTGAGCTGATTGATGAGAAACATGCTAGAGTGAAAATCAATATCGATTAGAGGAATTAGGTGCCCCAACATAAGTAAGAGCACCACACTCCTTAATATGTTTAATTTTATCACTTAAAGCCTTACATTCATTAGTAGAATGACCATGAACTCTATGATATGCAAAAAATGAACTCTTGTAATAGAATCTCTTTCCTATTCTTGGAGGGAGGGATATCAAACGATCTTGGAGGAGCCTCGACAAGATACCCTCTTGATAAATAGTAGAAGGCGTTCCTTTATTTTGCGACAAAGATATCTCTTCCTTAGTTCAAGGTGTCATACTTACACAAGACTCTTTAGATGGCTAGATTTTATACTCTTCCTTAAAGGAAGGTGTAAAATTTGATGAATTCAAATCATCAGTGTTTTGTGTGATGACATTGACATTAAGAAAAGATTTCTTTATTTATTTCAAAGGATAATAATCAAGACCACTAGTGTCTATCAGTTTAGGATGCACTAATGTTAAATTTGGCTTAGAAGAACATTTTGTAAGAATGTTGAAATTACTTGTGAAGGATTGCTTGTTTGTTTCAAGGGATAATAACCAAGACCATTAGTCATTTCTTATGTGTTAGGCTCTATAGGGACATAGATACCTTGTTCTCGAGCACCACATCCTTTTCCACTATATCCAAGTTGTTTCATAAGATCATAGCCTTTTCCATAAATATTTCTCATTTCTTCTAGATTCGGTGGTTGTTCATGGGTGATCCCACAATACTGGTTTACAATTTTTGGGCAAACTGGACACTAAATTGAGTTTTTTGAACTAAATATTCACTTTCAGGCTCCTATAGCAGCTAAACCATGAGGAATTTGAAGATGATGAAAACTAGTGATTTGTGATGTTTTGTCTATAGATTCTAAATGTAGTTTCTTCAAATTGTTTGGAATTAGATTGCACTTCTTTTTCCATCTCCTTCAAAAACTAGCTTTTAAAAAAAAAAACATTTTTAAGGAGTGACGCTCATCGTATACAACATAATTTTTTTTGTATAAAGGATAAAATTCTATTTTTTTTCGAATTTAGATTTGTAACTATGATATCTAGCACTTTCATTTGGTTTTATGGTATTTTATTATATTTTTTCTTTAATCAATTTTCAAAGTCAAACCAAATACAATTCAAACATAGATGGACTATGTACAACATAAATTTTTCTTTATGTATTGAAA
The DNA here is from genome assembly GCA_007115665.2 of Sequoiadendron giganteum. Classification (NCBI taxonomy): domain Eukaryota; kingdom Viridiplantae; phylum Streptophyta; class Pinopsida; order Cupressales; family Cupressaceae; genus Sequoiadendron; species Sequoiadendron giganteum. The sequence continues at coordinate 190,701,765 of CM021101.1, read as the reverse complement.
TTCAATTTCTTTTTAATGGATCAAGGACATCAATACCCAGCCCGAACGTATTTTTCAAAATTTTATTTTTGATAATCTGCTATTTTTCCACATGTGCAGAATAAAGAGCTTGATTTTTAGTGAAAAACCTATGTTTGATAAAACTAAAAAATAAAATACATAATAAAAGAAAACCATATTAAAATTATATTCGATGGATAGCTCATTTCGAGGACTATCATTATCTAGTTGAGTTTTTGAAGTTTGCTCCATTTTCATCCTCAAATTGAGCTTCGAAAGATAATTTTTTATAGAAATTTATAGATTTTTGAAGAGACAGGGGATTAAGGGGGTTTGGTCGAACCCAAAAATTATAATCGATCGAATATGGGTTCGACCGAACATTGGTTCATTTGAACACCTTTAAAATAATATGCAAAATTATGGGTGGGTGCTTTGATCGAACCCCCCTAATATGGGTTCGATCAAACCCTTAATGTATACATACAAAAGTCAATTTTTTTTTCCAAGGTTTCTTTGCGTTTTTTCGAGCTTAGTCTGTGTAAAAAATGATTTACATGTGACCCTCATGGTTCCAAGCGTGTCGGCTGAAAAAGACAATTCACAGGTGAAAAATGATGAATATTTTTAGAATATTATATATCTTATTTTTTATTGTTGCATTTGTTTTTATTATTGTAAGTTTTTTCAATTCTTTTGTCACAATTTTTTTGCATTTTGTAGGAGAATTTGATTTTAGCTTTCAAACAATTTTAATTTGAAGAAGAAAATGGGATGAAAAGCAAAAAGAAAAAACAAGGCTCAATGAAATTTTTCAAAAGATAAAGAAGAAAATAGACACAAACCAAACTTGACAAATTATCATAGAAGAAAACAAGGTACGTGTTTATTTCTTCTCTTTCTCTTCAAATATGGGTAAATTTATTTACTTACAATAGTGGGTTTATCATATGTTTTATCTAGCAACAAGGAAAAATACATCAAATAATTGATATATAAGAAAATTGAAGGTTCCTCATTTCAATTTTATGAAAATAAAAACTCATTTATGCACATCATCAATGAGTTCTATAAAACTAAAATCTGCAAGTTATCACTAGATTTCATAGTACCGCATTACTCTCAATTTCCTCTCTTTCTTCATAAATAATTATTTGTAGCATCAATGGTTCATCTTTATACATTCTTACTTTCAAATTTTCTTCATTAGATCCATGATACTTAATCACAACTCTATATTCTTACTTCTATGCTACAACCTTCCTTTTTATCACCATCTATCCTGTAATGCCCCACCACGCAACCCTAGAGGAAGTTACAATTCACTATAAAAGCGTACAATTTTTTTTTAAAGTGAATTAAACATACATGTTCAACTACAATTGACAACAACCTCTAAGGCTACGTAACCGAGATTACTTAAACCCACACATACATCAACATAAAACCATAACATTTAATGACAATATGAAATAAGTATTTAAACAACATAAAGATAGAACATAGCATATTGAGATATACATCCATACTCCATATTCATTAACTTAATCAAAAGGTTACATCACTCATTCCCAGAAAGAGGCAATAGTACAAATGTGTTACAATTACATAAGTCCACCTCATAAACATAAGAGGGGTAAAATAACATGTTACAAATTGAAATATTACAATGCTTGAATTAAAACAAGAACTGCGAGCTATCCAACTGGATGTCTCGCCACCAAGTACTGAAGATAAAAGGGGGACCCAATAGTGTATGGTGCATGTTCCACCCAACCAAGTGGTGCCCGAAGGCCCACCCCCCATGCTAGGAGATAGTAACCACATAACATGGACATTCTACAACCTCTAACCATAGGCTAACTCATACTGACTCATACTGACACAACCAATCAAATAAAAAATACAAGTCTAACTCTATCATGGTCACATTGCTTCTAGACATATAATTTGATCAAGTATGATAAGAAAACCATACACATACAAAAATGCCAATTGTTGTCCTAGACAGAGTGTCATCGCACAACTCATAATGAGTTACCCTCAGTGGATCTTCATAGGATTCGGTAATCCTAGAAACCTCAACTGACCCTTGACCCTCATACTTACTAATGCAGAATCAAATACCTCTCGTATTGACAAGATAGATGACCTTGCCATTCCAGGCCTTCCCACTCACTCCAAGCCTAAACAAGCACTTGTGACTATGAGTGAGGCTAGAACTTATCTTTTTAGTGTGAAGTACTACCTAAACTTCTAAGTACATTGTTTTAATTATCACTTGATTAACCTACCTCCGAAGGTTACCTAGTCTTAACTCTTATGGGCTCTGGCCCCTAACGGAAGCCACTCTTCTATTTGACAACACACATACAAATAAATCACCAAGGGAAACTCAAGTGCATACAAACTAGATAGCATAACCACTCCAACTCTAGGAGGAAACAAATAATGAAACTCTCTCCAAACACTAGAGGAAACAAGACACATAATCCACTCCTTCCAAAGGAGGCACAAATCATCCCCGTTCATGGAAGTCGGGTAAATCACTGACAAGGAACCATGCACTATCCAAGGGAAATACAAAATAGGTTGACATAAAAAAATAGACAATCCCCATCCTCTAGGATCCTCTTGAAGATTTACAATTTTGGACTAACAGTTAACCCATTTCCCCAAAATGCAACTTGATGAAATAGTTACAAAAGCATTCAAGTCATAATTCAAATCTAATATTAGGATTTCCTAAATCCATCCTCAATTAGTGGATAACATTATGAAAACAGTTACAAAGAAATAAATTAATTTCAGATTCACTAAATCCATTTCCCTTTCATATTCTATTCATAATAATTAATAACAGTTGCCCTTTCAATATAGTTGAAATAACTAATTAATTGCCTTTTCTATTTACAGAGAAAGGAAAGACTGGTTTGAATAATTAAATCAACTTCATTGTTTACTTTTAAAACCAACATAAATCCTCTACTAATTAATTTCTTTCATTATCCAACTAAATACAATGTCCATTTCATCTAATAGTTTACTCTTTCCAACTTTTATTGCATGCACCCAATTATTCACAATCATTAAATAAACATTCTAATATATATATTCTTGCAACATAACATCACATATATTTTCATATATTTAATTATATATATCAACTTTAAATATATATAATATCATTTATTACATAATAAACAAACTTTTTTAATCCAAATTTAATATATTAAAATAATACTAATATATATACAATATATATATCATATATATTTTATTAAATATTAACTAACCCTTTACTTCCTTCTTGGCGAATGGAATTATTTTGAACGAGGTTTTATAAAAATAAAAATAAAGAAACTATTTGCTTGGGGAGGGGTCGGCTGTAGCCGAACCCCTACCCTCCTCTAAACCCGTGCCAACCATGTGAGGGAGTGTCGGTTGTACTATGTGCAGACCGGCCTCTGCCCAAGGTTTGGGGTATGGTGGGGTGTGATGAGTGCCCCCACCCACCAATAAAATAAAATTAAAAATTTATTTATTTTTTGGATAATTTTTTTATGAGATTCAATTTCGCTTCCCCAGCGCACCGTACGAACGATGATTTTTGTTAATAAATAAAATCCACCGTAATAATAAATAAATATATTATATATATATATATATATATATATATATATATATATATATATATATATGTATGTATGTATATATAATATATATATATTGTTATAAGGAATTTCCACATAATAAACAAATTGGGGAAATTTTCAAAACATCCATCTATAGGAAAAATTATAAAATTACTAGAGAACTCTGAATTTTACAGAGGATTTTTGAAAAATAAATCTTTTAAACAACTTTCACAAATCTAAACTCAGGCAAAGAAACTACTAATTTTTTTGAACAAAGGTTTTCAATATACAAACTAAAATCCTCTGGGTTTCTCCGGCGTAAAATGTACAGAGGATTCAAAGAAAAATTCATTTTTCTACAGAGGTTTAATTTTCTAAAACAAAACTAGATATTGTTTTCCTCTAATTTTGATTTACAACTTGGATCTATTAAATTTCTCCAAGATAATAATTCCTATTCAGAGGTTTAATTTTCTAAAAATATTCACGACAACAACAGAAGCTTTAAAAATTTCCTTTCTCTAAAATCAAATCATTTTCCTTAATGGATCTAACAATACAATTCATTGAACAATTCAATTTCTAATTTAGATTACAAACAATAAAATATCACAAGTAAAGAACCTATATCAAGAAGCTTCAAACAAAATGAATATTTGACGCCGAGCCTCATCTAAAGCTTCTACATCTTCTATCCAACAATTCCAGTAATTCCAACCAAAATAGTATCCAATAATCACAGCAGGAACACAAGAATAATTCCAATCTAATTCTACAACCAAGAATTCTACAATGCTCTGTATATTTTCAATTTCTTCCTCCAAAAATATCTTTCTTCTCCCAAAAATAAAACCTCACACTCTCGTGAATAAACTTTCCTCCTTCTTTTCAATTCCAAAATTATCTCTCGTGAATAACTTTTCAACAACCTCATCATTAATATAACTCTAACATGCTGGCAAAATTAAAATATCTTCTAACAACCAATTTAATTTAATAATTTCAAATACAAATTTAATTCCAAATTGAATTACCAGTAATTGAAATTTAAATTCCAAATTAATTAAATTCCCCTTTTTCTTTAATTTTCTAAATAAGCAAATATAATTAATTAATTTTTATTATTTAATAATTAAATTCAACCCCATGGATTAAATTAAATTAATTAAATTAATTAATTTAAATAATAACTTCTATCAACAATGTATAATTTTGATTAAATAACTATCAACATAATTTAATGCAATAATTCTAAATATTTATTTCGAAAACAAGAATCCCTTCAGAATTAAAATAACATTAAAACATGGCAATCAACGAATCAACAAACATGACCGACGACACATTATGGCTAGGGTGTAAACTTGACACAAGTTACCTAGCTACTATCTCCCGTTCAACTTAACCGTTGGATCGACACGCTCAAACCTGTGAAACTAGGTGGAGTCGATGTCGTGTACTTGCAAACCTGTAAACGAAATAACAAGGATAATATATATATATATAAGCAACATAAAATACACACTGTGAAGAGGAAATCACAGAATCGTAGGGTGCTCGCAAGCGAGTGATGCGATCCCATCCCCTTCACTAATACACTCATCATAACTGACATTTCCATCATAATCCAATAATCTCATATGCAATAACATGTTATATCAACTAACAACATTAGACCAATTAAAGTATGTAAAATAAAACATCATATAAGATACACCACATCACACAAATAGTTCGTCGCTCTATAAACAACGATCAAATAACACACACAAGATATAGTATCTGAATATCCAGAAACACAAATCAAAGCAAAACAAGGACACACTGTCCAATCTAGAAAGCAAAACGAAGGGGTATTACGTATCCTTTCTTGCACATGAATTTTTTATTCTACATCATCACAATTTATCATTCCTTCATATTTAGATTATCTTGAATGTATTTATTTTTGTTACATGAGCTTATGTGCATTCTTATATTCAATTTCACTTAGCACCCCTTTTGCATTCTCTACTAGTGTCTCCTCCTTGAAATACGCATTTTGATCGTATGGCCTTCATCTTCCTTCCTTACTTGGAAACAACCAATATGTAGTGCCCCACCTTTTTTTGCATTCTATTAATAATATTCCATATATCTCCTACCTCCTAAAATAGGTTTCTACATTTTTCTAGTACTCTATCTAATCTCCATATCAATTGCAAACATATTTGTGGTGCCTACTACTACTCTTTTATGAATCCTTATACTAAATGCTTTACTAGTTTTGATCTACAATATATTCTCTTTATTTGTATTTTTTGTAGCACCCAATTTTGCATCTATCTATGTTTATGTCCTTCTTTAAATACTTATATTTATTTCATCCAATTGTGCATCATCAATTATATCTATGGTAGAAACACCATCTTTCACCAGTATTTCCTCCTCTATCTTGGTATCTCCCTTTGTATCAATCTTAGGTAGCTTCCTCAATGAATATAGCCATCTAAATACATCATCTTCTTCTACATCTCTTTCTTTTGGTATCTTCTTGTCATAATATTAATCTATATTTATATTCAATGATATATACACTATCTAGCCCTCCATGTATAAAATGTCAATTCTTCTTTTTGGGAGTCAAAGATTTCATTACATTCTACATGAACCAATTTGAGATTAAGCAAAATTTTAAAAGAACCAAAGAGTCCCTTTGAATCTCAAACACCTCAAAATTTATTTTTCCTTTAAACCCAATAGGCTGACCTTTATATTAGATACCATGTGCTAATTAAATTTTTGGATTTGCTCCCTCATCTAGTACTATATCATAGGGAGTATCATGTAAATTTGGTTTCCCAAGCTCCTCCCAATTTATTTAAAGAACAATTTTAACATCTACTCCCAAGTTTATTAATAAATTTTTCATCCATAAAAATGAGTTCTATATGATTGTGCCCATTTAGAAATATTAAGATGTGAAAGATATGCATTTTGTTGTAATTATCATGTTCTAATTAATGTCTATTCTAACATGTTCCAAGCCAAAAATTAAATTATTTGAGTGTTGAAATTTATATATATTTGTTGTTTTATAACTTGAAAATTAGATTTTGTTCAGTATTAATATATAGGGACTGAAGGTTGAGACACAAATCCTAACGATCTCCCGTAATGGGATACCTTATCTAAGAAAAATAAAATATTTAAATTTACTAGATCAACTATCTACTTAGGTACAAAGAGGCTCATAGACTTGCCACACTATCTAATAACATGCTAATTTTTTATGGAAACCATAAAATTCTTATGTTATATAACATGATTGAACAATATAACTTATAGTAACAAGTCTAAAGCTTAGTCACTAGCATGCATAAATTTAATTGCATTAAAACATGAAAATATAATAGTGAGCTATCATGTTGTAACACATTCATATTTTTGATGAAAAATAGTCACGAGTAATGTGTGTTATTTTGTAATACCTGATAAAATTATTGTGTACTATAAAGTGCATTTTTGTTGATTTGGGGTAATTTTAATTTAATGAATTATTTATCTATAAGATGGGAGGGGCAAGTTTCTTTTTTTTTTTAGCAATTTGAGTTCAAAATTAAATCACTTTTATTTTCATTTATGTTGAATCATTTTTTAATTATAATCTAAAATTTGAATCTGTTGACAACTCCAAACACTCATCTCTAAGTTGAAATACATTATGCACGGTAAATTTTATGTTGAATGAAATGCATAAAAGAACCCCCTCAATTTCCTCCATCAATTACAAGGAATTCTTGTGATTATTAATTATAGGTTTTAAGTTGTCTCAAAAATAACAAAATGGAAATTTTCAAACATTAGTAAAAAGCTTTAAAATTTAATATAAATATAAAAAATATGCATTGGAAAGATTTTGTAACATCATTTGAGTTTACAATATCTATACAAAATATTCAAATTAAAGTAACATAAATACAGGTCTAGACAAATTTTAGATATATATATAGTGACGTCTTGCATATTTTTACTTCAGACGTCTTGTCAAAGGCTAAAAATTGGAAGTGCTAACTAATTTGGTGTAGGACGATTGATTGAAGACTTGATTTTTAAACTGTTTGTGTTTTAGCTTAGAACACATTTCGATTGGTGCTTTAAAACGAACATATGTCTTCCATCATATAGATTTAATTAGGGGGTGAGTGAACACTGTTTGTTATGCTTGAGATGGTAGGGAGTATGATCTCACCTTGTGCGAATTTGGTGATAAAAAACCAGACCCATCATCTTTGTATGTGTTTAATAGCTTAGAGGGGCCTGCCTCACAAGAGGGAACGACTCCAATTGATTTTTTGCTCGGGCCGGTATATAAAAGGATGAGTCTAAATTGTCAAGTCCTCATGGTATGCATGCCTTAGTCATGCATGTGCCATTCGAAAATAGGTACCTACCTTTTCTTTTAAAGGTATAAGAGCCCCTAGTAGAGTGGTTAAAGCCTTAAGTGGCTTTTTGTACGCTCGCGAGGTGCCATGTCCCTGAGTATTCACTAGAAACCTCTTGTTTTAGAAAGCCAAAATCCCTTCTATTCATTGGTGCAGCAATGGTCATTGCCAAGGCATCCACATTCTCGCAGTTCTTAGTATAGGTGAAGATTCTGTCATGGGAGATTCATGAGGGATCGAAGCTTGGTTGACCTGAGAAGTGAGTGCAATGTAAGGGGGAGCTAGTGTGGCCATGATTCTAAGTCACCCGCTAAGAATAAGTGCATCTGGGGAAACCCATGTGGAATCCAGTGAATATAGTCCTTGCCAACCTTAGGATTTGTGCTTTTATTGTTAAAATCAAACATTTTGTCTGCTATGTCTTGCGTGTGTGTTTAAAAATAAACCTGAAACAAACATCACACCTAGTACTTGGCAACACCTTAAACCATACAAAATCCCAAAATATCAAACAAGAAAAACATACAACATGAACAAGTATCACTTAGATTTCTTGGGGCCATCATCCTTTAGTTCTGATTTTTCAATCCGTGCATTCCACCTAGTCTTTCCATCCCATATAGTCCTTGAATATTCATATCCCTTTCATCATAGTCCTTACATATTCATAGTCTTGCATACATAGATCACAGATCACATAGTCCTTGCATACATATATATCATTCCACCTAGTTCTTGCATGTACAACCCTTTGCATATCAAGATCATATAACCTAACCTTTGCATGTTCCATGAATTTAGTCCTTTGCATATTCATCATTGATCAAATAGAACCCTTAGCTTGCACTTCCACTACTCTTCCTAGGTCTCAAAATCAACCCATTGGCTATGTATACCCCACAGGTCACTTAAGGTTTATCATGGACTTGAGTTAGGGAGCATACCATTATCCTTGCTCATCTAGGGAAATCCTTTTGCAGTCCATCATCTCCTACATACCCTCTCTTGGTCATTGGTCCCTTGTGTTTATCCATCATAACACAAGTCAAGCCTTGCATTGTAACCAAATTTGGACCTAAAGTTGCATTTGAACTCTTGCATTCTTAGCTTATCACATCATATCATACCATTTTCATATATCCCATCTTATAATTACATCCTTTTCATTGCATCTTATTCCTTACATATTCCTAGTCTTGCATACATAGATCACATCACATAGTCCTTGCATACATATATATAATTCTACCTAGTTCTTTCATGTACAACCCCTTGCATATATCAAAATCATATCACCTAACCAAGTTGCATACATTCCATGAATTTAGTCCTTTTCATATTCATCATTGATCAAATAGAACCCTTAGCTCTTGCACTTCCACTACTTTTCGTAGGTCTCAAAATCAACCCATTTTCTATCTATTACCCACATCACTTAAGGTTTATCATGGACTTGAGTTAGGGAACATACCATTATCCTTGAGTCTAGGGAGATCCTTTTGGAGTCCATCATCTCCTACATACCCTCTCTTGATCATTGGTCCCTTGTATTTATCCATCATAACACAAGTAAAGCCTTGCACCGTAACCAAATTTGGACCTAGAGTTTCATTTGACGTCTTGCATTCTTATCTTATCACATCATATCATACCATTTTTAATATCCCATCTTAGAATCATATCCTTTTCATTGCATCCTAGTCCTTACATATTCCTAGTCTTGCATACATAGATCACATCACATAGTCCTTGCATACATATATATTATTCCACCTAGTTCTTGCATGTACAACACCTTGCATATATCAAGATCATATTACCTAACCAAGTTGCATACATTCCATGAATTTATTCCTTTGCATATTCATCATTGATCAAATAGAACCGTTAGCTCTTGCACTTCCACTACTCTTCACAGGTCTCAAAATCAACCCATTTGCTATCTATCACCCACATCACTTAAGGTTTATCATGGACTTTAGTTAGGGAACATACCATTATCCTTGAGTCTAGGGAAATCCTTTTGGAGTCCATCATCTCCTACTTACCCTCTCTTGATCATTGGTCCCTTGTGTTTATCCATCATAACACAAGTAAAGCCTTGCATTGTAATCAAATTTGGACCTAGAGTTGCATTTGACCTCTTGAATTCTTAGCTTATCACATCATATCATACCATTTTCATATTTCCCATCTTAGAATCATATCCTTTTCATTGCATCCTAGTCCTTACATATTCCTAGTCTTGCATACATAGATCACATCAAATAGTCCTTTACATATATATCATTCCACTGATTTATTGCATGTACAACCCCTTGCATATATCAAGATCATATCACCTAACTAAGTTACATACATTCCATGAATTTAGTCATTTGCATATTCATCATTGATCAAATAGAACCCTTAGCTCTTGCACTTCCACTACTCTTCACAGGTCTCAAAATCAACCCATTTGCTATCTATCACCCACATCACTTAAGGTTTATCATGGAATTTAGTTAGGGAACATAACATTATCCTTGAGTCTAGGGAAATACTTTTGGAGTCCATCATATCCTACATACCCTATCTTGATCATTGGTTCCTTGTGTTTATCCATCATAACACAAGTCAAGCCTTGCATCATAACCAAATTTGGACCTAGAGTTGCATTTGACCTCTTGCATTCTTAGATTATCACATCATATCATACCATTTTCATATATCCCATCTTAGAATCATATCCTTTTCATTGCATCCTAGTCCTTACATATTCCTAGTCTTGCATACATAGATCACATCACATAGTCCTTGCATACATATATATCATTCCACCTAGTTCTTGCATGTACAACCCCTTGCATATATCAAGATCATATCATCTAATCAAGTTGCATACATTCCATGAATTTAGTCCTTTTCATATTCATCATTGATCAAATAGAACCCTTAGCTCTTGCACTTCCACTACTCTTCGTAGGTCTCAAAATCAACCCATTTGCTATCTATCACCCACATCACTTAAGGTTTATCATGGAATTGAGTTAGGCAACATACCATTATCCTTGAGTCTAGGGAAATATTTTTGGAGTCCATCATCTCCTACATACCCTCTCTTGATCATTGGTCCCTTGTGTTTATCCATCATAACACAAGTAAATCCTTGCATCGTAACCAAATTTGGACCTAGAGTTGCATTTGACGTCTTGCATTCTTAGCTTATCACATCATATCATACCATTTTTAATATTCCATCTTAGAATCATATCCTTTTCATTGCATCCTAGTCCTTACATATTCCTAGTCTTGCATACATAAATCACATCACATAGTCCTTGCATACATATATATTATTCTACACAGTTCTTGCATGTACAACCCCTTGCATATATCAAGATCATATCGACTAACCAAGTTGCATACATTCCATGAATTTAGTCCTTTGCATATTCATCATTGACAAATAGAACCCTTAGCTCTTGCACTTCCACTACTCTTCACAGGTCTCAAAATCAACCCATTTGCTATCTATCACCCACATCACTTAAGGTTTATCATGGAATTGAGTTAGGTAACATACCATTATACTTGAGTCTAGGGAAATAATTTTGGATTCCATCATCTCCTACATACCCTCTCTTGATCACTGGTCCCTTGGGTTTTTCCATCATAACACAAGTCAAGCCTTGTATCATAACCAAATTTGGACCTAGAGTTGCATTTGACCTCTTGCATTCTTAGCTTATCACATCATATCATACCATTTTCATATATCCCATCTTAGAATCATATCCTTTTCATTGCATCCTAGTACTTACATATTCCTAGTCTTGCATACATAGATCACATCACATAGTCCTTGCATACATATATATCATTCCACCTAGTTCTTGCATGTACAACCCCTTGCATATATTGAGATCATATAACCTAACCAAGTTGCATACATTCCATGAATTTAGTCCTTTGCATATTCATCATTGATCAAATAGAACCCTTAGCTCTTGCACTTCCACTACTCTTCACAGGTCTCAAAATCAACCCATTTGCTATATATCACCCACATCACTTAAGGTTATCATGGAATTGAGTTAGGGAATATAAAATTATCCTTGAGCCTAGGGAAATACTTTTGGAGTCCATCATCTCCTACATACCCTCTCTTGATAATTGGTCCCTTGTGTTTATCCATCATAACACAAGTCAAGCCTTGCATCGTAACCAAATTTGGACCTAGAGATGCATTTGACCTCTTGAATTCTTAGCTTATCAAATCATATCATCCCATTTTCATACATCCCATCTTAGAATCATATCCTTTTTATTGCATCCTAGTCCTTACATATTCCCAGTCTTGCATACATAGATCACATCACATAGTCCTTGCATACATATATATCATTCCACCTAGTTCTTGCATGTACAACCCCTTGCATATATCAAGATCATATCACCTAACCAAGTTGTATACATTCCATGAATTTAGTCCTTTTCATATTCATCATTGATCCAATAGAACCCTTAGCTCTTGCACTTCCACTACTCTTCGTAGGTATCAAAATCAAGCCATTTTCTATCTATCACCCACATCACTTAAGGTTTATCATGGACTTGATTTAGGGAATATACCATTATCCTTGAGTCTTGGGAAATCCTTTTTGATTCCATCATCTCCTACATACCCTCTCTTGATCATTGGTCCCTTGTGTTTATCCATCGTAACACAAGTCAAGCCTTGCATCATAACCAAATTTGGACCTAGATATCATCCCACATAGTCCTTGCATATATATATATATATATATATATATATATATCATTTCAAAAACAAACAAATCTACGTGTCCTCCAAGTCAAGTTGTCCACATCATCTCCAAGTCAAACTTCTCATCCTCCATACCAACCATGCATAATCTTTCATCCTCCGTCCACCTACCTTCACCATCAAGAGTTGCCTAACACAATCCATGCCATTAATCCACAGTTCAAGTGTCCACTTATCACCCTTATCCTCTATTCTTCATTCAGAGCCTAATAATTGCTTATCATCTATTTTCAAATGTATTTTTTTCCATGGAATTCTTAAGTTCAAGAATCTTTGATTTCATATGTTCAACTCCACTTATATATCATCATCTCTCACTTTCTTTGCACAATATTTTGTGACATGTACAAATGGCTCAACAAGCAGGAAGTTCTCAAGTAGAAGTCAAGCCCAATCTAGATATTGGACCAAACGAATCAGTTGAAGAACACATGGACCTTGAAGATAGGGAGGAGGCCCGAGTTCAAACAATGCATGTTAGAGAGGGGTCAGGATCACTTCCTTCTACACCAATGGATGAGCATATAAAAGTAGCTGAAAAGGTGGGGAAACAAATTTCTTATAGAAATTTAGATCATTTACTTGAAATGGATATGGAGAAACTGAAATGTTATGCCGACCAACCTAAAAATACGAGTAAGAGGTCAATGACTAAATCTATAAATAGAATAATCCATGATCATTTCAATCATCTTGAAACACTTGAAAAAACCCAATTGTTATCATGTTTACTTCTTCGTAATGAGCTGAAAGAGTCATTACAATTGTTGGGTGTACATTTTGCATCAAATAAGAGGAAACACATGAGACTACAAAAAGATATTGTTGAAAATGTTGAAAACGGTTTAGATTCCATTGGGAAAGGATCTCGATCAGTGGATAAGGCCATTGCAAGAAAGGTGATTTTGACATTTGTTTTAAATAAAGAAATATCCAGAAAAAGAAAAATGTCAGCACTTTCCACTGAATTTGGTTATAGTAGAACCACACTAATAAAATATGAGAAAAAGAGAAAGGTTTTGGATGATAGTTCTGAAGGCAATTGGGCAATTATGTGTAGAGCTCCCCATTTTGATAGGATTGAAGATGCTATTAGGAACTTGATCTCAAGTTTTTGGAATGATCAGACCCGTTTGTCATCAAATACTAGAGATGTTATGAGGCACAGGATTGGACTTGGTATTTATGAAGAACATATTAAACATTGGATAGACATAACACAGCTTGAGATGTATATGAAATTTTGTAATATGTATCCTCATATAAAGATTGGGCAAACAATGTTTGAAAGGTTAAAGCCATATTATGTGAAGATAAACAAGTTTTTTGAAACTTCTTGTTGTCGTTATCACATTGAATTTGATCTCTACTATTAGGTGTTTCAAAAGATGAGAGAAGAAATATATGGTTTTCAAAAGGAACCTCCTAAATAGGTAAGTTTGTTCATAAAGGATCTATTATGTGATCATGAAAATGGACCTCAAATAAAATGCATAAAAGGACTCTGTGAAACATGTGGAAATTTGGCTAACTTTCCTTCAACAAATGAAAATTCTGACCTAACAAAGATAGTAAATTGCAAGAGTTACAAGTATGTAAAGTTTCAAACAAATTTTGGGAAAGAATCCACAAGGTTAAACTATGTAGAAGAGGAGATACCTATTGGGAAATTTATGGAAGATTTTCAAAAATTGATACAACCATAATACAACATTCCTTTTATGCTAAGTGGCAAAGAACATCAATTTCAAAAATTAAGAGATACTTTCCCACTTGGAACAGTTCTATCAGTAGTTGACTTTGTAGAAAATTACTCTTTTGTACATCAAAAAGAGATTCAATCAGAATATTACTTTTCAAAGCAGGTCACTATTATGGTTCATGTGTGTTATCGACATACACAATTGGAATTGGATGGTGTTGAGAGTACAGATGAACAACGAGCCATCAAGAAATAATATCACTTTTATATTAGTGATGATAAAGAGCATGACACACTTTTTGTACAACATTGTTTTACAAAATGTTTTTTTGAGAATTTGAGAAGTAGGGGTGTAAAATTTGAAAAGCATTTTGTATGGTCAGATGGATGTGCGACACAATTAAAATCATCACAACCATTTTATGCACTTTCTAGATATCATAAAATTTACAACATACCACATGTTTGGAGTTTCTTTGAGAGTGTGCATGGAAAGGGTGAGCATGATGGTGCAGGAGCTTGCACCAAACGTGCTTTAAGAAAGCATCAAATGAGTTATTCAGAAGATTGTATAGACAATGCACATGATGTTGTTGAATGGTGAAAGAAACAATTTACATAAAATGAGGTCGACACATCTTCAAGAACAAACCAAAACATTCCACATAGAGTGTTTTGGGAGATATCGGTTTGTATAAATTACATTTTTAAAAAATAAATTTATTTAAATTTAAAATTTACTTATATATATATACACACATGTTTGTCCACATAAGTTTGTTGAAAGTACATGTATCTAGGTGTGGATAGAAGATCGATGCATGGATGCAAGAGGGTAGAAAAAATAAGATCTTTGCATTGTGTTATGAGTTCAGATAGTCACCCTAGATGGAAATTATACACGAGGGATTACTCTTGTTTCTGCATTGAGTGCATTGCGAGAAACTCTCATGCATGCAACAACAAAGAACTTGAATATGTTAGTAAATGGGATATGGTGCCACTATTCATTTCAGACACATACGATGAAAATGAGGATGAAAGATTTCAAGACATTCCTTTGATTTCAATTGATTATGACCATATTTCAGGATTGGTTAGAAAAGGTACATGTGTAAGTTTTCAATAATTTAAATATTATATAAATTTAATGATCTTTAAAGTCTAGAGACAATTCTATATTTTTTCATAATTTTATTGTGTAAATTTGGTGTAGAGGAGATGTTTTTGCAGTCATAGTAGAGCTTGAAAACATAGAAGGTGTTAACTATTATTTACTGCGTTGCACAAAAGAGAGGAATAAGCTAACACAACCTGAAACAAATGATGGAATGTTATTTCCCATAGGCGAGTTTGAACTTAAAATTATATATATACATTGTGTACATGTGTACATTACCTTAAAAACATTAAATATATATTGTACAAACCTTGAGCATGGAAATGTTGTACATGTGCACATGTCTTACCTCAGGTACATGTTTACCGTGCAGGTTCTGTTGTTTTGCAAGGGATATATCTAAAAAAATTCAAAGTTGTTCAACATGGGATTCATTTTGTGGACTATCAAGCTAATAACAAGGTATATCAATATAGTCACCTTATAGTTGCTACTGCCCTACATCTTCATGCAATTCCACATGCACGTGGATGAAAAAAATGGAGACTAGATAGTGATGACCATCAATTTTTTTTACATGTTATTCAAGAGTGGGTTGAACCAGAATATTTGAGTTAGATTATATCCATGATTTTCAGGTTCACTTGTACATGTACATACATGTTCAAGATGAGAACTTACAGTAACTTGTTTGAACTCTGGATTGTTTTAGTTACTTATAATATATGTTGATGACAAGTGTTTTAAATTTGGTTGGACACAAATTAGGGGTTGAAATACATTGAGAACCTTAGATTGAGTAGATCTTTCCAATTATATATTTGTTCCATGGAATTCAAGTACTTGTTATGTACATAATGTGCAAACCTTGTTACAACAATTGCAATTTTTATATCTATTTAATATGACTATCTATTTAAAGGTGAGCATTTAAACAACAAATATTTTTTATATTAAATTTATTGGTCCATAATTTGAGTATTCTATAGTATCTAATTTTCATAAAAAAAGTCATTGGAAGAGTGATGGTGGGAGTAGAATAAAATTTAGTGTTAGTTTCAATGATCCCCCAAAGAGCATGTTTATTTATTTATATCTTCAATAATGTTGTATTTATCTATATAGTTGTATATATTTAATTGATGGTTAATATTATAGTTAATTAGTTTTTTCTCATGCCCTAAAAGAATTAGCAAGTGATTGCATGTCCCCTTAAGCCATCCTCTTAGGCCCCTTCACTCATCTCCTACATACATTTTAAAAATTTAGGCAAGTTTAATTTATTTTAGGTAGACCTTGCAACTACTTGGCATGATTGTGACTACTCAAGGGCATTTAACATGTGACAACATATTATATAATTCTCCTACAATAGTCATCACTTGAACATAAGAAATTTCTAATCTAATTAGTTAACTTGATTTATTGTATTTTTTTAACATTACTTAGATTCAGGACTCGTAAATATCTATAGTTAATTTATTTAATTCCTCTAATTATATGCATATTTACTTGTTCATTATATTTTTTTATGATTTTTATTTTAGGTCTCTTATAACTAGTTGGAATGATTATGACTACTTGTGTATTGAATTTGTGACAACATAATGGATAATTTTATAATGGTAGGAATCATTTGAATATAAAAAGATTCTAATCTAATTTTCTAAGTTTATTTATTATAATTTTCTCACATGACTTAGAGTTTGACCCATGTATCTATAGTTAATTTATTTTTTATTCTATAGGGTGTATCAAATTGTATAGCTATGATACAAAAATAATTGATCTAATTGGGATGTCCCCAAACCTATTCATCTACAAAAAAGTTTAGAATATATAATTCATATTTATAAATTGATCATTTATATTTAAAATAGATCAAGCTATTTATTATTTTTAATATATATAAGGAGAAATTAGGGTTGGATTAGGCACACATCAATTTAAATTGACATGTTCCCTTATGTTATGTTGTGACATGCCACCATAAACACCCTAGGATAATAAATATGAAAATAATTAGGTTTTAAATCCAATTCAAACTCTATTTATAATTTTCTAGAAAAATACAATAGAACCATTTTAGCATGTGGTGGATGTTCAAAGACCATTCACTGTCACTCCCAAATATTTGATGCAATTAGAGGATTCCTACAACATCTAACTAAACGTATTTATCATGTTTGAATGGATAGGCTAATTTATGGAAGATTCAATAAATTATGGGGCTATGGTTGGTTTAGTAATATGTAATTCAAGGATCTATCTATTTGATAGTCCATCTAAATAGAATTTCCTTATCTCCTCCCTTCAAATCCAAAATGCACATCTAGATCCACATCAATTGATCTAACTGAATTAACAATTGCTAAATCGATGAATATACAAACTATATATCATATGGGGGCATATTAGCCTCATATTGGATAAAATTATTTTTTTATTATTTAACATAGTTATGTTTTCATTTATAGTTCCTTACAAGTGAACCTCATCAAATGGAAGTGTTGGGAGGTTTTTCCAGGTGGTTTTTGGGGGGAGGTGGATTGAGGGAGTGGAGGGGTTTTGAGGTGGGGGTATTTCAAGTGGTTTATTTTCAAGTGGGGGTTGAATATTTTATAAAAAATCTTCTAATAAAAATGTATACTCTAGTAATTTCTCTATTGAAATGTAACATGTTAAATATTATTGCAATTATCTAAATTTAAATTATGAACTTTATTGAATCATTGCATCATATTGGAGATTATTGTCAAGTCATAACATGGAATCATGATTTCATCTTCCTATTTCCTATTAGGTATATTCCTAGGACAAAACCCTATATTTATATAGATCAATTTGAGGCTTATCTTGTGAAAAATATATATTTATCTAGATATATATTAATAAGGAAGAGGGCTTTGATAATTTATAACAAATTTCATGTTAGTGATGATAAGAATAGGAATTTGAAACTTCTTAAGAAAGATACTAATTGTTTACCATAGTTCTTATTCATGTTCCCTAAATACTAGTTTAAATGAATCAAGTGGTAATCAGAAAAGTTATTTCATTGTGGAGTTTGTTGTTATTTAATGTATAGATATGCAACATATCTAGTAATTTTAGAATTTTGTTACAAGTCAAAAAGATAATAGAGGTATAATTTGAATTGAATTTTCTTAATGTTTCAAAGAATAAAATTTTCCTATAATTTAATAATGGTGTAGATTAAGAGATTATTTATGAAATAATTTAACATAAAATTTTATAACTTTAAGGGAAAGTGTTTGAAGGATGGTATATTTAATTATAAAAGCAATGTTCCTACCTATATTCTTTATAATTTTATATTTTGTTCTCAACTCCTCAATGGTTCATGTTAAGTCACTTTTAAAAAATAGTTTTGTATACAACAAAGTGATGCACTTTATTTGTACTTACTTTCTATCAAGATTTTAATTTCATCATTTTTATCAAATTTTAGAACTAGAAGAACATGTCCTTGAAATTAATAAATTATAGGCTCAAGTAAATACACTCATTTATAAAATATCATTAGTTTACTTGAGCTTGGGAGTCATTTATTTTATAATTTTTGACTGCTTACTATTATTTATTCAATGGGCGTGTGCGTGCAAAATATTTATTGTGATCAACATGAATGAACTTAATTAAAAAGTGGCATTCATTTCCTAAAATTCGACTCTAGAGAGATCAAATGTATATATCATATAAGGAAATGTAAGTTGTAAGAGATCATCAAATAAGCAAATGTATGTATATTGAATATAAGCAAATGTATACATATATCATATAAAAATGTAAACATATCAATATTGATCAATGTATAAACATGTAACATGTTATAGGAAAATTGCCAAATGTATGTATATCATAAGAGAAAATGTAAGTTAGAGATCATCAAATGTGGAATACTAAAGATCATCATATAAGATCATCATATATAGCAAATGTAAGTTAGAGATAATCAAATGTAAAATAATAGAAAGATCATCATATAAGAAAATACATGTAGTAAAGATCATAAATCTAATGCAGGGCCTAATATGAATGTCAACTCCTAGTCGAACAATCATTTGAATGAGAACAATCCTGCTTTGATGGATGTGCTGAGCCCTACAAATAAAATGGTGTACAAAATGTGTTAAAGACATATAATTTATATTAAATATGTATCTAGATCTATGCATACATATTCATATACATATACATGTGTATACATAAAAATTTAAAACTCACATGTCCACTAGCAATAGATTCATCCATAGAGTCACGTTGATGTACACGATCTAGAACAAGGCTAGGAGTGACATGAGGTATGTCCACCTACAATATATATTCATATATATCAATACATGAATATCTAGTTAAAACTACAATTTAAAAATAATTAAAAAGGAATTGAAACATGCACATGCACACATACATGCACATCATCTGATATCGGATGACCCGAGTCCTCTGAAACAACCGCCTCCACCATATCAACTATACGGTCAAGTGATGAACCAATATCTGCATCCATCTGATCTATCTCATGTCATTCCAAAAATGATGAGTGGAGAGGACTATGTAGGTGATATGGCATCGGCGATAACGAACCAACACCAACCAACATCTTAGTAAAATCCATAGTCTATGTAGCTACCGAATGAACAAATGGTGGATCTTGACGTGCACTAGTGCTGGGTTGAGAGTGATTAGATCCTGGAAGTGAATGAGCTCTGTGTGCCAAACGATCTCTAACATGCTCTACACTGATCCCATAGTCTGATGCAATGAAGGCATATGCCTCCAAGAGGTCCTCTGCCAAACAATGCAGAGTCCTACATGCCATATCTCCTGTAAGTGCCTCAAGCTCTTTGGGAGTAGAGATGCCTGCTGCTGTGAAAGGATCCATGGTGGTCCACTATGCTAAAGATGGTGTGGATCAGGGACATCTAGACATCAAATACTGACCTACATAATCAGTAGATATCCTAGTGGTGGCAGCTGCAATGTCACCTACAGTATCAATTGCTTCCTTTTGGGAAGCAACAACAACCTCATCTGCTATGGGGGCTAGAGCTAGGGTGAGAATAGGAGACCTCTCACCAACCAATACCCTAAAAACTGGGGCTGTTCTATCTACTCGACGATAAGTGGGTCTATCAGCAATCCTGCCACGCCCCTGACCAACATATGGTAGAATGTCCAGGTAGTTGACTTTGAGGCCCAAATGGACCTCATCATACAACTGCTGAACAAAATATAATGGAATTTGGTCATTGTTTAGGTATTGACCATGTGCTGCAAGAAATCATGGGTAGATCAATGAGGCCATAGCATGATCGACACATCTAGTGACTTGGTATGCCCTAACCTTACGTGCATTTTGATAAAATGGAAAACAATTGGTTTTTATCATTTCTTTGGTCACACTATCCTACATTTTTTTAAGGGGAACCTCACCATTTACTTCTTCTCACATGCGGGAAAGAATAGCAGCTACTTTATATGGAGAAAATGCACTAGTCCTCTCAAGTTCATCTCTTAGTTTTTCTAGACTATGTAATATTGACATGCATGGTTCATAATATATCCTTGGGTTTGCACCCTGCGCTAATGAGTCTTTCAATTTCTTAATCTCATTAGTGGTATTTGCAAACAAAGATTCTGGAGGTGGAACATCTGCATTTTCCATGTTATATATGTATGTATGTACGTAAAGGAGCAATGAGACCTTGGTTTAATAATATATCTAGATATAGGGAATAGAAATCTAAAACAATTCTAATAATTCATCTACTCATCAATAATATTTACATACCATTAAACAAAACACATGTTCTTGACATCTATCATAGTTTTTAATAATCAAAACATTCAAATTACTAGATTGCACAAAAAAAAATCTAAAACAATTCTAAAATTTAAATTTACAAGTGTGCACTCTAGTACAAAATGTGCCATTAAAGATAGTTTAAAAAACATTGATAAAGGTTGCATCTAAGATTTATTTCCTACAACTATTAATAAAGGGAAAGCATCATTACTTAACATTGGTGGTCATGTAAAATCAATTTAGTCATTATTGAAGGCACAAATAAGAGAAGAAAATGAGAGAGATGATAAGCTTGTAAATATGATTTCTAAATTATTGAAGCAATATTTTGATAAGGAGGAAACCAAAAAATTAGAAATAAACTTCCTCATATCCATAAAGAAAATTTGATAGGAGGAAGAGACATGCACGTAATATTTATCATGAAAGTTACCATACAATGTACAAGAACATGATACTAAGGAGTAAAGGTTTCATATAAGTACACAACAAACCTGGATGAAGATTTAACCCTAGTGCAAAAAAAACAAATAGTGAAAGAATAGGAGAAAATGAAGATTTAAACTTTGTACATATTTTTTTCTATTACCTCAAATCTTCCACCAATATAAATTGAATTAGTGATTAATAAAAATAGTAAAATTTTAAAAATTGAAAATTCAATAAACATTAATTTACCCTTCACTTTCACCTAATTGAATGATTCAATTGATCACATCATTTAAGTTTTAGTGAATATAATGAGGTCACATCTCAAATCAACTATCAATTATCTAAATTATCAACTTTTTGAGAAATTTTGTGATTTTGTGATTTTATGAATTTGTGAATTTGTGACTTACGACAAGAATAAAGATGTCAAAAACTACTAGTACAATATTTATTACTTAATTTATTAAAGTTTTAGGGGATGTGATTTTCAAAGGACAAAAGAAAAACCTAAAAATAAGAGAAAAGTTCAAATATATGAGAAATTTTTGTTTGTAAATATTTTATAGATTTTATTGATTCAGATAATTATTGAATATTTTCATAATATTCTCATAATAAGAGGTGCAATAACTAACTCATCTCCTGAAATTTGGCCTCTAGTATAGTTATAGTGTGTCAACTTAAAACTTAGACAACTATACACAAATTTATATTTTTATTTGTGATAAAAATTAAAAGATCATTATTTAAGAAATTTAAAATGATATTATCTAAATTAAAAAACTATTTAATTATAATGGCTTTCATAAAAAAATTACTTAAATTGATGATCTAAATCTAATATTATGTTGTTATGGTGACACCCACAAAAATTATGAGTGTTATAATAAATTTAAAATAGCTATCATGCACTTAATTATTATTTTTTTTTCTGAGTTTTAGGCTTATATTAATTCACTACATCTTTATGTTTTCTTGATATTTAGTACACTCTTTTGCCCAAATGAATACTTGGAAGGATTTACACATGATTATTTTGATGAAATAAGTTGGAGGGCTTGATATAGATAAAAGATGTTCTCTTCCTAATGATCTATGGATATATATGAAAATATATCATTAAAGAATATAAAAATGAATTTCCAAAGAAAGGGTTAATTTGTTGATTTATCAAGATTTCAAATGTAGACATGGAATGAGTAAGGAAAAATGACATCATGAAACATTGTTTGTGGCCCCATGAGCTTGAAGTTTAGTATTAGTAGTGTCATCTTCAAGTAGAAAGATATGGTGATAGCTATATTATTGAGTATATTATGGAAAATAAAGTTACATGAAATTCATTGAGTAGCTCGTCAATCATAGGATTGGGAAACATATCCTTGGTTGTGAGTTTTTATATATATATAAATATACTCTTAAACAACATGAACCATTATTTTTAATAAATAAAGAGTACATGGGAAGAGTGTGGACCACACTAGGTTGAATGACCCCCACCTAAAGAAGGTTGTGCACTATTGTTTAGTCTCAAGGTATTTTGCACAAAAACATATCAAGGTACTTAAATATTATTTGGTGTACTAATTGGAATAAACTAAAATTCATGATCTTATGGAAATTTTGAGGTGATAATATATGGGAATCTATAAACATTGAGATATTTTTGGATATCACTTCATGTAATTTTGATGATTGAGTCAATGTAACAAATTTAGATAATAACTTGGTATGTTTTTACCCTATGATACCTTATTTAATAAATTCTCTATGTTACCCTTGATGATACCTTATTTAGATAATGACTTGGTAAGTTGTTACCCAATGATACCTTATTTAGATAATAACTTGGTAAGTTGTTACCCAATGATACCTTATGTGATCTAATGAGGTGTGTGGAACCTAATTTCACCCCTATGAGAGTGTACTTGTGGGAACTAGTAGTAAATTGAATCCACATTTTAAAGAATTCGTAAATGATGGTCTCAATTTTATGTAACTATTATTCTCCCAAAACCATGCCATAGCCTCCTAGTGGGAGACCAAACATATTAGGTTACAAAATATAGTTCTCTACAAATATTTAGAAACTTCCTATGTTTCTCCATGCACGCTAGTATGCCCTTATTAGCTATCATTACATAGGAAGTATAGAACATCACAATTATAGGATAATCCTTTCACTTGGTTACTAACCATCTCTTCATGGATTAGTATCTTGACACATGGTGAGCGAAGACTCGGATTAGTGTGCTTGGTTTGTGACATGATGTCATATGATATGCAATATTAGTTAAGTGATAGTTCTTGAGGCATTATAATTCATGTTGTGCATGATATGTAATATTAGTTAAGTGATAGTTCTTGAGGCATTATTTGGATAGTTTTATGCTATAAATTTATCCTCAACTAATCTATCTAACTTGAGCTCAATTATTTAAATGTGGTAGGCCTACAATTTAAAATTTAGCATAAATTTCATATTCTGCACCACTAATAGTTTATTTTTTTATAAAATTTTCATCAAGACTTGGTGATATTCTTGTCACATTATATTGAAAACCCATATTTCACTTGGAATAAGATCATTTGTATGGAATATTAGGTATCATAGATGAAAAAAATGCAATTTCTTTGTTTGGTCTCATTTACCATGGGTATCTTCAATTTTTTTGATCTTTCCTCCTACTAAGATTTTGTCTAATTTTATCTCAACTCTTGTGTTGACATTGAGGTTTTAAGTTAATAATTGAGTTCCATATTTGTAAAATTTTCTTAATATAAAAACATATAAAATGTTATCATGCCTGTGCAAAAATGGGGGTTTTGGAACAGGGTATGGATACCCATAAAAGCATTTAAATTATACAACAAATGCAATTAGCAGCTGCAAATCCATAATTATGTACAAATGAGTTTGTTGAAAACACTTTAGAAACTTTCAGCAAATGCAATTGATGTTGTAAAGCCAAATTCCACAACTTTTGCCCTGCTTGGGCCAAAATGGTAGCTTTGGAACAGTGTAACCAACTTGGGAGGATGCCTTGGAGGGTGATATATCATGGAGGTTGCTCGAAGGCGGCGTTCGCCCAACAAGTCGCTTCTTCACATGATCCACATTTGGGTTTGTTGCACTGTTCACTTCCACTTTGTCTGTTCACCATGAAAATGACAGACACTTTTTTTTAAATCCCTAATCAGGGGGTTCGACCAAACCCCATTTCACTCAAACCCCCTTATTTTAATATTTTTCGCTCATTTCTGGGATGGGTTCGAGTGAACATATGGTTCAGTCAAACCATAGTATTTGCTCGAACCCATATAATGGTTCGCTCGAACCATTGGGTTCGATCGAACCCCTTCATTTTTTGTAAACACAAAAAATGAAATTTTCCTTTCTCCACAAAAGTGTTAACCACTTATGTGGGATAACCCTCATAGTCAAGTTCATCAAAGGTTGTTGTATAATTTTCTTCTTCTTCTAAAGTGGTTGAGGTGGATGCTTTCAAAGGTTCTTCCTAATTTTGTGTTGACATTACCGTTTTTTCTTTTTCATGCTTCTTTATTATGATTTTAGGTTTTCCATTAAAGCTAGGTGTGAAATCCAAGGAACCCCAATCATCTTCTAATAGTTTTGTGACTTCCTCAATATGTTTTTCTTTTTCTTTCTATTGCAAGGGTTCTACTTGTGTAGTTGATGTTAATGTTGCCAAAAGGCTCTCCTTGTTCTTCTCAATCTTTAAACAACTATTTGGTTCAAGATCAACTTTGATTTATATACTTTGTTGTTGTAGACATATTTCATGATATAATGAAGAGTAGAAGGCACCCCATTCATTGCATGAATCCATAGTCTTCCTAAAAGAAGATTAAATGAAAGATCGTGAGGCATGACATGGATCAGTATTTCTAATGTGGCCTTTCTAGCTGTAATAGGCAAAGTGATCACACCAAGCGGTTTTTTTCCTACATTATCAAATCTCTTAATAGATAAAGAGTCAAGTTAAATTTTTTATTTATCCACACTAAGTCTATCCAAAAGGGTCACACTACACACATTAAGGGTAGAGCCATTGTCAATGAGGGTTATTTTTATTCCCTCATAGGCAACTATTATCATGAAATCATCATTTTTTTTTTGCTCTTCCAAAGGATGGAGCTCATTTTGGTGGAAAATAATGCCAACATTCCTTTCTTGAATCATGGCTCCTATGTCATTCAGTTGCACATTAGGGGGGATAGGAACTTGTTGTAAGGAACTTTGAATAATGTTATGATAATGAGGGGATGCTGGAATAAGGTCCCATAATGATATTTCAACAAGAGTGTTCTTAAGAACTATTCAACAAGATCATACTCCTTTCCACTTTTTCAAGGAAAACAAGGAGGACCAAGCAAGATAGGGTTAGGTAATTGCAGGGATGTTGAAGGTGTTTTTTGTGGTTGCAGATTGTTTCTAGTATTATATGTATGAGAAATGGTGTTATAACTCGGCTGCTACGAAACATTATTCTTAGGTGGGTAAAGGATAAGTCCAGGTTTGTTTGAGTTGGAGGTTTGTGTGAAGGTGGGTAAAGGATGAGTTGAGGTTGAATAATATTAACTTCCCTTAGTGAAGAAGAATCTAATGTTACTTCGTCATCTTCATCTAAGGAAACTATATCACTATTGTCAATGTTATCATTTTCTTGCACTATGATATCCTCCCTAGGAGGAGAGTTCTTAGGATCTAACTACAAGCTAGATGTTCATGACATTCAATTGGTTCTTCTAAAATGACTTCATCAAAATTAAGGGAGTTATCAATTGTTATATTGTCTTGTTTATCAATGATGGCATTTTCTTATTCAATAATGTTTTCTCTAGGGGGAGAGAGGCAAATAGGATTCTCATAACTTTCATTGGTTTGATCATCTAACACCAAAATATATTCTTCAAAACTAGGAGAGATACTAGAAGAAGGTCAAATGTGATTGACATGATTGTCCATGATTTCATTCTTGTTTTCTAGGGTCTCATTCTCTTGTGCCATAACTTTTGTCCTAATAGGAGAGCTTTTAGGAGAGGGGCAAACAAAATGTCCATCACATTCCTTGGTTTGATTTTGTAAAGTAGATTCATCGCAAGTAGGGGAAGAATCAAGTGAAGGACAACTATGATGTTCATGCTTACCAAATAAATCTTTACAAATGGTAGGAGAATTAGGGAAGGGAGGAACACTATTCTCATGACTATCAATAGGTGTATCTTCTAACACAAAATTATTTTCTTCACATCAAGGAACAATATTAGGAGGAAAAATTTGATTGTCATGGTTATCTATGATTTCATGCTCTTTCACTAAAACATTCTCACAAATAAGGGATGGATGTAGACTAGGTAAGGTGATGTAGAGAAATGTGTCTATGATCTCATCTTCTTGTGTCATAATATCTTCCAAAGCGGGGGGGGAGAGGGAAAATGAAGACTCTCAATGATTTTATCTTCTTTCACCAAGATACCTTCATCACTAATAGGAGAGGTATCGAGAGAAGAACAATTATGTTTGTTATGACTGTCTATGCTTGCATCCTCTTGTGTTATGACATTCTTACAAATCCGATAGATACTAGAAGGGTATCCAACATCCTTATCAAAGGTTTTTACTTTGTTTTTCTAGATTATTCCCATGAGTAGGGAAAATAGAATCATGCAAGCCATGTGATACTCTAGGAGCACTAAATTCTTGAAAATAAAACATGCAAACATGAAAACGTAAGCTATCTAATGAAATATAAAAAAATGTCCTACATATTTGAAACATTTAATACTGAAATGATTTTTGAAATTATTTAAAAATGACTTCAATACATGGATGATTTGACCTAGATACATAAAATAGATGTTCTTGAAACTTTCCAGACTGATACTATGTGTTACCAACAAGCTTAGGAAGTACAAAAATGAGGTTTTCAATGCTACAAAAGGTAGTTTTAGACCTAATCTGGGACTAAATCACCTAGAGGGGCATATGAGTCCCAGTTAGGGTTTTTCAGGGGTTCAAATGTTGAAATATACACAACATAGAATTCCAAAAGGTAGGAAAAACAACCTATACTGGGACTAAATCACCCAGAGGGGCGTATGAGTCCCTGATTAGGGTTTTTGCACTGAATTCAACAAATTCTGAGTGAATGTTTAGGGTTTTGGTTTGTATGATGTCTAGACTAATGGTAATTACAGATTTAAGATGAAATTCAATGATGCAAGATGCAAAAATGCAACTTATATGAACTTTCACTAATGCAAGATGTAGGAAACCTAGATGTAAATTAACTAGTGCAAAGCCTAATGAAAATTTAATGGGAGCTAGATCTAGGACTATGATGCACTCCAAATCAGAAACAAGGTGTTCTAAATCTAGGTTCACCAAAATGAAACCTTGGAAATAGGGTGCTCCACCTTTTAGGAGATGAAGGAGAAGGGATAGGTACCTATTTCACTTCAAGTTTCACTCAAGGAAACCCTAGAGATCTCAATCCAAGGATAAAATGAAGGGAAGAGATCTACTAAAGGTTGTCCTAATGTGTGATTAAAGACTAAAAGGGGGTTCACCACCAAGCTAGGGCTTGGAAAGACAAGTAACATGTAAGACCTAATGATCAAACCTAATGATGTGCAAGACTTGAATAGATGACCTAGAAACAAATGTAAAACAAAACAATATACTGGAAAAGTGAAGAGGTGCACTTGGAGAACTGTAGAAGCTCAAAATAAGCTTTGAAATGCTGAAAATGCTAACTGTAGGAAACATTAGGACTCATACGCTAGGCTGGGCATATTAGTCCCAGATTAGGGTTTTTAGGTAGAATTTGGAATTTGGTGATGACAAGTCTAGATCTTCAAAAATATAGAAAAATGACTATATTGGGACTCATACACCAGAAGTGGCATATTAATCCCATTTTATCACGAAGTCTTCCAGAAGAAAAATTCTAAAGTGAAACTTTGTGAGCCTCTAAAGATGGATCAAATAAGCCTTTTCCCACTAGTTTTATGTAGATAGGTTAGATATCTTGCTCTAGATTTAAGTTTCCATGAGCCTTGACAACTTGACATGACAACTTTTGCAACTTTTATAATTTTACAATCTTGATACTTTTGAAGGCTTCAAATCCACTTTTTTCTTCAACCTATAAACCTACAATCACACAAAGATAGAGAAAAAGTGTTGTTTTGTTAGGGAATAGGGGTTTGCCTTGGTTAAACCCCGTTTAGGTAATTAAAACAAATGATGAAACAATGAAATAAGGACATGAAACGTGAAATGATGATACATTGGATCATGTCTTGGAATACAAAACTGGAAACTAACATGAAGTAGCCATGAAGAATGTAGATCTTGATCTCAAATTGGATGTGAAAAAATGCTTACAAATGAATCTTCAATGCTACATCAACAACATTAGCTCAACAACATGCTTGATGCACTATGTCCTTGACATGATGATAGATCTTGAATTGCTGCAAAAAATGAAGAAATCTTCCTTTGAATTCTTTAAAGATGCTCTTGAATGTCCTTGAATACTCTTGTGAAATATTTTAATCACAAACTTGCTATTAGGAATGATCTCTTGATATTCTTAGGTGAAAATGAGTGAAATAACCTTGTATTTACACTTGTTTATGCCAAATTTCTTGAAATTACAACACTACAAGTTGGCATCAGATCTAGGAAGATAAAATACCACCAAAAATTGAATTTAAATTAGGTCTTGATTCGAGTGGGACTCATATGCCCAAGGTGGCGTATGGGTCCCAATGGCTCAAAATTGGGGCACACACTCCAAGATATGTCCTATTTAAGGTGAAATTCAAAATTAGGTCCCAAGACCTAGGTGGGACTGATACACCTAAGGTGGTGTATGAAACCCCAACCCCTAAATCTGGAACACATGACCTGAAACATTGAATTATGATTGGTTATTTGATATGTGTCAGGATTATCTCTAGAAAAATTCATTTAATAAGGCTTGTGGATGCAAAATAGGGCAAATTAAGGAATAGATAAGCCCAATTAATTAATAAAAACCTAGATTAGTGTGAAAGTGTTAGGATACACTTTACAACACCTTAAATAAGGTACCATTAAGTCCATTTAGTTTACAAGGGTCCTAAATTTAATGTGAAGGTGTAAATGAATACACTTTACAACAATAAATTAAGGCAAAGTTAGGTTTATTTAGCTTAGAAGGACCCTAAACCTAGTGTGAATATGTAAAAAAAATTACAAGACTAGATCAAGGTGACATTAGGTTCATTTTGTTGAGAAATAGTGCCTCGATTACCAGCTTAAACCTCTGTCAAGAAAAAGACTTGGCAAAAAAACTGACTCTTTCAGCCTTTACCGCCATACCACGGTTGCCTTCTATTTTGCTCTGGTGGTACTGCAGTGATAATCTAGGTGATTACCACCTTACCACACGCGATAAAGCTGCTAGCGGCCTATTTTGTCAATCTCTATTGCATCACAGGTGGTGAAGGGTCCGACCGTGGTGGCTGCGATGAAGCCGCCAACAATGGCCTGGCAGTCACTGCCCCACCGCGGACGGTGAGTTGGCTCACCGTGGTGGCCATGGTGAGATCGCTAACAGTTAGTCTGAGCGATCATCACACTACCACGGTGAGACCGCTGATGGACTGGCTGGC
Organism: Sequoiadendron giganteum; assembly: GCA_007115665.2. Taxonomy (NCBI): domain Eukaryota; kingdom Viridiplantae; phylum Streptophyta; class Pinopsida; order Cupressales; family Cupressaceae; genus Sequoiadendron; species Sequoiadendron giganteum. The sequence goes on along the minus strand of CM021101.1, from coordinate 190,671,118 downwards.
AGTCACCGCCTTACCTCGTGTCGACTTGAACCACTCAACGGTAGTGCGGTGAAGTGAAGAGTGAGTTTGGACGAGCTCATCGCTTTACCATAACATGACTCGATCAAGGCAGTGGTAGTGTGGGGAAGGTGAGACAGAGCTTAGAGAAGACAAGGGTGAGCTCGAATGAGTTCACCACAACATCGCAGCCGAGTTAGATGAGCTCGGCGGTATCACAGGGCAACTAGAGGGTGAGATCAGATGGGATCACCGCCACACCATGATGAGCTGAAGTTTGATTGGTGGTAACATGGGGAGGCCAAGGTCAGCTCGGGTGTGCTTCCCACCATACCACGGAGGGCAACTAAGCTCGGTGCAGTGATGCGGTAGCAAGCAAAGCGAGCTCGGAGCTCAATTGACCAAGCTTGTCTGAGCTGGACCAAAGTCAATAGCAACAGGTGAATAGAAATATGACACGTGGCTCAGTGACAAGTTGTTGATTGGCTAGAAGCCAAAACAGTTAATGGCAGTTATTATAGGCCGAGTTTCAGGTGGAGATAGGACCCGATATAGGCAAGGAATTGAATGTCTGGGTGGCTCGATGCAAGGAGATCTGTCAATGAAGATCAAGTGGTGTGATTGGATGATCGTGCACATGAACCTGAAGTCTACGTTTGGGTTGTGACATTGAATTCGACAGTTGAGTACAATATACATTTTGTTATGTAACCTAAGGTGACTGTAATGCAAAGTGTATTGTAACTATGAGAGATTAACTTGAGTGCTGTTGTGAACTGATTAGAGAGTGAAGGCTGAAGAATTTTGTATGTAATATTTTATTGCTGTAATACAAAATTATCTTTGCTTGGTGTGGTGGATTTTTTACCTGAAAAGGTTTTGCCACATAAATACTTGTGTGAATCTGTGAATGCTTATTTTTGTTATCTCTTTTATGTTGTATGTATTCATCTCAGTAGTCTTTAAGAAGATATAGAACTTGTTTTTGCACCTTTCCCCTATTGTATTAGAGTTAAGGGAATGTATTCCACACTGCTGTCTTTCCCTTCACATTGAACATTAATTATTCCCAAAGTAAGTGCGAAAATGTAAAGGGCGTCATTTTCCGCCACGACACTAAATTTTTGAAGGTAATGCAATGCTAAACAACTAAGGACATATGGGATAAGTTGGAGACAATATATGAAGGTGATGAGAAAGTTAAAGAGGAACAGTTGTAGACTTATAGAGTTCAGTTTGAAGGATTGGAGATGAGAGAATATGAGAACATTGCTACATCCATACTTCGATTTAATGAAGTTGTCATCCATATCCAAGGTCTTGGAGATATTTTGGAAGAGAAGAATGTTGTGAAGAAGGTATTCAAATCTCTCCCCATAAGGTTTGATCCTAAAATCTCTACTATTGAAGAAGCTAAGGATTTGAATACTTTAAGATTGATTAAATTGCATGGAAAATTAACTAAATTTGAGATGATATTTGAAAGTGAAGATTATATAAGGAAAGAGGCTAATTTTAGAGAATCTATGAAGCAATTTGATCAAGATTCTGATTTTGGTTCAGATTTGAGGGAAGAAAATTTTGTAAAGAAGCTACAAAGAGGCTCCACTATGTACAAAGCAAAATTACCTTTCAAGTGTTTCAATTGTGGAGAAATAAGACATTTTATATCTAAGTGTCCACATTAGAATACTAACAATACAGAGAAAAAGAATGGAAAGAAGAATTTTCAGAGAAATTTTAGAGGTCAGATGAAACATAAGAGTTTCTACACTAATGAGGAAGAATAATATTTCACTAAAAAATAAGATGAAGATGTATCAGGAGATGAAAAATAACAGGCTATGTTCATGGCCTTTGAGAATACTAAAGGAGATGCTGAAATGGGTTCTGTAAATATTGAAGAAGAGGTAGATCTTATGAAGGAATTGATGTGTGTTGGAAAAAAAATCAAAAGGTTGAAGAACACAATTGTAGAGGATGTGAGAGCTAAAGAAAAAATATCAAAATAATTGAAGATTATAGAAAAGATTATTATTGATCTAAAGATCCAGATTAAGGAAGAAAAAATAATTGAGGAAATTTTGATAAAACATTGGCTATCAAGAGATAAAGACTGTGAGAAGCTGGAGGGAAAAATTGTGATAGTAAGAAAATATCTTGAGAAGGTGAATCAAGAGCTGTAGATAAAGTTTGGTAGAAGTACTAAAAACTTAGATTAGATTTTGGAAATCTAGAGATCTCCACATATCAAAATTATAATAGATTTTGATGATAAAAAAGAAGACATAATAGTTTGTGAAGACTAATAGGGCAAGTCTGGAAGTGACAGGCTTTGGAAGTTTAGAATATGATAAAACCATGGCAAGTGATGAAATCATGAGAGATAATGATGCCTTTATTCAAGTGAAAAATAAGAGAAGAAGATTCAGAAGATAAGGATTCAATACCAGGTTAAATTTTCCTTTCTCCAGTTATTGTTTTAATTGCACTAATTTTGGTCATAAGGTTGTGAACTACATAAGAGCTCTAGTAAGATGAAATAATTTTTATAGTAATAATGCATTTGTACCTCTGTACAATTTTGATATCATGTGTTTCAAATGCAAAAAAAATGGACACATTGCAAGGAACCACAAAAGAAATTTTGTGAGTCCTCCTATGTCAACAAATAGAAGAAAAGGATTAGAAGGTATAATTCATGATTTAGGAAAGGTCTAGAAGAAGGTTCCTAAAGAGAAGAAGTGAGAAAAGTCAATGATTGCTCAAACTATACTTCATGTTTAGAAGGAGAAGAACATGTGAATCATAGAAAGTGGTTGCTCTAGCCACATGTCTGGAGATAATAGTAAGTTTGTGAATCTCAATAAATTTGAAGGTGGTCCAATGACCCTTGGAAACAATTTAATTGCCAAAATAACTAGTAAGGGTTCTTTAAGTCTTGAGGGTGCTAAAATAAAGACATATGATGTTTTATATGTTCAAGGTTTAAAGTATAATTTGTTAAGTGTCAGTAAAATGTGTGACAAAGGCTACAAGTTATCTTTTAGTGCTAAAGGTTGTGACAAGTACAAGTGAACTTATTATGGAAGGAAGCAAAAAAAAATAGCGACCTTTACCATCTTAGCGGGTTGAATGGATAGAGTTGTCTCAGTATGCAGAAAGATGAAAGTTGGATTTGGCACATAATGTTAGGACATATGAATTTTGATGATATTTTAAAGATTAGTTCAAAAATAATGGTTTGGGATATGCCAAATATTAAGAATCGTCAATCAATCAGCTACAAGCCATGTCATGAAGGGAAGAAAACAAGAAGCATATATCTTGGTAAGGATTATTCCACATCAAAACCACTAGATCTGGTTCATACAAATCTATGTGGACCAATAAGGACGAAAATTTAACAAGGAGACATGCATTTCATGATGCTCATTGATGATTACACCAAGATGACTTGGATAACATATCTGAAAGAAAATTTTAAAGCATTTGAGAAGTTTAAGGAATTCAAGACATTAGTAGAAAATGAAACCAAAAAGAAAATCAAGGTTTTGAGATCTGATAGAGGTGGTGAATTCATTGTGTATAAGTATGATAGATTTTGTTATGAGCATAAGATCTAGAGGCAATTTTCAGCTCCTAGAACTCTACAAAAAAATGGATTTGTAGAAAGAATTAGACTATACAAGAGATGATAAGAACTATTCTATGTCAAGAAAATCTATTAGAAATATACTAGAGAGAAGCTAAATAGACTCTTGTATATATTCTAAATAGAGTTCAGATTAGGCATAAGAATGAGAAGACTCCATATGAGCTATGGAGATGAAGACCAACATTAATAAGAGACCTCAAAATATTTGGGAGAAAGTGCTACATCAAGAGAGATGAATAAAATTTGGGTAAGCTTCGTTTCAGATTAGATGAAGGCATTTTCCTTGGTTATTCTTTAAGAAGTAAATCCTTCAAATGTTACAACAAAAGATTTAAGAGGATAGTTGAGAGTGTAAATGTGCGAGTTGATGAGACTATTCAATCTACCAATATTCCAGAAGGAGAATATTATGAATAATCAATTCATAGAAGCTTTGAAGATTCAATTTTTTTTCCAAAAACTCCAGCAAAGTATGTTTAAAAAATTCATCTTGTAAATCGGATCATAAGTGATAAAGAAACTTGGGTGATCAAGAGAGGAAGTACACTTTGATTTAATGTCAAAGATAGAACCTAAGTCATGCAAAGAAGCAAGAAAAAAACAAGGATGGATATAAGTCATGGAGGAATAACTGAATCAGATTATGAAGAATGAAACTTGGGAACTTGTCCCAAGACCTAAAAAAAGAATGTAATTTGAACCAAGTGGGTGTTCAAAAATAAGCTAAATGAAGAAGGTGAAGTGATCTAAAATAGAGAAAGAATTGTGTGTATTAAAGGGTATGCTTAGGTTGAAGGCATAGAATTTGCAGAAAAATTTACTCTAGTGGAAAGACTGGATGCAATCAGGATGTTTTTAGCTCTTTCAACATTCAAGAATTTCAATGTGTAATAGATGGATGTGAAGTCAACATTCTTGAATGGACAACTTGAAGAAGATTTTTATATTGAAGAACCTAAAGGATTTCAATGTTCTAACAATCCTTATTATGTTTGCAGATTGAAAAAATATTTCTATATAATCAAGCAAGCTCCCAAAGCTTGATATTCAAGGTTGGATGGATACTTGCAGTAGTAAGGAACAATAATCACTAATTTATATAATAGAACATAAAATATAGTCCAGATAAACCATCAATGACTAATATATATAAAAGAACATAAAATATAGGATATGAACCATCGATGAATAATAGGATTAATAAGTCCACAAGGGATGATGGTTACAATAATTGTGCCAAAGTTCCAAGAGACTGAAAGGTTATAGACCCCATATTTTTTTTTTAAAGTCTCTTGTGGCTTCTTGGATGAGGATGGTCATCTATATTTGTGTAGAGATGGATGTATGGTTCCAACATTAAGTGTGATACTCATCTCATATTCTCCACAACCTTTTTCAATGATCTTGACCTTTGAAAAGGAGGGTTTGAGAGTGGAAGATGATATGGAAGATGCAAGGAGAGTGTGAGGATCAACATAGGAGGAAGAAGAAGTTGTGTTGGCAGGCACAACCTCAACTCCAAGACAATATTGGGAATGGGGGAAGTTGCCTCAAGAGCACAATAGTAATCAAAAGGATGTGGATCGACATGGATGGCAACCTTGATTCCATTATGGGGGAATTTAAGGTATTGATGGTATGCAAATGGAATGGCCTGCGTGGCATGAATCCATGGGAACCCAAGGAGAAGATTGTATGGAAGGTCAAGACCAAGGACATGACATGTTGTATACTACATAGCTAGACCAACCTGAATAGGGAGGCAAATGGTTCCCTTTGAATCTCTCTCTGCATTATCATTGCCTTGATTGTGATTACTTGATTATCCAAATCAGCCTGAGTGTATCCCACCTATTTAATGTACTTTAAGATACATAAGTTAAGGGTTGAACCATTATCTAGCAAGACTAGCTTCACCTTATGCTTGACAATAAGGACTTCAATATGTAGGGGATGATTGTGAGAGGGGTTGATGGGAGGCATATCATTTTGGATAAATCCCAACTGATATGGAATTGGGTGGGATCTATATCATTAAGGACATGAGGAACCTATAAAGCCTTAGTAAGGATCAATTGGTGCATGGTAGAAAACTTCAATAAATCTAAAATAGATATTTGAGTGGGGGTCTTACCAAGATGATTTAAGATGTTATATTTTTGGCTTACACTTGGTTGTTGGGATGAGTTTGATGGACTAGGAACTAATATACAACCATGATGAGTGGTAATTGTGCATTGAGGTTATTTATCCTTAGCTTAGATTATAGAAACTTGTGGATCAACTTGCGTGATGCAACCAACCACATTGTCATAACTGAAAGGAACTTTAGTATAATCAACATGATTGGTCTGATTAGTTTGGCTATTGCTTGGAATAGTATTAGCATTAGAGGTACTATCTCCTTGATTATGCTTAAAGTGAAGGCATTTTTGATATATCTTTAATTGAGAATTAGAAGAGGTAGATTGATTTTCTTCAATGGTGATATCACCTCGATCAATAAGATCTTGTGCATAGTTCTTAAGGTTCATATATTTATTTATGGAATGACCTTTGATCTTATGATAGTCACAATACTCATTCTCCTTATACCAATTAGGCTTAGTTTTGGTATCATCAAATCGTTGGGTGATGGGATAGGTAATCGCATTGGCTTGGACTAACTTGTGGAAGATGACATTGAGGGGTTCTCCCATGAGAGTGAAATTGAATTTTACATTACCTTGACTGGGATGTGAGGATGTTCCTTGAGGAATGGATATGGTGTTGGTTGTGGATGGAGTAGGATAATTTTGATGACCTTGAAAGGTGTTAGCCACTTGAATATGCTTTGTATTAGTTACGTGCACCATCACTAATAGAATTTTTATTTTTGTTCAAACAACAGGATTTATCATTTTTTTCTTTATATATCTTGACCAATCCCTTAGTAATGAGTTCCTTCTCAATAAAGACATCCTTCTCAATGATTTCAAAAAAGGTGGAGGCACAATGAGTGTGAAATTGGAAATCCATCTTAGAATGTAGGTTTTCAACAAATATATTAACCAATTGTTTCTCAGGTAGATAACATGAGAGATGACTAGCTTGAGCATGCTAGCTTTGCAAGGGTCACCTTTTCTCTTATACTTGTCAAGTTTAGGAATTTTTAAATACTTCAAGAAAGGCGTTGTGGCAATATGGTGATCAAACATATATGGGCATAGATCCTCAAATTTGAAGGAATTCTTTGTAGTAGTTTTGACTTGCAAGTCCTCAATAGCGGCTTTCATGTCTTTCCACTCTTTTTTAATGGCACAGATGATGAGGGAGCTGCTAGATTGGATTAAGATGGAGGAGTATATGGATTATATGGAGGTGGAAGAGAATGAGATTGATCAAGAGGTGGATTGGGATATGATGATTTTTGTTGGATATATGGTGGTTGGTGAGATGATTGAAGTTGATGGGTTGATTGTTGAAATTGATTGTAATATGTTTGTTATTGTGAAGGATGTTGGGAATACGATAGCAGTTGAGATTGGTATTTGAAGAGCATTATGGAACATCTCCATAAGATTACATGGGAGGTTGTGATGGATGAGATTGATAGTTATAGTTTGTGTGTTGTTAATTATGAGGTGGTTGTTGAGAGTAATAATGGGATTGATATTGAAGTGGGTTGGACTAGGATTTTTGAGGATTGGTATATGATTATTGCTGGGGTTGTTGTGGATATGATTGATATACATACTCTTAAAAAGTATATTGTTGTTGTGGAGTCATAGGAGGTTGTTGATGATATGGATCTTGAATAGGACGATCCAAAAGAGGTGTTGATGTGAGATATTGGTCATAACTCAAAGAGAAGTACATGGTCAAGGGATTAGGATAGTGTGATGGTGGTTGTGCATGGTATTGTGATGAAGTATTGGTATAATATTATGATGGATGTTATGGATGGGATTATGATGGAGGTTGTGGATAGGATTATAATGGTGGTTATTGATAAGATTGTATTGGAGGATTAGGAGGTGGTGGGATATGAGATGAAGAAGTGTGGTAGTGTAAGAATTATGATAGACTGGTTGAACTAGTACAAGAGGAACACGATATTGTGTGGATAAAGGAGGATGATTTACGAGAGCCATCATATTCCTTGAAGATGGTGGATGACCTAATGCATGTGGTTACAATTTTTGGGTGGTCTAAGGGAGAAACCCTTAGGGATGTGAGGATACAATAGGATTTGATCCATGCATAGGAATAAGGCCCAATCCAAATCCTATATTAGGAATCTAGATGGGAGAGGGATGAACCTAGATCACCACATCATTTCAAAATTATGGTATGTACTAGGTGTTCTTTGAGGGAGCCTAGGGAGTAGATGGTTGAACCATCCCCAAATACTGTGATATATTAAACCCAAGTGGAGGTTTAGTATCTTGTATAAGTAAATTATCAAGGATATCCTTAGAAAAATCACTAATGAGATGATCAATCATGCAAATTTTTATTGGGTTCCTTTAGTGTTCCTCAAGGTTGGTTGTAATTCCAAGCTGGCAGACATCTCTTCTTTGATAGAGAAGAGGTCATGAGGATTTTGTGGATTTGAAGGTCCCCATTGAATGATATTTGGTTATGGATTTAGTTGTATATTTGGTTGTGGATTTCTACCAATTATAATGTGAACTAAATAAGGTGACTTTTGAAATTGTTGTTGTTGTTGTTTCTCCATGAGATTTTTAAACTACAATCAAGTGGTGATGGGAATGAAAGATTCATAGATGATTGGATTAGAGGATGAAGATGATTTCATGACCAAGGAAAAGACTAAATGATGATTATTCGATATTTTATGGGATGATTGACTAGATGATTGATTTAACACTCCAATTAGATTTGATAACTTGGATTGATGATGATGACATCGATTGCTACTTGAGATAGGCTACGTTCTCAAGTAAGAAGGATGATGATGATGATAGGATAGTAATTGAGATAGGCTAAATTATCAAGAATAAATAATTTTGGCATGGAATATACCTATTGATCAAGGTAAGTTGATTTGGCTAAGGTGGATTACCAACCTAGGATAGACAATGTTCCTAAGAAAGCATAATTATGATGATATGGATTGGTTGATTGATTGATTATGATTCAAAAGTTCTCAAATAGATATTTAGAATACTAAATTTTGATGTATGATGATGGGGACATTGACAAAACATATTTAGTGATGTCCTTGTGTGAATAGAAAGATGATGTGATGAATTTTAGAAAAGATGACGTGACAAAAATGGTTGGTACAAAAGATTGAGGAGTGTGAAAATGTTTCAATTATGGGATTTTAATCAGAACAACAAGGTCTATCTCTAGTGAAGAGGATATTCTCTCTAGTTTTTCTATGGGAAATGCATCTTACCAAGAACATAGTACATTCATCTATCCATAAAATGTAGACACGTAAGAGAAAATCCACCCAAGCTCGACAAAGCAAAGCGCCTACCTAAAACAAGATCACCTATCAAAGAAATGGAGATGCCTATCTACATATCCTCCCAAGAATAGAGTGTATCTATCCAAGGAGGAGGGTTGACCAGGTGGAGCCACCCAAGAATAAAGAAAAGCTACCTATGCTGAAATAGAATCACCTATCAGTGGAGCAACTTGAGTAACAATAGGTCTTCTTATGAAGCTATAAGACCAATCATTGCTAGATCATATCCACCTATCTAAGGTGATAGGGCAAAAAATCATATCCACTTATGTACATAGAAAATCCACCTAAGAATGGACTGACTAGATGGATAAAGCACAACCACCTATGAACATAGTGTAACCACCTATCGATAGAGTGTATCCCCTTGTGAATAGGGTGTATCTGCCTATCTAGGGAATGAATGACTAAATAAAGGAAGTGTAGCCACCTGTGAATAGAGTACAACTGCCTATTGACAAAGAGGATCTGCCCATGAAGAAAGAATATCCACCTATATAGGAATAGTGATCTATAAACAAAGGATTAATCAAAAAAAAGACAAACATAGATTAGATTAATTAAAGAAACTCACTAGTATCAACAAGGAAACACACCAAACTGCACAAACCTAAATTATTCAAGTAGGAGTGATAGCCTATTGTAGGCCCACTAGTCGTGAGGCTAATATCTCAAGATTGGTGTAAAGCATCACTTAGTTAAGACTTTGTAGATACAAATCCAATGGCACAAGGGCTCACCTTTTCCCTTTCTCTAGAGGTCTTGAGACCTTCCCAAAATATTTCCTTCCTCTACTCAAGGAGATACAAGGTGAGTCATTTTAAGCATGATACTGCACCCTGCACTATGATAGGAAATGATTGAAAGGTCTTATTATAGGCTAAAATAGGAAATCTAGTGCATCTTCTAAATACTAGGAGGGTATATGAGGCACATCTGAGAACACTAGCCTGCCACAAGTGTGTGTCAAGAATGTCAGTCAAGTTGTTTGAACCAACTCTACACTCCTAACTTGAAATCACTCAAGTATTAGAGATTTGCTAGACATGACATGACTATATTGGGGTACAATTTTTTTCTCCCCTTTTAGAGTGGGTGAAAAAAGATGGGGGGCCAAAAATTGGCCAAAATTTCAAAAATAATTTGATAGGCTATAACACGAGTGCGTTATAATGCACTTGTGTTATGAATTGATGTGACCAAGCCAAAGGCTCGGTCACATCGAGCCTATAACGTGCTCGTGCTATAGAGCGAGTGCATTATAGCTCATTAATACAAAACAAAATGAATTCATTTATATTTTGACTATGTTTTTTGCTGCATGTGGCCAAAAACCTTTCTTTTGCGCCCTCACATTCTTAAAGGAGGTTAATTGGCATTTTCTTCATCAATTTGTTGCAATTTTGTAATGAGGATTTGACCACGTCGACGAGGAGGTCAAACAAGTATGCATTGTTTGTTTTTTGTTGTTAAATTGGTAGTTCTAGGTTGTTTTTGATATTCATTTGTTTAAATTGTAGGAAATGTTAATGAACCTGAAAACCCTCCTAAAAATATTGAAAAACCACTCCAAGAAGCACCCAAAAAAAATCCTCAACAACCACAACAACAATCTCCTCCACCAATTCCTCATTATCCTCCTAGCACTCAACAAAATTCAATGGGGGTAATTGAAAACAATACAAAATAGATTGAGGAGTTAATCATGAGGTTGAACGATCTAGTAAGTTCAACCATGGAAAGAAGAACACTTGCGATTTCACTTCAAGAAATGTTAAAACATGTAGATGCAATGAACAAACAATTAAGTGGTTGGGCATATAGGAGGCAGGTCACTAGGAATTTTTACGCAGATAAATTATCATATAAAGAAGTAAAAGATGAAAAAATTACAAAATATGATTTGTGCTCATTATTCACTGACCTACACACAAATCAAAATATTGACCTTAATTACAAGAGGTTTCCTATCCATTGGTACCACCACCAAGGGATTAGGAACTATTTTTGGGATAGGTGGTACATGGTTTTTGACTATCCACCATGCAACAATTATGAAGTCCCGCAATATTTCTTGAGGAAAATCTACTATGAGTTTATCCTCAACAAAATTCCTAATTATTTTTATATGAGGGAATTTCAGGGGAGAGGTGGGGGTTGGCACATGATAGACCTAGTGCATGAATGGATCCTTAGTGGCAAGCAAGACTATCTCTCGCTAGGCTAGATCATGATCACGTCATTATCCCTTTCATCACGAAGGAGAGTGCTGAGGTGAACACTTTTCAGTCTATCATGTTTTTGACCCAGAGTATCATCCATCATGCTAGTCTTGTAGTACAACGCCATCTAGGGGAGTCTTTGAGTGGTAGGCTTCCACCCCATTTGTGTCAAGTTTGTGGGTCAACTTGTACATATGAACCCACAGACACTTAGGAGACTAGTGCATAGGATATATCTGCAACTATAGAGATGGTGAGGGAAATTGACATTTTGAATCAGGATTTTGGCATTGATACTCAGGGAAATGTTAGCATGTTCATTGAATTAAATTTTTTAAATTTTATTTTTGAAATGCAAGTTTAACTAATTTAGTTTTATGATTGTAATTAAATTTTAGGGTCACAGTGTTGATACTAGATACACCGACCCTCCACATGTTTATTGATCCACTACATCTGCCACTGAGGTATGTAACTAGTAAACAATTATAAATTTATTACATGTGAATAGAATTGTTATATGAATGGTATTCTAGTATTTGATTTTGGATGTTGAATAGACTAATATTGGAGGTTTCATGGGAACACCTCCCAGTGCCAGTGGAGTTGTACAAACCTTCACGCAGGTAATAGAATAAAGATTTTAACTAATGAATTATACTTAATAGATTGTGTATTTTATATTCATATCGTTGATTACATTGCATTGCACATCTTTCAAACTCAAAGCATTAATTCAAATTGCATAACTAATAACTAGATGTTGATAGATGACAAAGTTTCAACTACAATATAGTTGTTTAGAAAGTAAACATAAGAAGTGATGCAATTAATTCAAATAACATAAGTAATAACTAGGAGCAGCTACCAATTTCATTTTCTTGTCATGGCATTCCATGAGACCACTTTTTATTGAGGCATTTTTTCAAACAATTCACTACCTTTTCTATGCTATGGATGCTTGGAAGAAATATATGAAAGAATAATAGTAAGCAATAGCATAGAAAATACAATGAGTTGTTTGAAAATATTCCTCAAAGAAATGTGGTCTCATGGTGATGTCCATCACCATGAGACCCAATTTACTTGAGGCATTATTTCAAACAACTCATCACCTGTTCTATGCTACCACATTTTCCATACATGTCTACCAAATCATTTTATCAAATAGTTCACTTCCTTGCTACTATGGCTAAAAGCCTAAAAAAAGGTGCTTTCCAACAAACTATGGATTCTTGGAAAAAAATCTATCAAAGCATAATAGTAAGCAATAGCATAAACACGACATGTCTACCAAAGAATTTTATCAATCTATTCACTTCCTTGCTGCTATGGCTAAAAGCCTAAAATAGGTTCTTTCCAACAAACTATGGATTCTTGGAAAAAATATATCAAAGCATAATAGTAAGCAATAGCATAGACAAGGCAACAAGTAGTTTAAAAAACCCCTCAAAGAAATGTGGTCTCATGGTGATGGAATGCCATTCCATCAGCATGAGACCATATTTCCTTGAGGCATTTTTTCAAATAGATCACCGCCTTTTCTCTACTACCACATTTTCCATACACATATACCAAATAATTTAATCAATCTACTCACTTCCTTGCTGCTATGGCTAAAAGCCAAAATTAGGTGCTTTCTGAACCACCAAAAATGTAACACTAAAAGGGAAAGAGGATTCCCCTTACTAGGCCCCTAGGGTTTTTCACCTAGGAGAACTTGGTTTAGGAATCACTCTCTTTCCACTTGATGGTTAGGTATTTTTGGTGATTGCATTCAAATGGAAGGGATTGAGATGAGGTTGTGATATGTGTGTGATAAATGTGGCTAAATGCTGGAAGTAAAATTAAACGAAGCTAACTAACTATGAAATGTAAAGCAAGGTAGATCTAAACTACATGCAATGTAAACTAAATGACCTAAATATGTACAATCTATAACATAACTTGAAATAATAGAAGGAAGTACACCTGAGTATTGGAAGTTGCAGATGAGGAGCCCCAAAATATTATGGAATTTACTGGAAATCTGCATAGGGACAGTTATGCAAGAATGGGCGACCTAGTCCTTTTCCCAAGAAAGTTTGCCAGAACAGGTTTCTGGAAAAAGGGTGTCCAAATCCATAAAAATACCCAAAAGACAGATTCAGAGGGACTAGGTCGCCATTTTTGGTGACCTAGTCCACTTTTGAATTTATGAGAATTTGGAAGTGGATATTGGAGCCCTCTATCTGCTCTTTGGTTCCTAACAGGTGTTTGGTTCAATTTCTATAGAAAACGGGCTGAAAGGGGTCTCCAAGCTTCAACTAGGGCTTTGTTGACTTGAGTGATTTTGATGAGTTGAGAACACCTTTTTAGCACCTTTCTCCTTGATAAACATGCATCTAGAAACCTGCAAAACACACATGCAAAGAGGAGATAAAGGATTAGGGTTAGGGAATAGAGGTTTTCCTTAGTCAAACCCCTTTGATGATAATCAGATCCAAATGAGAAATAAGGAAAGGAAAGGATGATTGAGTGACAAAAAATACAAACACTTACCAAATCCTTTGTTGAAGATGTTTGCAACATGTAAGAATCAACTCCAATGGAGGTTGCTTGAGATGCCTTGTGCTTGAATGCTTGCTTGGGAAGCTTGAGTGCAAGAGTGCTTGTGAAGATGAAATGATGTTAGGAGGGGAGAAGAAAATGAGCTAAGGAGAGGAAAAATTAGGATGAAATCCCTTACTTATACAAGCTAGACCCTAATTTTCCCAAAAATGCAACATGATAGGGCCAACCCTAGGGTTTAGGATGCAAATTCCCACAATTTTTTTGATTTAATTTATAATTTTAAGCCTAAAGGGACTAGGTCGCCCAAGGTGGAAACCTATTCCACTTGGGAAAATTCAAGTGGTGGTTTGGAATAAAAAGATGTTAAATGATGTTTATTAGACTTGCCTCCTGAACCACACTTAAGTCAGGCCTAAAAATACATTAAGGGGAAAATTAGCATTAAAAATGGTTGAATTAGTGATGAAAAGCCTAGGAAAGTGTGAAAATGCATCACAAAACTTCACAACACTTTGGCACAAGGCTTGGAAAGGGGTAAAAAGGGGTTGTTTAGGTGAATGATGTTGAAAGGGTATTAGAAAAATGGGAAGGTGTGTTACAACACTTCACAACACTTTTATAAAACACCATTAGATTGTTGTTGAATTGCAAGCTTTCAAGATTGAATCAAGGAAAAATAGGCCAAAATCCAAGGGAAAAGGCCCAAATGAGTGAAAAAGTGTCAAAGACTACACTTTTTGGTGACACATTTAACCCCCATTTTAGTGAGAGGATGAAATTGCTTCAAAGTCTCACTAAAGTAGCTAAGTAATGCACTTTGAGAGGGATCCAATGTATTCATGCTAGTAAGATGAAATGACATTGATAGAGAGGGATGATCAAGCCCCCAGGATCAAGATCCCATGGCAAAAAAAACATAAGCACAAAGGTCACAAAAAAAGTGATGTGAAAAAGGGTGGAGAGAGAGAGAGGGAAAGTCAGATCAAGCTTCAACCACTTGTCCAGCTAGTTGTGGATTAGATCTAGGCTGTTTGTTCAAAAGGAAAGACGTACTCACTTTGGGCCGATGAGAATTTCTATTGTTCATCGAGTGAGAATGCCAAAAAGGTCAGAGACATACACTCAGTTGGTATGCACTTACACATATGTAAAGGTGGCTATGGGGAAATTCATGCCGCTAGTTGGGCTTGCCACTCAACCATACCAAAGTTGTACTCCCTGAAAAATTTGATAAGGTGCCACAAAAGACAAGGGTTTGCAATTCATGAGACAAGCAAAGCCTTGGATTCTTAGAACTCATGAACAAGTGAAAGATGGCACCACAGGCATGCAAGCTGTGTTATGCAAGGTGGCCATGTATGCAAGGATGTAAAAATGCAGAATTTAAAAATGCAAAAAGAATGTTCGAAGGAGTCTTGTTTTGTTCATGCAAGGTATTTTACATAGGGGACATTATTTCTAATGTATCCAAGAGAGGACTGATCAAAGGATAGAAGATTCAAAACTTAGGGGATGCAATGCATTGCATTAGGCCACTAAGAGGAATGCAATATGATAAGATAGGTCACTTTCATGAAGGACATTATACCCAATGTCATCCACAAAGTGGGAAACTCATTGTATGAAGTAATAAGGCTGCACTAGGAACCAAGAAAAAATCAAAAGGAAATAGTGCCAGTGTATGCCCCCACTTTAAAGGAATTTCTACACCGTATTGTGAGAAATTTATTTAAATTAGAAGAAGGTATGAGAGGGTAAGTATGTCAAATGCGAGCCAACTTAAGACGTGTAATCCACATCCCAAGCTTGATCTTGTATGTTGATGAGAGGTTAACGCCAAGCCAAAAGAGGCAACGACAAGTGACATACGAGGAAACAACTAATGAACACCTTGCCCCCACTTAGTTCAGGGAAAAGGTGAGCCGAAGGGATGAGGTATGTATCAGTGAGAGGAGTTAGCTACCCCCCCAAAAGGGAGACAACCAAGCTCCATGAGATGTTTGACGTTTATTGTTTGAAGAAAATGGAGAGAAGGGAGGTAACCCTAAATTATTCTGGAAAGAGTATGGTATGTCAGTTGGCATCATGTGGACAATGCATCCATGGGTAGGAGGGAGATGGTAGCTAATACCATAGCAATTTTCCAAGTTAAATGAAGGGTTTGGGTGTTGCAGAGAAGGATTGGTTTCTGTACAAGAACACAAATCCTTTTTAGTGTTATGTGTGGTTCCTTCATGATGGATGGGAGTGATATAGCCCCCATAACCACCATGGGGTAATGTTGATGATGTAGAACCAAGTTGAGCATATAAAACATAGGTTTTCTTTGGTTTAGGTTGTGATATTTCACACTCTCCTATAAAGGGAGGCGTAAGACCCCAATCATTACTAGAACTTGTATCTAAAAATGACTTGTTTGTATATGACTCTTTGGACCAAGAGGGTGAGATTTTCAAAATTTTATTGAAATGAGGTGTAGAATCTAACAACCCCCAATAATCATGAAAGAGTTTTATTGTAGGTGAAGGAGTAGCCTCAACTTGTATAGGTTCAAGTTTTGATCTAGGAATGAAGGGAGTAGGGGAGTTGGAAGTGTTGTGATTAGTTGATTCATAGCTTCATTCATCTGCATCAACCATGTAGATCTTGTTATTGTACTCAAATTTCATTGTATGGTGAAGGGTAGATGGGACTCATTTCATAACATGAATCCATGGTCTCCCTAGGAGAATATTTTATGGAAGGGGTCCTTGCATGATATGGATAGAGGTAGGCAACATGAAAGGTCTGACCTCAATAGGTAATGTGATCATTCCTAGTGGTTTCCTATTAACATTGTCAAAGCCACTGATATGAACATCATTAAGTTGAATGAGATTTATGTGCTTGCCAAGTTTGTTGAGGAGGTCCATGCTACAAAAATTAATTTCCGTTCCATTGTCTATGAGAGTGTGCCTGACTAGAGTTTCATTAATGGCCACCTTTATCATCAAGGGATCATTCTTGTTTTGAATCTCAAGTGAGGGTAATTCATATTTAGGGAATGTGACTTTGGATTGGGTTACTTGCATGGGATGAGAGGGGGATTTGATATTTTTTGATTTTATGTAAGATTCGATCTCCTCCATCTGTATTTGCACTATTTCTTGAAATAGAAATTTGACTATAGGTGAAAGTTGAATAAGTTCCCATACAAATATATCAGCAGGAGCCTTTTTAAGGTCCTCAACATGAGGGACTCTATATTGAGAAAAGGGTAATGACGCAAGAGTGATGTGTGATCCCTTATATGTTTGAGTCACTAAGTTACAACTTAGTGGCTGCAAAAAATTGTTATGATTAGATTGCATAACGAATTTCAAGATATCTCATAGTTTTCTATGTGATTCACTAGTGGGAGGGGACTTAGGAGGCTCACTAATTAAAGGATATCCCACTTGTGTGGTCATAACCTCAAGACTATTGTCTGTATTGGTATGATTTGTTGGTAAAGGGGATTATAATGTCAATTCATTATCTTCACCTATGAAAGGTTTAGTGTGTGAAGGATTATAGGCATGAAGGGTCACATGTTATTGCACCATGATAGTCTCCCTAGGAGGAGAGTTTTGAAGAGAACTACAAACTGAATGTGCTTCACATGTAAATGTTGGTTATTCTAAAGGGACTTCATCACAAGTAGGGTAATGATCAATGGTCGAATTATCTTGTTGAATAAGGGGTTCCCTAGGAGAAGGGGGACAACTAAGATACTCATGACTCTCATCAATTGTATCTTGTAAAGGCAAAGTATCTTCTTCACTACTAGGAGAGATACTAGGAGAAGGAAAAATGTTATTGTCATGATCCCTTATGGTTGTGGTGTCTTGTTTTTGGAGAGAGTTAAGAGGAGAGTAATAACTATAATTCTCATAACTCTCATTAACTGGTTCTTCTGACACCAAAATATCTTCATCACTAAGAGGAGAGAGACTAGAGAAGAAATAATATGATTGTTAGGAATGTCTAAGGTTGTATTCTTTATCACAAAAACACTCTCAGAGGGAGAAGGGAGGGAAGGTTGCTTAAGATATCTAGATATGTATGATATTAGAATTGTTTGAACAAAAAAAAAAAGTACATATAACCATTTAAAGCAATATTGCAGCAATATAAACAAGGCATATGTAAAGATACAAAATGTTTTATCCAATGCTAAGTTTTAAGAATGTAAACAATGTATGTGAAATAATGAAAAGTAATTTTATCAAACTTAAGAAAAGTTTTATGAATATAAACATTATATAAGCAAAAGTGAAAAGTAATTTGATTAATGTAATGCACAATTTCAGAAATGTAAACATTTTCAGATGTAATGATGAAGGTATATCAAGAATGACTACCCTAAATTGATGATTTTGAGTTAGAAGCATAAAACCTATGTTTCCAATTTTTTTGAAACCTATAGTATATGATACTAGGAGGCTAAGAAAGCACATAAATGAGGTTTTTGATCCTATAATGGGTGGTTAAAAATGTGAACTGGGACTAGGTCGCCCAAAATGGTGAATTAATCCTAGTAGGTTTTTTTTGAATTTTTTGATTGGTTTTGATGTGTTTCGGGCTGTATGATGTATTCCTAAGATGCCAATGCAGAATTTTAGAGATTTTAAATGAAATTATATATGCAAAAATGCAATTTGACATGAAATGTTCACTATTGCACTTTTTACAAACCCTAGGATGCAAACAATGCAAAATTGCAAGTTGTTTCCTAAGATGAAATTAAAAATCAGAAGATTAACGAGTGTTGTATAGTCAGGTTCACCAAAATGAACCACCACAAATGTAACACTAAAAGGGAAAGATGATTCCCCTTACTAGGCCCCTAGGGTTTTTCACCTGGGAGCACTTGGTTTAGGAATCACTCTCTTTCCACTTGATGGTTAGGTATTTTTGGTGATTGTATTCAAATGGAAGAGATTAAGATGAGGTTGTGATATGTGTGTGATAAATGTGGCTTAATGATGGAAGTAAAATGAAGCTTAGCTAACTAAATATGAAATGTAAAGCAAGGTAGATCTAAACTACATGCAATGTAAACTAAAAGACCTAAATTTGTATAATCTGTAACAAAACTTGAAATAATAGAAGGAGGTGAACCTGGGTTGGAAGTTACAGATGAGGAGCCTTGAAATATTATGGAATTTTCTAGAAATATACACAAGGACACTTACGCCAAAATGGGTGACCTAGTCCTTTTCCCAGGAAAGTTTGCTAGAACAGGTTTTTGGCAAAAGGGTGTCCAAAGCCACAAAAATCCCCAAAAGATAGATTTAGAGGGACCCACTTCTAAATTTCTGAGAATGTGGAAATGGATATTGGAGCCCTTGGTTTGCTCTCTAGTTCCTGATAGGTGTTTGGTTCAGTTTCTATAGAAAACAGGCTGAAAGGGGTCTCCAAGCTTCAACTAGGGCTTTGTTGACTTGAGTGATTTTGATGAGTTGAGAACACCTTTTTAGCACCTTTCTCCTTGACAAACCTATATGCAAAAAACTACAAAACACATATGGAAAGAGGAGACAGAGGATTAGGGTTAGGGAATAGAGGTTTTCCTTAGTCAAACCCCTTTGATGATAATCAAATCCAAATGAGAAATAAGGAAAGGAAAGGATAGTTGAGTGACAAAATACAAACACTTACCAAATCCTTTGTTGAAGATGTTTGCAACATGCAAGAATCAACTCCAATGGAGGTTGCTTGAGATGCCTTGTGCTTGAATGCTTGCTTGGGAAGCTTGAGTGCAAGAGTGCTTGTGAAGATGAAATGATGTTAGGAGGGGAGAAGAAAATGAGCTAAGGAGAGGAAAAGTGAGGATGAAAACCCTTACTTATACAAGTTAGATCCTAATTTTCCCAAAAATGCAAGATGATAGGGCCGACCCTAGGGTTTAGGAGGAAAATTCCCACAACTTTTTTTGATTTAATTTTTAATTTTAAGCCTAAAGGGACTAGGTCGCCCAAGGTGGTGACCTAGTCCACTTGGGCAAATTCAAGTGGTGGTTTGGAATAAAAAGATGTTAAATGATGTTTATTAGACTTGCCTCCCGAACCACACTTAAGTCGGGCCTAAAAATACATTAAGGAGAAAATTAGCATTAAAAATGGTTGAATTAGTGATGAAAATCCTAGGAAAGTGTGAAAATGTATCACAACACTTTGGCACAAGGCATGTAAAGGGGTAAAAAGGGGTTGTTTAGGTGAATGATGTTGAAAGGGTCTTAGAAAAGTGGGAAGGTGTGTTACAACACTTCACAACACTTTTTTAAAATACCATTACATTGCTGTTGAATTGCAAGTTTTCAAGATTGAGTCAAGGAAAAATAGGCCAAAATCCAAGGGAAAAGGCCCAAATGAGTGAAAAAGTGTCAAAGACGACACTTTTTGGCAACACACTTTCCAACAAACTATGGATGCTTGGAAAAAATCTTTCAAAGCATAATAGCAAGCAATAACATAGAAAAGGAAGTGAGTAGCTTGAAAATATTCCTTGAAGAAATGTGGTCTCATGGTAATGGAATGCCATTCCATCACCATTAGACCACATTTCTTTGAGGTATTTTTTTCAAAAAACTCACTGCCTTTTCTATGCTACCACATTTCATAAATTTCAACCAAAGTATTTTATCAAACTACTTGAACTTCCTTGCTACTATGGATAAAAACCTAAACAAGGTGCTTTCCAAAAAACTATGGATTCTTGGACAAAAATCTATCAAAGCATAATAGTAAGCAATAACATAGACAAGGCAATGAGTAGTTTGAAAAAAATGCCTCAAAGAAATGCGGTCTCATGGTGATGGAATGCCATTCCATCACCATGAGTTCACATTTCTTTGAGGCATTTTTTCAAATAGCTCAGCGCCTTTTCTATGCTACCACATTTTCCATACATGTCTACCAAAGCATTTTATCAAACTACTCAAGTTTCCTTACTGCTATGGCTAAAAGCCTAAACAAGGTGCTTTCCAACAAACTATGGATGCTTGGAAAAAATCTATCAAAGCATAATAATAAGCAATATCATAGCCAAGGCAATGAGTAGTTGAAAAATTACTTGAAGAAATGTGGTCTCATGGTGATGGAATTCCATTCCATCACCATGAGACCACATTTCTTTGAGGCATTTTTTCAAACAACTCACTGGCTGATGAATAGAAACCAAACCTTTAGCCAAAATTCTCCTCCAAATTATTTTGAACATCCTCATCCTCATCCTCAATTTACCAATCCATAGAACCTTCCACCCTTTATTCCACTTCTTCATACCCTCACCCCTCTCTCTTCATGTCATGATTTCCCTCCATCTCATAACCAAGACCACACTATACCATCCACCCCATCCCAGCGTAATACCATAGAGAAGGCAATGGACTGTTTGAAAAAATACCTCAAAGAAATGTGGTCTCATGGTGATGGAATGCCATGACACATTTGTTTGTAATAGAATTCCATCACCATGAGGCAAAATTTCTTTGAGGCATTTTTCAAACAATTCACTGCCTTCTCTATGCTACCACAGTTTCCGTACATGTATACCAAATATTTTTATCAAACGGTTCACTGCCTTGCTGCTATGGATAAAAGCTTAAAATAGGTGCTTTCAAACAAGCAATGGATATGGAAAATAGTAAGCATGATAGTCAAAAATATATAGTTCAAAAAGTACTCAAAATTTTGTTCATTATCTCATACATTATAAGCCATGACATGCATCACTATCATAGTTTCTGTGATTGAATAATTTGTTGTTTCATTTTCAGATGTTGGATGCGGATACGCCTCCACATGTTCATAGGGAAATGGAGCTTGGTGTTTCTTCTACTATGGAATCCTCGATGCATCTCACAGAGGTATGAGGAAGATTACTAAATTTTAATTTACATTCGTTGTTATAGCTGTTAGTTAGTGAAAAGTTAAACCATTATTGATTTGTAGTTTATTTTCTCTTTGGATGATTTCTACAAGGATTGAACATGCCACAACATGGGAATACAAATATTTACCTTGAGGAGAGTGATCATCTGGTGGCGGTAAGTGATTATTTTGTTAAATATATCCTTTTTAATAATATAATTTCTATATATTAATGTCTTTACTTGTTATTGTAATAGATAAAGCTTGACCAGGAACTAAACCCCAGGAGCACTCCTTGACCTTAGAATAAATGAGTGACAGACTTATCACCATCAGACCAACAAGAAAAGAGAAAGATTTTATTTCGAGAGCATGGAGAACAATGAATTTTGATACCAGAGCCCTTTGTTTTATGCCTATATGGAATTTTTGTACATATTTGTATTGCATATATTTGACATTGTATGCCTATATGGCATTCTCATAAGCCTATATGGCTATTTTTTTAATATTTTATACTTATATTGACATATATTGATGTATTCTTACATGGCTATTTGGTTAATACATATATTTTTTATCGATGGTGTCCATATTTGCATTATAAATCCATGGTTCAATAGATATGAGTTACATGTATACTTTACAACTTACATGTATACTTTGCAACTTACATGTATTCCAATGTATACTTTGCAACTTACGTGTTTTCATGTGTATACCTTGTATTCATGCATATACTTTTTATTAATTTGCGTATGTACTATGTATTCATGGGTATACTTCAAGGCTTACACGTATTTGTGTACTTGTGCTTCACTTATTCACATGTATGCTTGAATTATTCATGTGTATAATTATTAATTCGTTAACCCTAGCATTGCTCATTACTGTCTTTCATGGTTTTTCTTGAATATTTATTGATTGATGCTAAACAAATTTATTAGTTGATGCTAAAAAAAATTCAATATTTCAAGGAATACTAGTAGAGGTACAAATTATAAAATTGCACAAATTGAAAAGAAAAGATTAACTATAAATAAATGCACTCAATATTAACTTGATAATTGCTTAAGAATGAGTATACTATATATCTCAAGAGAGGAGCCTTCTAGAATGGAAACTGTCAACTAGAAAATAGGCATGCAACTCCATGCAAAATTGCACAATTAAGCAATCATTATCCTAAAAATCTAACAACTAGAAAACTTATCTAAATGAATATTTTAGGGAGAATATTCTACACTAACATTTTCATAATCAATGGCTTGTTTCCATGATCGCTCCCCAACTGTCAACCAAAATTTGTCAAGAAACCCCTTTGATATATTTATATGTCCATCAAATCAATTGATGTAAATTGACCTGTGAACATTTATTCACAAAGTGCTATGTGCCTTCGCGGTTTTTTACTCTTTTGGCGGCTTCACCTTGTTTGTTATCGCTCGTAGCTTCTCGACATCTTCCACATGGCTTCCTATTAGAGCTTCCTACTGAGCTGTATGGTTTTTCTTTTTCCAAGCTCCATTCTCTTTACATGTGTTGCTCATTTTATTCTTTTCAAGTTGGACCCCCACTATGGTTTCTTTTGTTGGGCATTGGAATACGTGGCTTGCTCTCGGAGTTTCCTGCTGGGCCGTATCGCCTTTCCTTCACTGAGTTCAGTGCATTCAATGCGTTGCCTTCTCTCGTGCCTTTCCGAGTCAGGCCCACTCTTTTTCTCGACGTCTTTCCATGTGGCTTCCCTTCAAAGCTTTTAGTTGAGATACCCCTCTTTTTGTCAGGTTCCATTTGTGTGACACATGGCATTTTTTTGAGCACCCGTTATCTAGGATTTGCTGACTATGTGTTGGTTATTCTCTATTGCCGTGTGTTCTTCTCTACTACCACATGTTCCCTGCTGATGCTACATGGCCCTATTTTCTCAAAGGACATGCTTGCTGGTGCATTGCTGAATAATCTTCTTGTTCGGTGCCGGCTCGAGAAGATCTAAAGCGTCAATGTTTTTGCAGAAGCATCTTTCTCATGAGGGCTTTTAGGTGGTGGGCTGACTTATTTAAGAAGCCTCTTTCTCATTGTAATGGTTGTTATTAGATAGACTTAAAAATCTTCCTGAGCACTGGGAATTAACCTTTTGGAATATTTTCTATTAAACTTGAGTTTGTAGACTATGCCAATCAATTCGGCCTCTCTGTTTTTCATGCATTTGATAGGATATTAAAACTGTGCTTTCATTTCCTGAATTATATGAATGTCTATTTTAAGATTTTTTAATCTTCATATAACTCAATAAAATGCAGATCATGTTGTTACTCTTCTACATTGGCCTATGTTGTATTGGTTATGCTATGCAATTAATTGATGTTCATATGTTTGAAGTTTTTCCAAAGCATCTATTTGATAAACAACAGTTACTATTCGAGCCTTCGCTTTCAACACTATACTTAGTTAATTCTCTATGATTTGGCGCATCGCCTTAATTTTAGGTTTGTTTATTTCTTGTTATCTTTCTAACCCTTTACCTCCCCCCCATAAAAATAAAGAGCTGACCTTGATGAAACTCAGAGGTCACTTAGCTACGTGCACAAGTCCCCCAATAGCTAAGTTTCCCATAAGGCTGCTGCCCCTGCAAAATTTTGCATCAATAGTTCTTTTTTTTGGCACGCACGGTGGGACGTGAACTAGCACGTTTGCTTGATTAATAGGGGTGTATGAGCCATAAGACTATCACTAGGTCTCAAACTGCAAGATTCCCTGGCCTGCTAGTACCATTGTTAGTTTCAGTCCAAGTGAGAGGTCGGAAAGTTGGTCCTTCACCTCCCTCTTCTCCTCCATCTCCTGCACCAATGGCTGCTAGAAATTATGTGGCATGGGATGCTGGTATTCCTTTGGTAGCACCTATGCCTCCTGAAGTATGGGTTCCAATCCCGACATCCGCTTTAAAGGCTATCCCTAAGTTCTCCGGGGATGATTCAAAAACTCCGACATAGAATTTGCAAGACATAGCAGATGTATGTCTGGTGCATGGCATTACTAATGAAAATGTGGCTCTAAGATTACTCACCGCCTCTTTTCAAGGCAAGGTGTTGAACTGGTATCACACTCTTCCAGCTAATTTAGTTGATACTTGAGATAGACTCAGAGATCCTTTTTACGAACACTTTTCAAATGCTGGCAACAAGTCTTCGCTATATCACTAGATGCCTCATATAAAGCGAGCTCCCCATGAAGCTTTGGTGGATTTCAATGTTCAGTTTCATTTGACTTGGTAGAGAGTTCTTGTTGGTAGTCGACTGCCTCCAGACCTAGCGTTCATGTTCTATTTGAAGTCTATAAATGTTGATATTTCTATGATGCTACAAGCTCTTCGTGGAAATACTCTACCTGATGCATATGACCTTGCCGTCACTATGAAGAATAATCTTATTGTTGTCAAAAAATTGGCACTGAGACCTATCATGCCATTATTCCCAGAGTTTAGCACTAAAGAATCAGAGGTAGCTTTGACCAGCACTCCTGCAACTCCTCCCCAGTCTATGTATGTGTACCCGTGAATGAGGCTGAGTGTGGCTCTAGTGCCTAACCCCTGACAACTGAAATGAATGAAATGAAGGAGCAGATGTGAACCATGACAAATGAATTGACCAGTATGAAGCGATAACAATATAGCTACCAAAAGATGACTTACCAAAAATACCAAAGGCGGTAAGACTCCTTTCCAGTTGAATCAGTGGCAGGATAAATCGTGCAACAATACTCAAGCTCAACAGAGTAATCAGGTTGTTCCTGTGACTATGGTGATATAGACCATATTTCCTGGTTCAAGCAAGGAGCTAGTTGTAATGATCTAAAATATCTTGCAAAATAGAACTGGGTTAGAACATGCATGCAATAATAATATCAATCAATCAATAGAATGCAAAGGAGGAATAATGAGAAAAGGAATGAGACTAGAACAGTCTCACCCATTTCTCTCCTCCATGGCTCACTTCTATTGAACCTCCTCTATTTGCTGCAATATGATGGATGCCCTCAGCCTTTGTGTGAGCAAACTAAGTTTATGACATAACCTAGCAAGTGTTGAAGGATTTGATTTAAAATGCAAGAGAAAATAAATCTGCATGCAATGTAAAAAAATCTGCAAAAGACAATGTTAGATGATAAAATATGAAAAATGTAAGATAATAATAGATGCAAGATGAGAGAGACCCAAAATGAAGACAAAATTGACATTTTATAGAAAATGCAATTTTGTACGGATGGATGAGATTAAAGATTGACAAGTGCCCTAGAATCTGTGGACAAGATTCAATATGACAACCCACAATTAAGGTTAGGGCAACATTAGGTCAAATTTGAAATGAATGGACAAGATTAATTTTTAGAAAATCAAATCAATAGCTGACAATGCATGTGACAAAAGATTCTAGGCATGGAAAATGGAGTCATTGGGGAATCAAATAATAATTTAAAATTATTTAATTCAAGAGGGGATGTTGACTTTTCGAATTAAAAATTATTTTAATTCAAAAGGGGTGGGGTCATGTGACAATAAATAATTTAAATTAAATTATTTACTAAAGAAGGGAATTTAAATGGGACTTATTTTAAATAAATAATATTTATTTAAAATGAGCACAATAAAAGAGGAGAAATTAAATAATAAAATTATTTAATTTAGGTGTTGGGACTTATTTTAAATAAATGATTTTATTTAAAATGAGGAGAGCGTGATGATGGCCATAATTAAATAAATTAAAGAATTTATTTAATTATAAGAGGACTTTTTAATTAGTGACATATTAAATAAATAAATAAAATTTATTTATTTAATAATGAGGAAGACATAAAGGGGTAAGAAAATTAAGAAATTTATTTAATTTAGGAAGATATTTAGAAAATTAGTGACACATTAAATAAATAATTAAAGTTTATTTATTTAATAATCATTAAGAATAATCAAATATGAATTAATTAAATAATTATGAATTATTTAATTAATAGTTGAAAGTGAGTCAGGGATGCTAGGAAGAAAATGATTAAAATAGAGCTTGCAGGCCTAGGCCTAGTAGTGGGAAAAAACAATCTTGCCAAGGAAACTAATTCATGGTGCTTCCCTTATAATGATGGACATATGCCCCGAAATTGTCTGAGAGGAAATTTGCAACAGAAGATAGCGGAGCAACATAGCCAAAGTAGCATGCCTGGTTTCGGAGGCCATACGTATGGCTCACAAAAAATGGATAATGCAGTTCTCACTACTCAAATTCAAGGAATGTCTATAGAGCAGGAGTTAGAAATTGCTTCAGACCAAACATTCTTTTCTTGGATGGAAGGAGAGGAGTCGAAATTCTCGAATGATATTCCGGTAGCCCAAATGCCGCAAGTACAATCAGATTATAATACTCGTTCAAAGAGGAGGTTCACTGGAGCATTCACATCTTTTTCGACTAAAGGGCCATCTTATTCAACACCCAGTCCATCAACGAATCTGTCATCAACTCCACAGTAGTCCAAGGCGGTTGCTCCCGATTCCCCGAATCCACCTCCTCCAAAAGAAAAAACTCACATGATCACCCCGACTATTGCCAAATAGCTAGATGCACCAGCTACAAAGCAAAAGGAGCAAGAAACCGTGACTCATCAGCCACGAATTCCATTCAACATGGTGGAGCAACTAAATAAATCCTCTGCCAATGTTTCCTTGTGGGATATCCTGGCCATCCTAAAGAAAAAACTACTATTGTAGAAGGAATTATTGGGAGAAGAAAACATGAAGAGATTACAACAACCCTTAGAGAACAAGACATCCAAGCTAGACTTGGATAGAGTTTTAGCCAATCAATAAGAAGAAAAGAAAGATGAAAAAAAGAGTAAGCCTAAACCCAAGCCTTTCTTTCTAAAACTTATCATTGGTAATAAGCTACTGCATAATTGTATGATTGACTCTGGTGCTAGAACCACTGTCATGCCTAAGCTTGCAGCTGATGCATTAGGGCTCAAATAAGAGCCTCTTAACAAAGGATTCATGCAACTCGACAGGAACAAGGTTCACACTGTTAGAGTAATTAAAGGATTGCCCATGACATTATTTTCCTGTTTGAGCATTATCGTGAATCAGGATAATGTGCTCATCAATGTTCCTCCTCTATTTAGGATATGTTTGTCCCAAGAATTCACTACAAATGTCGGAGGCTACCTGGCATTGGACTGGTCACACTTGCTTATGAGAATGAAGCATGGAGCCAAGATAGAGTTATTGTCAGAATCCTTGCATTCCAAACATGTGGCTGATGAAGCCATGCTCAATTTCGAGCCAACACATACCTCAATCACTTTCGGAGAGAGGCTCAATGTCGAACTCCTTGAGGAAGAAAAAGCAAACAAATCCTGGATAGAGGAAGAAGAGGCTCTTTTGAATGAGTTTATAGATACGGATCCCTTTGGAAACTATCATGCAACTGGGCTAGGAATGTATGTCATACATGAAGAGGACCAGATTATGCCCAAAGTGGTTTGAGAGTCTAAAGGTGAAGCATCCTCGGAGTTATGGACCTTACACTTTGATGGAGCAAGATGGAGAGTAGGAGCTAGAGTAGGAATATGTTTGATATCTCCGTCCAGGGATAAGACTTTAAGGTCTTACCACTTCCAATTTGCATGCTCGAACAATGATGCAGAATATGAAGGCCTTGTCCATGGTTTGAGCTTGGTGGAATGGATGGGTGTAAAGAAAATAAGAGTGTTCAGAGATTCAGAATTGGCGGTCAACCAAATCCGAGGGCTCTCTGTTGCAAAGAATGTTTGTATGCGATCATACCAACATAGGATCTAGGACCTGATTGAAGGATTTGAGGCATTCAATATACAAGCTATATGCAGACAAAAAAAATCCAAAGCTGACAGAATGGCAACTGTCAGATCTCAGTTTGAGCTAGCTTCTGAGTTGATTAAGAATAAGAATTCAGTGCGAGTGGTCGTCCGGCCTACAGTCCCAAACAATGATCAAGACTGGCAATTTTTTGATAGTGATAGTCACATCACATCATTTATCTAGAGTTTCAAGGAATTTTTGGATCAATTACAACCAAAGATTTCTGAGGCCTATGGAGATCAAGTAATCCAATTAAAATCAAACAAGCTTCCTAGGGGTCTAGTCACTCTCGAGAGTTTGTTTGATTCTGATGATGCAATAAAAGATAGGAGAAAGCTTGTAGTTGATAAAGGTTACTATACCGATTTGCATATCAGATAAGATAAAAAGTTCAAGGTTGGAAAAGGCATCTCCCAGAAGAATAAAGACAGGCTGAAGCACTTTTGCGAAGAGTATTCTAGTGTGGTAGCCTGGTCATATGATGATCTTAAGGGATATGATCCTGGGATTATCTAGCATACCATTGAGCTACTGGAAGGAGAAAATCTAGTTCGTTAGAGGCAGAGGCCAGTAAACCCGAAGATTGAGTCACTCATGTCGCAGGAGTTAAATAAATTGATTGTATCCCAGATAGTGTTCCCAATCAAGCATAGCACTTGGGTGTCTAACCTGGTGCCGGTCTGGAAGAGGAATGACAATATACGGTTGTGTGTGGACTTCTGAGACCTAAATAGAGCATCCCTGAAGGACCATTACCCCTTGCCTTCAATGGAGGTAATTTTACAAACGGTTGCCGATTCTGAAATGTTTTCAATGCTGGATGGTTTCTCCAGCTATAATCAGATTCATGTGAAGGAGGAGGATCAACACAAAATTCTTTTCAGAATTTCAAATGCTAGAGCCACCTTTCAATGAGCTATGGACATTGCCTTCAAATATTTGATGCATAAGATTATCCTTATCTATCTGGATGACCTGTCGGTGTTTCCTAAATCTGTCGATGATCATTTTGATCATCTTGAGCTGGTCTTCTAGAAATTCCAAGAGTTCAAGATTTCTTTGAACCCGAAGAAATGTGTGTTTGGTGTTCCTCAAGGGAAGCTCCGAAGCTATTGGGATTTGTTGTCTCAAAGGAAGGTATTGCTATTGATCTGAAAAGAGTTAATGCAATCAGGGAACTCCCTCTACCCGTGAACAAAAAGGGAGTGCAATATTTTTTGGGCAAGGTCAATTTCATTAGTTGATTCATTATGGACTTTGCAAAGATCATTCAACTTATTACCCTGATGCTGAAAAAGGACCAAGTTTTCAAATGGATGACGAAAGCTAAAAATATTTCGAACTGATAAAAGAGGTTATCTCTTCTGCTCCTATATTGATTAATCCGGATTTGTCAAAAGATTTTATTATGTATGTCTTTGGTGGTGGAAACAGTATTGCCACTGTGCTAATGCAAAGAGACAATGAATATAAAAGAGAATCACCTATTGCCTTCTATTCGCGCACCCTGAAAGGATATGAGGTGAAATATAATTTTGTAGAGAAACAAGCTTTTTCTATCGTAAAGGGGCTGAAGAAGTTCTGAAACCTTATATCATGCAACAAGGTGATTGTTTGTGTGGCACACCCTAGTGTGCGGGAATAGATTATGGAAGGAGAAATCAACGAGGAGAGGGCTAATTGGATAACTAAGATCTTGGAGTATGACATTGAAATTAAGCTAGTTAAGACCGTCAAAGGAAAGGGACTGCATGAGTACTTAGCTGAAAATAGTGAACCAGTTGCTGAGTTCGAAGTCTCGAAACCCATGCTACTGAATGAAGAAAGCTCTGAGGATGATTGGCTTGAGGCCAGGATAAATTTTATGCAAATTGAAAGGTATATGACTGATCTCCCTTCATTTAAGAGACGTTTTTACTGATTGCAAAATAATGGTTATGTTCTCTTGGAGGGAGTCCTTTTCAAAAGAAATTTCAATGGTATCCTATTAAGATGTGTAACTAAAGATCAAGCAAAAAGAATACTGGAACAATATCATAGTGGCCCGACCAGAGGGCATTTTTCAGCAAGAACCATTGCAATCAAAATTATATGTGCTGGTTATTTTTGGCTAACGTTATTCAGTGACTCATTTTCATTGGTAAAGTCTTGCAGTGAATGTTAGTTTTTTGTTGGAAAAAGGAAAAATGCTGCTATGCCATTGAAACCAATAATGGTGGAAGAGCCTTTTGCTCAATGGGATCTTGAATTCATTGGCATGATTAATCCTTTTTCGTTAGCCGGACACAGGTGGATCTTAACAGCAACCGAATACTTCACCAGATGGGAAAAGGCTATACCATTAAAAAATGCAATGGAAGCAAAAATTGTTAACTTTCTAGAAGAATTGGTGGCTAGATTCGGCCCACCAAAGACGATTATTTCTAATAATGCTAAATATTTTCTCAGCTCTGAAATGAGCGAATTTGCATTAAAATATGGAGTTTTCTTAAAAACCTCTTCTAACTATTACCCATAGGGGAATGGCCTTGCAGAATCTATGAACAAAAACCTCATTAGGTTGATTAAAAGAATAGGTTCAAAACACCAAAGGGAGTGGCATGAACACTTCCAAACAATGCTATGGGCATACCATATCATGCCCAAGCATATATTGAAGACATCTCCTTACAAGATGGTGTATGGGAAGGAGGCGTTGTTTCCCATTTCTATGGAAATCCCTACTATCTAGCTGCTCAAATCTCTTGAAATTGAGCAAAATGGAGCTATGGAGGTATGGTTTTTTGAGTTACTTGAGGTTCAAGAGAAAAGAGAGAATGCTCTCGAGGCAATGAAAAACTCCCAATAGGTGGTAAAGAGGTGATTTGATAAGAAGACGTCTGACTAGGGGCTACGATGCGGGGACTTGGTGCTCAAGTTCAATGAGCATGAAGAAAAGCTTGACCAACATGGCAAGTTTGACAGTCTCTGGGAAGGGTCGTTCAAGATCATCAAGTGCAAAAAAAATAACTCTTTTGAGTTGGAAACCATGTTAGGTGAAGCTTTGGGTATCCCAGTTAATGGAATACACCTTAAAAAATTTAGTTAATTCAAATTATGTAGTAAATTTCTAAATATGTATATATTTTCCCTACTTTGTTAGTTTTGGGTTATTCTTAGTGCTTTTTGATTAACAACTACATTGGTGCAAAATTGAAATAAAATGAGGAAGGAGCCATAATATGGAAGATATATATTGTATTAATCGCTAGAAAATTTACATTTTATATACATATCGTTCAGCGAGGCCCTTGGCCATGTTTCAAAAGAAATAAATATATATATATATGCTAACAGTGTGGTAGATTTTGTCAAAAAGAAAAAAGAAAAATGGGAAAATATTTGTCACACTTCTTTAGGCATTGGAAGGAATAGCAACAAAAATAGGTGGCATAAGGTGGGAAACACCATCCTCTCAAAATCCTTGTACCATTGCACATTTTGGAAGGGTTCAACATTATGCATTTTCATGAGGAAGTGGCAGCCGACGTGAGCCTTGTGGCAGTGTTCCTCATGTGTTTTGAGTTAAAATCCACGCAGAAAGGGCCTGGTTGGCACAGGTCCTCTAAAGGTGAGCAACCGGTGCAAGTTGCAAATGGACGGATTCCCACGATCAAATTCAACAACTCACACCACGTTCTCCAATCCCTCGAGGTAGCATCGGGGAAATACTCACTTGGTTAGCTTCAAAAAATTTCACTTGGAGATGCCAATGCCCAACAAAGAAGCTATGAGGTGAGAGCAGATGTTGGTGTTTACTCTATACTAGTCCTCATACTCTACACAATCCTTACCCAACACCCATTTAATAGCTTTCACATATAACAAGTTTTTTACACCTGTTATGCATTTTAAACACCTACACCTAACTTTTCCTAGAAAAGTGGCCCGAGTTTTCTTGTAGACCAATCTAATTGGCATTTCCATATCTACTGCTACTCTAGCTGATTATTTACTAAGGATATACTAGGGCCTAATCGCTATGAATGTTGAATGTAATTGTGGATTAGCAAGGTTGCTAAGGGTCCTATTTATAGATGGTTGGGGTCCTCCTTAATGAAGCAAGGTTTAATTACGTCAGAAGCAAATGGTGCCGAGGAGCCTTGATAGCCAATATTGCGGTGTGTGAAGTAATGGAGATAATTAGACATGGTAGCAACTTGCTCAGTTCAAGTTTTGAAATATGGATGAGAGTAAGCCAATTGTCAACATTTAGAATGTTGTTGTCTTATTTAAATCAAAGCAAATATTTAATGGTGAAGTCATCAGTTGTTGTGCCTGATTACGATCAAGTGATCATTAATTGTAAAGGCTCACAAAAAGATATGGCAATGCTAATTCAATGCTTTTTCCAAGAAAAATCAGAGCCACCATATGTGAGGTCATACCTCTTAAATATGTGGATTCTTTTGGCAGGTCGGCGATCTCTTTGCATGCTCAAAAAAGTGTTAGTGGTGCATGTCGTAACTAATGTAAAAAATTGGCACGTACCCTTGCTTAGCCATTTTTATCAAAAATCAAAATTAAAGTTTGGAGCGCATGGAGGGCATTTATTGTGAAATCTTGAAAAAGTGTGTAATTGTTTTCAAAAAGATAAGTTGCAAAGTTTGCAGAATTCTTTCAAGACCAAGAAATGGCTGAAATTGTAGAGACTTCAACAGAGGCCGTGCATACTGAGAGTATTGAAGAGCGAAGAATGCTTGCACCTTGCGTAGATATATATGCCCAAGAGTCTCATGCTACCCTGGGTATTCCAGCAAAGCCATCTTGGCCCTATACAAATCCGACAGACTAGAAAATATTAGGCTTGGTTTCTTCTAGAAACCAAGCCTTGATATCATAAGATTGGGACAATGTTTGAGATCTTGAATTATCGCAGAACCCCAAGAGCTTAAGGGAGGCTGCATGTGAAAAAATGAAGAAATTTTTTGATCCTTTTCACAGATGATTGTGGAACTGTGGCTTTCCCCAGTACATGGTTTCTCTGGTACATCATTGTCTAGAGATTGTGGCGTCATGCGCGAAATGTTTCGACCCCTAGGTAGGGGTCATAAGTGGCCCAAATTTTAGGGTAGTAATTTATGCCCAGGGCCTGCAGGATATTCTAAGCATTGCTTTTAACTCTCTTACGAATATTGAAGATTTTGATATTTCTAGAATGCAAAGTTACTGGAGTATGCTTTGGATGGTGCAAAATTTTTACAATGCCAAGACGGGTAATCCGCTAGGTAACTTTGTCCCTCCCAACTTCCCACTTGGTCTGGGTGTTTTTAAAATAGGTTTGGGCTCCATTTTCTCCATTTTGGCATTGGTGTGTGGGTTAGATATCGATAGGGAAGACTTTGACTTCCAAATGAGTCTCAACTTCATGCTGAGGAAGAATGCTACACCTCTACTAATGGACTTTACAAAAGTCATAGTTGAAGGGATGTGCCAGCAACTAAGGGATTTTGAACCTAGTTCTAAGTTCAGGTGTTCTTCTTTCCTAGTCTACATGATTTTGCACCAAAATCTTGATTATTTCCAACAATTTATGGCCCTAGCGGTATTTGATGAACATGGTGCAAGAAAGCCAGTGTCGATATGGACTCCCATCTTGTCGAAAACTTTTGATTATTATGCATTTTCACACGCTTTCCTGGCTCCAACTTCAAGATCTTTGGATAAGAAGAAAGGCATCATGTCCACTCACTTATCACAAGGCCAAAGATTGTGGATGAGGGGGATTGTACCACCTTGCAATTGGTTCTTCAGAATGGATTTCACAATGCTCTGCATGCAAGGTTTCATTCAGGAGCCTTTCTAGCTCCCGCGTTTTGGTTTCTAATAGGGTAATATCTCTTGAAGTTTTCAGGTAGATATGAAACATTAAAAATGATTACTGGGGAGGGAAACATCTAAATTCCTATTTGGCACTACCGACCATGTTCGACTTTGTATCGTTGGTAAGGAAAAAGAGCTCGAAGGTAAACAACTTGGAGGTTTTATACACTAAGTTGGGAAATCTTGGGTTGATGGTCATTTGTGACACATGGTGGTATAATCCGGAGGAGAATCTATCAGAGATTGGCATTAAGATTCCACACCAACCTCGACCATTCTGGGAACCTCACAGAAATGCAGATGAGGGGAATGTGAGATTATACGTCGGCCTGGAGTATATTTCTTCCAGCTCAGGTAGACCGCCTTGGATAAATTTTTATCACATTATGGAGAAGCCCGACCCCAATCACAAGATAAATAAATTTTTATGCAACCAATTGCACAAGCTCGGGTGGAGGCCTGATAGAATCAAAGAGTTCTAGACGTATAGGTAGGAGGTTAAAATGACTAACAGTCTCTTCCAAGAGGTGGTCTCGAACAACATGTTTGATGATATTTGGTGTTATGAGCATCCATACAGTGAAGAATCTCTGAACCCTTTGAATTCTGAGAATTTCTATTAAGTAGAAAGTGCAGCCCCGAAACACAGAGAAGATGTATTCCAGAGGGCTCCCAAAGTTGAAAAAGATCCTGCACGAGGAGCGACAATTAGTGGAAAATTGTTACATCAAGAGGGGTCTTCAAACACACAAATTTTGGAGCCTACTAGCTCCTCTAGTCGCGGCGTGAAGAGGCCGAGAAGTTCCAGACACCACTAAAAAGTTATTTTGGAGGTGGAGAGTTCTCTAGAGGAGAAAATGCCACGAACGGAAGAATCTGTAGGAGGGAAGGAGTCACAGCGAGAAGAGGTGGTGGTATCAACTGCTAGTCTTCGAGAATCTCAGGTAAGTTTTCCCCCTTCTTCTCTCTTTGCTATTTCTTTGGTCTCCTCCACGTTTTTCCTTGCTACTTCATTTGCACTAGCTATTCCTATCGCTAGGTATCCAGGGCAAGCCAATATTATTCCTCTTGGTGGTCCCTTTCCATCTCCTAATTTTTCTCCAACCCTTGAAGCACAAATGGTGGTGAATCCTGACTATCTGAGTCAACAATTTGCATCCCCAAGACCCAACATGTCTATAGGTGCTTCACCGACCTTTCTTCCCTCCATGTATTCACCATCTTTGGCCAGTCAATTTATCCCACCTTTCTCCTCGATAATTATTACGAGGCCTACTAAGTCCGCCAATACATTGACCACGCTATCCTTCCCACTAGCAGTTCCTTGAGATTTCCCTTTTGCTGGTGGGCTAGGTATTTTTTGCAGGTGGATGCAAAAAAAAGTGCCCAGGCAAGCTGAATCCAAAAAATGAGGGAAAAGGATGTAGGCAGACAGGCGAAGCCTCTTCTGCAAACCATGTTCAAGGAAGACCAAAATTTGTTGATGTTTGCAAATATTATGCCCAATGTGATCAAGCCGGTTGGAGAAATGCTACCAGACGATTATTCTGTCAATGTCGTAGGGATGGACTTGCAACAGGCTCGTCTGTAGGATAAGGTTGAGCTGATGGAGGGAACCCAGAGGGTGGTGACTACCGACTTCCTCAAGCTCAGTTTCCAAATGAGGAAAAAGGATGAGAAAATGAAAGAGATGAAAGGGAAGGTGGATATCTAGGAAAACAAGCATAAGGTGCAGGAGGTCGAAATCAATCACCTACAAAATGAGAAGAATGCCTTTGAGGGTAGGGTAAATGAGCTCTAGGCTCTGGGCACGGATGTTGTTTTGGCTCTATGAAAAGAGATTGAGAAATTTTGAGCAACTGAGGTGGCCCTCTATGATGAATTGAAGCTCACGAATGATGGCCTGAAGAAGCTCCGTCAGAGCACTAATGAGGAGGTAAATGAGATGAACACTGCTTTGGAACAAGAAACTGAGAAGCTGAGTTGGGCGAAATTGGCCTTGGGAGAGAGGGAGAGAGAAGTTTCTACTCTAAGGAGTCAGTTGTCCATCCTGGTAGGAAGCATATTAGAGTTGAAGGCAGACTTGGGCAGCAAAAACTGTAGAATTAGACCCGTTGAGAGCCCACCCTCCTGCACCCCAAATGAGCTCATTGGAAATTTCCAAGGAACTACATGTGTGATACTGGGATAAGGTCAAAGCATAATGCCTTACATTGCATCCCACTCTAAATTTTATGGCATAGGTAACCATTCTATGTGGGGTAGTTAGCGAAACAATGCAATGAGTGCAGGAGACAACTTCCGATAAAGTTCCAGAGGCCAGACAATTGTTGGGAAAATTATATACAACCTATAATGAAGCATTGAGCAGTGTGAGAATTGAAGATTGAACAATAGTGGCTATGGGCATAAATATTCTCATCTCAATTCATGAAGTTGTTCAACATGTGCGAGAATGCAAGGCCAAATTGAACCAGATTTCCAGTGATATGTAAGCAAAATTTTCCTGCTTAACACAACAAGGGCTTCCATTTCCCTTCATCGCAGATCAAACAGTGGCAGGAATAGCGCACATAATTGCAAGGATCGATGAGAAGAAGCAGGACCTATCGGTTTTCCAATCCTTTGATAAGTCTTCGATTGTTGAAAGTATTGAAGGCATAGTGCATCAGCTGGCACAACTCTTTTTCTAGCTTGAATTGGAGGCAAAGGTATCTAACGGATTGCATTTTAAGGAAATAATGTATCTTAAATTGGCACATGAAAAAATCTATGTGCTCTCTCAATATCGTCGAATGAGGTTTAGACTGGTCTTCGAGCTGCCCTCTCTCAACTATGAGCGATAACGATGGAGCCGAACCAAGGTTTCTGGGGTTGTTCATTCTCTGAGTGAAATTTCCCTGTGAGTCACCAAACTGTGAAAATTTATTCACAAACCACCGTGTGCCTTCATGGTTTTATTTTCTTTTCATGGCTTCCCCTTGTTTGATATCACTTGCAACTTCTCGATGTCTTCCACATGGCTTCCTAATAGAGCTTCCTCTTGAGCCGTATGGTTTTTCTTTTGCTGACCTTCATTCTCTTTACAAGTGGCACTCATTTTATTCTTTCTGAGTTGGGCCCCCATTGCGGTTTCTTTTTTTGGGCATTGGAATACATGGCTTGCTCTCAGAGTTTCCTGCTGGGCCGTATCGCCTTTGCCGAGTTTCGTGCATTCAATGCGTGGCTTTCTCTCATGCCTTTTCAAGTCGACCCCAATCTTTGGTTTCTTTTGCTTGGCATCTTTCCACTTGGCTTCCCTTCAGAGCTTTTTGTTGAGATGCCACTCCTTTTTTCTGGGCTCCATGTGTGCGATGCGTGGCATTTTTTTGTGCACCCGTTATTTGGGATTTTTTGCCTCTACTTTGGTTATTCTCTGCTACCGCATGTTCTTCTTTGTTGCCGCATGTTCCCTGATGATGCTGCATGGCCCTATTTTCTTAAAGGACATGCTTGCTGGCGCGTTGCTGAATGATCTTCCTGTTTGGTTCCAACTCAAGAAGATCTAAAGCATCGATGTTTTCATAGAAGTATCTTTCTCATGAGGGCTTTCAGGCAATGGGCTGGCTTATTTAAGCAACCTCTTTCTCATTGTAATGGTTGTGGTTAGATAGACTTAAAAATCTTACCAAGCATTGGGAATTAGCCTTTTGTAATATTACCTATTAAACTTGAGTTTGCAAACTGTGCCAATCAATTTAGCGTCTCTTTTTTTCATGCATTTGATAGGATATTAAAACTATCGTTTCATTTCCTGAAGTATATGAATGCCTATTTTAAGATTTTATAATCTTCATACAACTCAATAAAATGTAGATCATGTTGTTACTCTTCTGCATTGGCTTGTGTTGTATTGGTTATGCTATGCAATGAATTGATGTTCATATGTTTGAAGTGTTTCCGAAGCATCTATTCGATAAACAATAGTTACTATTCGAGCCTTTCCTTTCAATATTGTGCTTAGTTAATTCTCTTATGATTTGGCGCATCGCCTTAATTTTAGGTTTGTTTATTTCCTGTTATCTTTCTAACCCTTTACCTCCCCCCCATAAAAATGAAGAGCCAACTTCAATAAAACCCAAAGGTCACTGAGCTATGTGCACAAGTCCCCCAATAGCTAGGTTTCCCATAAGGTTGCTGCCCCTACAAAATTTTGTGTCAACACTACCCAAAGCATTCTCGATACTTTGAAAGCAGTAATTTACCCAAAATTGCAACAAGAGATAAGGAAAATGAACCCACATAGGCATAACTAAATAGAGAACGATTCACTCTTCATAGCTTGGTGAAACCATTGCCAAAGTTAGAAGATCTTAAATATAAATAAGAATTATGATCTATATAATATAGAATTAGTACCCACTTTCATCAGTAGAAAATTTTCAACCATGGGCTTATCAAGGTTTTTTCAAATTTGGTAAGAAGTCTTATTTAAGATCCTTGAGAAATGTATTTCCTAGTGGTCCCTTGTTCTTACATATCTCAATTCAATTTAATTCAAAGAGTTCCATAAAATGCATTATCTAAAAGAAAAAAACATGTTTTCAACTGGTATTCCATCAGATATTTCATAAAAATATTCCAGTATATTTAATATTTGGAACAACTCAATTAAGAAAAGGATACATACTCTTCAGAACACTTGAAAATATAATATTCATAGTAGATGATGAGTAGTTAACTTCTTGACACATTATCATACAAACATTTATCTTGAATAGTCCTTAAAAAATTTCACAGCACAATCCTCACAATACAAAATGATTTGTTATGTTCTTTATCCATGACCATATAAACACATCAAAAGATGTATATGTCAACTTTTTGAAATATTATTTCTTGTACAGGAAATGGACTTGGGAGAAAGCTTTATAATTTATAATAGAAATAAGAAATGGACTTGGGTGAAAACTTTATTTATCACACCAAATAATAAATGTACATGAGAGCATCACTTGTTTCTCTTATACTCCAATTTTCAAGCATAGTAAATCATTTCAAATGAAAATGACAAAATGCTTCACAACCAAAATTGTTAATTGAGGAAAAAATAAAATGTTTCCAAGTTACACCATTGTACGCATTTTCAATTGGTTGTATATTATTGTAAGGGAAAGGAGGATAATTAAAAAATTGCTTTCCCTTGCTAGACTTGAGAATGATCATATGCTTTTGGTGTGGAAAACTCAGACTTCTCAACTGTCAGTGAATGTTTCTCTTTTTGATTGTTTTGTATGCCATCAAAAGGGATCAAGCTAGTTGAACATAGCTCAGAGTGATTCAACGTGTTTAGGTGTGAAAGAGGACCATACCAAGCATAAACATACCCATCCAAATGCATTGGAACAATTTTTTTCGTCACACAAGTTGCAGAATGAAAGTTGCACCAGTTTGCAACTTTACACTGCTTACACTTAACACTTTTTCCATCAATTGAAAAGTGTTCACCATGAGAAAATGACTCTGAGATAACAAAACCGAGAGAGGTTATTGTAGAGGGGCCAATTGTGATCCTGTAGGCTCAAACAAATAGTTCGTAAGTGTCATGATTTCCAAGTAAGAGCCTGTCAAAGATTACATCCATTTTGCACTTTGGACCCTTAAGGGATCGAGCTGGTTGAACATAGCTCATATTGATTTGATGTGTTTGGGTGAGAAAGAGGACCATTTCTTAGAATAAATGTTCACATATGGACACATTGGAATAGTTCATTTGGTCACATGAGTTGCAGAATGAAAGTTGCACCACGTTGCAACTTTACATTGTTTGCATTTGACACCTTTTCCATCAAGTGAAAACTAGACACCACGGGAAAACAACTTTGAGATAACGAAAACTGAGAGAGGTTATTGTAGAGGGGCCCAACATGATATCTTAGGCTTAGATAGAGAGTTTTTAAGCATCGTGATTTATGAGTAATAGCCTGTCAAAGATTGTAGCTATTTTGCAATTTGGACTCTTAAGGGATCGAGCCAGTTGAACGTAGCTTAGAGTGATTCAACGTGTTTGGGTGTGAAAGAAGATCATTACTAGCATAAAATTACCCATCTAGATGTGTTGGAATAGTCTGTTTGGTCACACAAGTTGCAGAACAAAAGTTGCACCACTGTGCAACTTTACATTGCTTGCATTTGACACTTTTTCCATCAAGTGAAAACTGGACACCACGGGAAAATAACTTTCAGATAACAAAAACCAAGAGAGGTTATTGTATAGGTGCCCAACATGATCTTGTAGGCACATACAGAGAGTTCGTAAGCATCACGGTTTTTGAGTAATAGCCCGTCAAAGATTGTAGCCATTTTGCACTTTGGACTCTTAAGGGATCAAGTCAATTGAGTGTAGCTCGAAGTGATTCCACATGTTTGGGTGTGAAAGAGGACCATTCCTAGCATAAAATTACTCATAAAAATGCATTGGAATAGTCCATTTGGTCACATGAGTTGCAGAACCAAAGTTGCACCACTTTGCAACTTTACACTGCTTGCATTTGAAACTTTTTCCATCAAGTGAAATCTGGACACCACATGAAAATGAATCTGAGATAAAAAAAAAATGAGAGAGTTTATTGTATAGGGGCCCAACGTGATCCTATAGGCTTAAAAAAGGAGCTCATAAGAATCATGATTTTTGAGTAATATCCCATCAAAGATTGCAGACATTTTGCACTTTGGACTCTTAAGGGATCAAGCTAGTTGAATGTAGCTCGGAGTGATTCAGTGTGTTTGGGTGCAAAAAAGGACTATGCCTAGTGTAAATGTACCCATTCAAATGCATTGGAACAGTCTATTTGGTCACATGAGTTACATAACAAAATTTGTACCATTTTACAACTTTACATTGCTTGCATTTGACACTTTTTCCATCAAGTGAAAACTGGTTACATGGGAAAATGAATCTAAGATAACAAAAAAATGAGAGAGGTTATTGTATAGGGTCCAACAGGATCTCACTGGCTCAAATGAAGAGTTTGTAAGCTTCACAATTTTTGAGTAATAGCCCATTAAAGATTGCAACCATTTTGCACTTTGGACCCTTAAGGGATCAAGTTGGTTGAACATAGCTTGGAGCGATTTAATATTTTTGGGTGTGAAAAAGGACTATGTATAGCATAAACGTACCCATCCGGATGCGTTGGAATAGTCCGTTTGGTCACACAAGTTGCAGAATGAAAGTTACACCACTTTGCAACTTTACATTGCTTGTATTTGACACTTTTTCCATCAAGTGAAAACTAGGCACCATGGGAAAATGACTCTGAGATAAAAAAAAAACTGAGAGAGGTTATTGTAGAGGTTCCCTACATGATCCTGATGCCTTGGACCAAAATTCCCATAACTGACATAGTCTTTGGGTAATAGGTCGTCAAATATTTCTACCCTTTTGCAATTTGGGCTATTAAGATATTGTGCTACATGAATTAGAAATGTTTGAGGGCAACAATAAATAGGCACTAGGGAGCTAGATCCTAAACCCAATTACAAATGTTTGAGGGCAGAAATGAATTTTTAGTTGGAAAATGTGTGAAGAACTTTTGGGGTACTTGAGTTAATTCATGTTACTTGAACAACATCTATCAAGTCATACCTGTTTCTATTACTTGTAAATGTGATTATTTTTATGACATTTTGACATTATTTTATGAAATTATGCATAAAAAATGTTTAGAAATTGAACTTCTTAAATGTTTATGTGAATAGATGG
The DNA here is from genome assembly GCA_007115665.2 of Sequoiadendron giganteum. Taxonomy (NCBI): domain Eukaryota; kingdom Viridiplantae; phylum Streptophyta; class Pinopsida; order Cupressales; family Cupressaceae; genus Sequoiadendron; species Sequoiadendron giganteum. The sequence goes on along the minus strand of CM021101.1, from coordinate 190,628,831 downwards.
TATGCTATATTGATATTGATATATAATCATTAGGTTGATTTGTTTTAATAAATGATTTTTTTATAATAAGTTAGTCAATTGGTGCTAGTTATAATAGGGAGAGAATAAAAGAAGAAAAATAATGATTGGTAGCCATCAATGGTTATTACACTCACTATATTAATAATATGATGTTTACAATAAAATGAGATTTATTTGGCAGTCCTAATTCTTATGTTTGTGCTACAATTGTCTAATATATTTCATACACCAATATGACACCCAAGTGCTTGTACTTGTAGGCACAATTATTTCTCAAAACTATCAAGTGGTAATACAAAATCATGAGAAAAAAATCAACCTATATGAATTCCAACACCCCACTTAAATCAAATATTGAATCAATGTGCCCCATTTTCATGCACACAAACTTAGCTTATAATATTCTCTCATAATAACCAAAAATAGGATTCAAGGATGCCTTAGGTACTTCATTCTCATAGATCTTTTAAAATTTCACTCATACATTCGAGATGCTCTTATAATGTCTACATCATAGGTTCTCATGATGAGGTTAACTTAAAATGAATAACTTGAAATTCCCTCGCTAAGCTTCACACACTTTTATAATGTCTACACCATAGGTGGTCATGATGACGTTAACTTCAAATGAATAATTTAGTACCATCTACTAGTCTTGGATTTGGCATATACTTTATAACTTTATTTGGGTTTAATAGCTCCCACCTAAATAGATAAAAGAGATTGTAAATATTAATAATCACATAATCACATAATCAATTCAAATAAACATGTGATATGTCAATAATCTAAAACTTAAGTTCTCAATTATGCAATATCTTATAACTTATCACAAGTCAATCTAGATCATTGAATATCTTAAAAAGTATTTTTTATATGAATATCAAGTATACCTCGCATCTACTAGGATTACACTTTAGAGGGTCCTCGAAGTAATGAGGATGAACATGAATAGAACGTAACCAAACTATTACTTTCCAAACCTTTTTGAAACTTGTAACCTATTATAAAAACACCACAATTTAATCTTCCACTTAGTTTACTAATCTTTTGAGAATATCCTACATCATTTTTTTTTGCATATTTTTGAGAAAAAATAAAATACCATTGAACTCTCTATCCTTTTCCATAGTTCTAAACATAAAGTGTGCTACATTTGCAAGTTGATAACTTCATCAATCACCTACATACATGATATAAACATTAGATGATAGCATTGGCATCATACAAATTAATGTCCATACTTACAAATTAATAGGAACCAATGTGCATACTTACAAATTAATCCAATGAACCATCTAGGTCTACTCTACTCTTTATTATGTCAAGTATTGCCTCATGGTCAGACTCACTCACCTTCCACAAGGTATTGTTCAAAGGTCTACCCCCATATTTGATCAAACAAATATTTGATGCCACAATAAGGTTCAAGTAATAAAGAATCTTTCGATGCGTATGAAAGTCCTGAAATATCAAAACATTAACACTCTTATGTGGGTACCTTCTAAGCTATGTTCTAGTAACAACAACTGATCTTGTAGGGTATTCGATGTTTTCTCCATCTATAACTGGGACCTCCAATTTATTTTTGGCCTCAACACAATGAAAAAAGTGATATTCTATTCCCTCTTTGTTGTCTTCATCTGTAATAACTGTATAAACATGCCCTACATTGATATGTGCAAAAAATTAGATGAAATTGATCAACATTATAAATACACTACAAAGTAAGATAACAATAGGAATTCCAAAAAATATGCAAGTAGATATATTACGTGGTTGAACTAGATCTGATATGTGGTCAAAGTCAACCGATGATTCCATCTGTGTTAGTTCCAATGCCATCGGAGGGTGATACATGTGAAGTGGGCTAAGATAACTTAACCACAATTTCTCAAGCCACTCCTTTGACTTGCAATCATCCCAGGCTTGCATTGTACATGAAGAACAAAAGCATGCCATCTTCCATGTATGGATACTCCATGAACTTGCATTTGAGCTAAGGAAAGAGTGTAGCTCACTCGATCATGTTAGTGTACAACAATCCTCATATGGTGCAATGTTAGTATCATCCATCAACAAAAAAAATCTACACACTAAATAATTACCTTCATTACCTAGACCTATCAAAGCATTAGACCACTCAATGATTAATTTTGCATCTGCCAAATTTGCATTGTCTTTATACTTAACTCTTCTCATGCTAATGCTCTTTTGACACATGCTCCTACACTATCATGCTCCCCCTTTCCATGCTCTATCTCACAAAAGTTCCACATATGCTAAACACCTGTAACGACCTGCATCCTAATCAACTAGTTGAACATGCACAATTTTTTAGATTGTACAATTTTTTGGATTGTGTTGTATAGTTATCCGACCAGATTATATGTTGACAATATGCTATGCCCCTCTAAGACAAATCACTATAGAACAAATAGAAGCAACCTTGCATGGACTCTAGAGAATGTGTGCGATCATCACTAATATAAAAGTGGTACTCCCTCAATACCTTCCTTTGGTCCTTTGTACTATTAGCTACATGAATGAATTCTATGTGCACAAATATCGAAACCTATGTGGAGTTGTATATTGTGATTGCACCTCACATTGTGGCTGCAGAGTGTAGTTATCTACAAAGTCAACCACTGAAAGTATGATACCAATTAGAAAGGTGTCCTTGCATAACTTGAATTGTAACTCCAACCATTGAACTCTATGGGTATGCCTTGCATACTCATACACTATACTATCACTAAAAGTAGATATAAACTTATACATTAGAATTTTCTGAATAACCAAATCACACATTTTTGCTTGATTATCATCTTTTGTAATGTATGCTAATATTTTATACTTCCCAAACTCTACTAGTTGCTTTCCCACCTCATGTGTGCTTTCCATATGTTGACATACTGACATACGTTGCAAGCCACCACAATCCTGGCATGAACCATTCAAGCATATTTTCCTATAGAATATTTGGATATCCTCTCTTGAATATGGTTGTGGGGCATGTATGCCACAATCCTACAAAACATCATTAGTATGCAAATATAAACATATAGAATAATAAACATCATAATGGTTAGAGAATTCAATATGTAATCTACAACAACAAGTAGTGCGTGTGTGATTTATCTTGACATAAAAAGGTTTAAGATTTTCAAAATGTCTTTGAAAAATTTGAATTTGAGGACAATCCTCTTGAAATTTACAAAAAAGATGGGTTTGAGTCGTATCCAAAAATGCTTTGAATGTGGCTCACGGTTCTGACTATCGATTCTCCTTCTTAACACATCCCTTTGATTCAGAGATCACCTTGTGCTATTCTTGCAATGGTATTCAATTAGTATTCTCAATGCTTCAAAAACTAGTTTATCTTTTCATGGGAGTCTCCCCGATAATGCCCATAATTCATTTGAATCGGTACACTCAATTCTTTTTTGCCTTTGAATGAATCTTGATAAATTTTATCTATTAATTCTCAATTTTTGACTCATCTTTCTAATGACACAAGATCTCCTTGTTTGAATACTTACCAAAGTCGATGTAATGACACGTCGGGTGACATTACTATCCTTTGAGCATGAGGTCTTACCCACACTCTCATAAGCATCCATTAGATTCTTCACAATAGTATTTTCACTTGAAGCATTGGATGTTCTCAACCCAAGAATCTTCATGATGTTTCTATACTTTATACCTCACATCATTTTTAAAAATAGTTGAAATCTTGCGATCTCATTTATCATTTCAAAGAAAAATTTCCAAATCTTATCAACATATCTTCTACAAGTGCATTCTAGAATCTTACCTTCCATGTGCTACAAAATATTCTCATCAATATTAATCAAATACTTTGGCTTTATATACAAAATTCTAGTAGTGTTCTCCTAGGTACATACATTTCAACATTAGGAATTTCATCAAAATTGAAGTGAGGTGGGCTAGATCATGTACCTTCAATCGAGGGTGGAATAAATAGAATACTTTGAGGTTGACATGGGGATGATGGCGTACCTTCTTTTTCAAATTTGAGTGATGATGTAATCTCAACTTGAGATGTGGTGGATGGTGTCCCTCCATATTTACTTGTGGTATATGGTTTCCTTCCATATTCACTTGGGTAGATGGTGTCCCTCCATATTCACTTGCGGTATATGGTGCCCCTCCATATTCACTTGTGGTAGATGGTGTGTTTCCAACTATGGTATTCAAATTTTCCTTGGCACGATGCTTTCACATTCTTGCCCTTTGTGCCACCAATGCCTTTTCTACTTTTGATGGTTGAGGTTGCTCTTCAATTGGCTTGTTTTCGTCAATCGTATCCAATTTATTCTTTTGACAATATTTCCTCATCCATTATTTTTTTATTTTCTTTATTAGTTTCGTACTCTTGATCTGTTGGTTTATTCCTTCTTTTTTTCTTCGACATGGTGGATAATTTTACTTGTAGCATGATAATGAGACAAATATTAGTTACTAAAAAATGAATCCATATAAATAAATGAAATATATGTCATTCAAGGCTTCATACAAAATACTTAAAATCATCTTGTAGAACATTATTTCTAGCATAAACAAATGTCACATGAATTTTTGGATTGCGTTCCTTAAAGAAATGTGGTCATGTGGCATGTCATGATTGCAAGATAGGCTCAAAATGGAAGCATGGACAAGGCATGTGAATTGTTTGACAATAATTTTTTCATAGAAATGTATGAAAAATGTGGTACCTTTGACAAGCTAGTGAGCTCACTAGCTTGTCAATGTGGTAGGGTTGAAAAGGTAGGGGCTGCTTGAAAAAATGCCTCATAGAACTGGGGTCTCACGGTGATGTACATCCTAGTTCTATGAGGCATTTTTTCAAGCTGCCCCTACCTTTTCAACCCTATTGCATTGAAAAGCTAGTGATCTCACTAGCTTGTCAATGCGGTATGGTTGATAAGGTAAGGGCAACATGAAAAACTACCTCATAGAAATGGGGTCTCACAGTGATCCTACTACATTGACAAGCTAGTGAGCTCACTAGCTTGTTAATGCTACCACATTTTGCATACATGTCTACGAAAACATTATTGTCAAACAATTGACATGCCTTTCCCATGCTTCCATTTTGAGCCTATCTTGCAATCAAGGCATGCCACAAGACCACATTTCTTTAAGGCATTCCATCCAAAAATTCATGTGAGAATTGGCAAGCTAGTGAGCTCACTAGATTTTCAATGTGGTAGGGTTGACAAGGTAGGGGAAACATGAAAAAATACCTCATAGAAATGGGGTCTCATAGTGATTTATTTTCATGGTACATGACTGTGAGACCCCATTTCTATGAGGTATTTTTTCATGCTTCTCCTACCTTGTCAACCCTACTGCATTGACAAGCTACTGAGCTCACTAGCTTTCCAATGCTCACATGAATTTTTGGATGGAATGCATTAAAGAAATGTGGTCATGTGGCATGCCTTGATTGCAATATAGGCTCAAAATGGAAGAATGGGCAAGGCATGCGAATTGTTTGACAATAATTTTTTTGTATAAATGTATGTAAAATGTGGTAGCATTGACAAGCTAGTGAGCTCATTAGCTTGTCAATGCAGTAGGGTTGACAAGCTAGTGATCTCACTGTCTTGTCAATTGTACCACATTTTGCATACATGTTTATGAAAAAAATATTGTCAAACAATTCACATGCCTTGTCCATGCTTCCATTTTGAGCCTATCTTGCAATCAAGGCATGCCACATGACCATATTTCTTTAAGGCATTCCATCCAAAAATTCATGTGAGCATTGACAAGCTAGTGGTACATCACCATGAAACCCCATTTTTATGAGGCATTTTTTCATGCAGCCCCTACCTTGTCAACCCTACCACATTGAAAATCTAGTGAGCTTACTAGCTTGTCAATGCGGTAGGATTGACAAGGTAGGGGCTGCATGAAAAAATGCCTCATAAAAATGGTGTCTCATGGTGATGTACATTGCCGTGAGTGTAGACACCGAAAAATGTCCCGAATGATATCATGCACTCAAATTAAGTATACTAACATCATTTCCTCCTAAAACCCATCCTTTTTTTTCTTAATTGATTAAATTAGCCTAGCTATTTAATTAATTACATATTCTTCATATATTAACCTAATTGATTTAATCAGGTTATTCAAACCCCTTCCATGCTAACATTTCATCTTATTAAATTAAATACATCAAGTTATTTATTTTAAATCCCTAAGTCTCCCTATTTAATTAAATAACCCTAAGCTATTTAATTAAATAGCATTCCACCTTTCCCCCATTCATTAAATTATTTTATTTAATGAATATCATCTAATTCTCCTAATTGCTTAATTAACATTGTTTTAATTATTCAATTACTAATTGGGATCCCTAAAATGTTATGTCCTAATGTAAGATGCTAAACAAACTATTAATGGAATAAAAATAAATAACATAAAGAGGACACCTCAATGATTAGCCTAAGAAATGGTAATCATGAAAGCAAGATGGAACAAATTAAAGTTGATTATACCTTCATGTTGCTCCTTCCTTGGTTGGTCCTTTGATCTTTGAAGATTTGTATGCTCTTTGGATGACAAGCTAAGAATATGCAAAGTGATATGCAAGATGGGTGAAATTCTAAATGCTATGGTGGATGAGAGATCAAATGGCAATTTTGCAAGAGTTTTGAGAGAAAAAGATTGATTTTCAAATGAGAGAAATGAGAGGGTATTTATAGAATAATTTGAATTCTCTAGAGAATTCAACGGTTGAGATTAATCCAACAAGGTCAAGATGGAGGGATATGGTGAGTTGAGGACGCACAAACCCTCACATCTTGACATGTGGAATGTGAGATGACCTAGGGTGGGGTGATGTGGAAATGAGGTGGAAGAGAGCTACATGAGGTGGATGAAGGACAAGTACCTTGTAGGTTCCTTGGGGGATGAGAAAATTTCCTCAAAAAGGAACTTCTTGTCTCCGAATGAGAATGAAAGAGACATTTGAAGAATTTTAGAATTCCTCAAAAATCTCCAAGGGAAAAAGGAAAGTGGTTGGAGAAATAAATGTGAATTAAAAATTTACATGCTTAGGAGAGTCTATTGGATAAGAGAGGGTCTCCAAAAGCTGGAGATTTGTCACATATGAGTGATGTGACAAGTCAAAGGTTCTAGAAGTCCTTGGCACATGTAAAGTGACAAGTCAAGCCTTCTAGAACTTACATGGGGATAGGGTAGACCTTGGAAAGATAAAAGTGAATTAAAAATTCACATGGGGAAGAGAGGATCCGTGGATGAATAAATGTGAATTAAAGATTCACATGGGAAAGGGAGTCAAGGCCAAGAAAGGAAAGTGGAAAAGTTGACCAAAAAAGTATGCTACATGTGGTTAATGAATTTGATTAAGGTTGTGCAAAGACAAGATTAGGATAATTAATAAGAGATTAGAGGCAAGTGGGAGATTATGGAGGATGTGACACTAATATTGATTAAGTGGTGCACATCCTAATCATAGATTAATTAATTTAATCCGGATTAAAAGAGGATTATGAAGAATGTGACAAGGAGAGAGAAAAAGAAGGATTAAAAATTGGTTTTAATCCAAATAGATCAAATGACTAAATTAAAAAAAATGTCTTATTTATTTAATTTAGAGAAGAAAAAGGTGTAAGGTAAAGTATTTAATTATTCAATTACATACTTTGGGAACCTTAGGCAGAAAATGAAATAATGATCAAATAAATTATTTAATCACTAGTAATGAAATAGATGAATAGAGTAGATGATTTTGATCATGTGGAAGTGATCAAATTTAGATGTCTACATTTTTCCCCTCTTCGAAGTACCGTTAAAATAACCATGCTTCGAAGAAAAGAAAATGCAGATGACTCTATAGAAGAAGTAACCCAAAAAAGATGCCCCAACATGAGGAGGAGGACCTAAGCTATCCAATTAGCAGCGGAATGGATGAAGATGCCCCAATCCTGCAAGGGGTTTGACTATGGCAGGGGAAATAGATAAATGTGAAGGGTATGCCCCCTCGAGAGGGTGATGGTAGAAAAAGAGGGGTCCCAGGTGACTTCTCGATAGGAAGAAACAGATGGTATGGTTGGAAAGTGCAAAAAATTAGGGAAGTTTCTTTTTGAACGAAGTCAATCAGACAAACGGTTTGCAAATGGCGTCCCCAAGAAGGCAAGGGATTAGTCAGAGGAAAAAAAGGTAAATAAGAGGTAAAAAATACCTCTAAAAAAGGGGGGGAAAAGAGAGGGGTCTCAGAAAAAATCTTGATAGGAATAAATGGAGGGTATGGTTGGAAAGAGTACAAAAAATTAAGAAAGTTTTCCTTTTGAACGAAGTCAATCCGATGCATGGTTTGCAAATGGTGGCTCCGGGAAGGAAAAAAAAATGGGTTGGAGGCCTGCAGAGGGGGGGATTTGCCCCACTATAGAAGGGTGGATTCACCTCAAAAATGGGCGGGTCTAACCCAGCACGGGGCTGGATAGGTCTACCCTGAGGCTGGGCGGGTCCGCCTTGGCATGGGGCGAATCTATCTCAGGGTCGGGCGGGTCCACCTTGGCACGGGGCGTATCCGCCCTGGGGCCGAGTGGGTCTGCCCCTACATGGGGCGTATCTGTGCCAGGGCAGATCTGCCCCAGGGCTGGGTGGGTCCACCCCGACACGAGTCGAATCCACCCCAGGGGAAATCTACCCTGGGGCTGGGCGGGTCCACCCCATGGCCAAAGGCGGGTCCACCCCATGGTTGAGGGCAGAAGATTGATGAAGGAGGAAGGGACGGTGGAATTTATGAGAAATGAGATGATGAAATAGGATATGAAGAGGATGATGTAAAGTGATGGATAAGAAAGGATGATAAGCGATGGGAGATAAAGGTGAGCACAAAGGTATTCGAGGGTAAATATGATGTTGCCTCAATCAAGCTACAAGCAAGGTTGGGTGGATGGTTTATGGATTGTTGTGGATGAGGGAATGATATATCCTAGAACAACACAAGGATAGGGAAGGATACATCCTGATGAGGATGAGGATGAATGTTGTTAACGAGGGAAGGATACATTCCAAAACAACACCAAAGGATAGGGAAGGATTCATCCCGATGAGAGTGTTGTTAATGAGGGAAGGATACATCCCAGAACAACACAAGGATAGGGAAGGATACATCCCTCGAATGATAATGATGATGATGATTGGATCAAGGCTTGTGATGAGGTTGAGAACAAGACCAAGAGTTTGATTAGATTATTTGAATGGATGAGGGTGGGGGAGACATGGAAGATGATGGAATGGAAAATGAAATGCAATCCTAATGCAATTTTCCATCCTTAGAGCACTAAGTTTTGCTATAGCATAAGACACCAAGTGCCAGGGTATAAAGAACCAAGGCGGATTAGTGTCCAATGCATTAAAAAACACAATAAACAAGAAGGCTATTCCAACACCCCAAAGTCACGAAGACCTTGGTTGGGCTAGGCATTAGGATAACCACAAGCATAGAAGGATGTCCTAGCGTAACACAAGACTATAGGAGTCTTGGTGGGTACTACGTGGAACAACCAAGAAGAAAACAAACAAAAGAAAAATCAAGATATGCCCCTATGTTAACTAGTCAAAACACACCATAATATGAGAGATCATGGCAGCCTTGACAAGTGATGATAGGTAGCTTAAATGATAAATAAAATGTCAAAAGTGCCAAAAGATCATAATTAAAGTGCAAACGTCCTTTGCCATAGGATCAAAAGGCTGCACAGGATTGATGAGGTCTGTTAGGAAGGATAAATCTTGTTGAGACCAAAGATGGAGGATAGATTGGTTGATTGACATGACGTAGGATATCCGAAACTGATTGGATCTCATGACACTAAAGACCTTTGTTTTGAAAGAGCTAGTTAGGATAAGGACATACTTGACGAAACGACAAGATGATGAGACATAAGGCGACAAGATGAAAAAATGATGAGGCAACAAAATAGACACACCCTAAAGACCTAGGGGCTCGAGGGTTGATCAAAGATCAACCTTGCCTATGTGAAAGCGCAGAACCCTCATAGTTTAGAAAAAGACCACGATAAAAGAGCGGAAAGTGGACTGATGGAAACTGGTGGGTGACCAAGACAAACATAAGCCCTGGGGGAAGATTCAAAGATCAAGCTTGCCTATGTGAAAGCGCATGGGAAATGTAGTTTGGATAGGAGAAAAGACTGAGGATGGACAAGATCGAAAAGGGGACCATGAGGACAGATGATGAAGGACAAAATTCCTTAGGGGCCGATCAAAAGATTAGCCTTGCCTATGTGCAAGCGTAGAGGCATCGTAGTTCAAGAGAAGACACGATGAGACCTAGATGGAGATGGACACGAGGAGGGAACCTAGATGGAGACTGTAGACTCTCAAAAATGAATGGTTCTATGGAGAAGAACCATCATTTCTGGACCTCAACAATAGAGCAGTTTCATATTTAAAAGCAAAAAGTAGAAATGAAACTATTCTAAACTACCATAAAATAATCAAAATGCTTCCAAACAAAAACCAGTCTCCATTGGCATCCTATCACCAAAGTCTTGTTATGCACTTTTGCTCTCAGATTTTTGCAAGCATAGATGCATTAAGAGGCTATTAGTGAATGGATTAAGAAAAGATGTGAAGATATGTGCATGTGCAAGATTCGTGTAGGAGTCAAAATGAGAAGGAGTCCTGTTTAAATAGGAATCTCTGATGACAAAGAGGTTGAGAATGATAAATGTGGGATAAACGGATATTGCAATAATGAATTTTTAAAATCCCACATGGTGTAGTGAAATGATATGCATATGAGTGGAAATGATAAAAAAGATAGATTAAATGAATGGTGAAGGATTGAATAAAATAATTAAATGCATATATTTTTAATGTGGATGAAAATGATTTATTAATGTTTTATCATGAATTATTTTAATATTTTTATGAGAATGATTTATGTAAGAATGATAATTTGTCGAAATGAAATTATTTAATTTATGAATGGTTATGAAATGTTTTATGAACAATTATTATTTATTATGCATTATGAATGATCATGTGGTGAAATGATTTAATGATTTATATAAATGCAATATGAAGTGAATGATTTATGCAAATGATTTGATTTAAATGATAATATAGTTTTATTATGAAATGCTAGTAAATGATTATGATAATGAATGATAGTGCAAAATGATAATGTGACGTATGCAAATGATAATGCAATGATTTAATGATTTGATGAAATGCATGAATAGAAGAAAGTATTGAATGAATTGATCATTTTAATCAATAGACGAGTAATGTGATTTGAGGTTAAATTTGAGTGTCTACATTTTGCCCCTCTTTGAGACAATGCAACTTGTTGCGTTGTTTCAAAGAAAAATATTGATCAACTGATACATGCCCCAGATATATCTTGGTAAGGAATATGATAAGAATGATATGCCCCCTCGAGAGATTGATCAGAAAAATTGTATGAAGATTAATCTCTTGATAGATGTCAAGAAAATGATTAGATAATTGATATTGCACAAGTGATAAAGTGGTGGTGTACATTTGATGGAAATGCACAATTGATAGGCGTAACTGAACAATTGATGGAAATGATCAGTATAGCCGGGTTGATGAGCTGATGAAGCTGATTGAGATTGATGCTAATGCAATACAAGTTGATAGAATGATTGATTGATTGATAAGGGGACATGAGATTTGGAGATGCAAGTTGATTGATTTCTCTGCGACAAGAAAGATGAAGAAAATGAAATGCAATAAATGGAAGATGCAAGATGGGAGAAAATGAAGGTGATGAAGCCTCTTGTGCATTTTAAGTGCTTTTATCATCATCGAGCTTATTATGTCACAAATTAGTATAAGCATCTAGATAACATGAACATCTAGATGACCTGAATACTGTTTGCATTTTTATTTAGTAATGAAGTATAAGCATCTAGGTATAAGGACCCTAGATGACCTGAATACTTATTGCATGGAAGACACTATCAGACAAGGAATGCACTCATCCATACTAGACTCATAGGTCCTCAATGGTTTTAGATAACCATGTCTTAAGACGAGTCGTCCTATGAATAAGAAACAATCCACAGGCAGCAAACAAGTGAACATGCCCCATCATCGCCTCTCTAGTCCCAGACATCCTAGAGAAGCTAAAAGACATGTCGCCAAAGATAAAATCATAAAAAAATCAAAGATAAACAAACAAACATGCATCATGCTTCGATATGGAACTGATTCTTGGTATAGTTGTATGCTTTTGATTTGGAAGAGGGATTGATAGGTATGCTGCAATATTTGCTTGATTGTTACTCGTAATGCAGTTTGATTTTGTTGAAGTTCAAAGCTATGTGGTGATCTGAAAGTGTCATCGTTGAGGAATTTTTGAAGTTATTTGATTTTTTGGATTTTTTTCAGGACACTTTATGATTTTTTTGGAATTTTTTTTTCAGGACATTTTATGATTTTTATGGATTTTTTCAAGACATTTTATGATTTTGTTTGGATTTTTTCAGGACATTTTATGATTTTTATGGATTTTTTCAAGACATTTTATGATTTTTATGTATTTTTTCAAGACGTTTTATGATTTTTATGGATTTTTTCAAGACGTTTTATGATTTTTATGGATTTTTTCAAGACATTTTATGATTTTTTTGGATTTTTTCAGGACCTTTTATGATTTGTATGGATTATTTTTCAAGACATTTTATGATTTTTTTTGGATTTTTTCAGGACCTTTTACAATGGAAAGAGATGCATCGCAAGCAAGTAGATAGACAAAGAGGGTAGTTTCTCTAATCGCGAGATGCTCAATATCCTAACGCATGGCTAAGGTTGAGGAAATGCCCCTATGAGGAATAAGAACAACCTAGTACGCATGACAAAGTGAGCAAGCAAAGGGGTTGTCAAACAATTCACAAGCCATGGTGAGTGTGAAAAGGATATTATGAAGTGGAGGGTGAATGAAAATGGGATGAAAAGATCAAGTAGAGCTCCAAAGGAAGAAGGAGCAAAGCCTCTACACATGGCGCCGATTTCTCAGTTTTCACCATGGTACTTGCTCAAGGTGCCACCGACATGGTTTTCACCATTGAACGAATTGATTTCTCTTTACTTTTTCATTTTTATTTTAATTTCAATTTTTTGTATTTTTTCAGGACATTTTTTTTTTTTTTTGTAATTTTTTTTTTAGGACTTTTTCCTAGCTCTCCGAAGCTAGGTATAGAATTGATAGATGCCAGATCCATAGACTGCCTTGACGATGCCTCAATCTTGTGTGGATGACCATGTTGGATGAAAGTACCCAACCGAGATGAGGAGAATGAGTGGAAACTATGAAGGATGATAGATGTGGTAGATGAAAGAGACTATGGTAGGATCCCTAATGTGCACACTATGTGGGCCATCAAGCTTCAACCAAAATGGAGCTTGGGCAATCGATCAGCTAGAATACGTGAAGGGGTCGTCATCAAATGTACATTGAAAGACATCACTGATGGTGTGATATGCCAGATATGTGAACATGGATGGGTGGAATGGAATATATGGTATGAGTGAGAGTGATGTGAACGAAGACCTTGGATCAACAAGTTCCTTTTTTTATTTTCTTCCTTGATAGATGCCCCCAGTGATTTTTGTTAGGAATAAGGTGTCTCAACCTTGGATAATTCCTATTCTTATTATTTGTTTTGTAAAATGTATTTCTTGCAAATAATGTAATTAAGTGTGAGTGTACATGTCTAGTTGGCATGTTGATGTGTCACTCCACTTGATGTGTCGGCATCTTGAATTGTGTGTAAGGAGATCATGGCTGAAACGGTTATGACGGATTCCTATGACATGTAAGAGCTATGTCTGGAAGATTCAATGATGGGTGAAGACATGTGGCAACTGTTAAAGTTGAGTACTGTACAGTTATCTTTGGAAGTTGCCCTAAAAATGATATAAGCATTTTTTAGGGTTGCGAAGAAGTATGATGTGAGTGTATTGTTGGAACGTTTTGATGTTGCCGCATTTTGTCTTCAAGTGTTGGAAATCTCTTGAAAGAACTTGCATTGCAAGTGTGTTGTAACCGTTGTGTTGAAGATAATACATTGTGCAGGTTTTGGAGTGCTAGAGTTTTTTACCGAAAGGTTTTCCCCAGGGTAAATCATTGTGTCATTCTTTATTTTCTGTATGTATGGTATATTGCTGCAATATCATTGTTAAGTAGATTAACGAATCTGAAATTGTAAGGGTTTAAAACGAATTTGCACCATACTTTCCTTAAGAGATTAGTGTAGGAAGCTGTTTCCGCACTTGAGTTTCCTTACAATTTTTGATAGAGAGGCATAATTGGAGATCGAATTTTGCTTACTTTCACTTTTGACTTTTTTTTTTTCTTTGTCCAATAGCTTTTTATTTTGGCTAGGGGACTTGTCTTGATCTTCTTTTGTGCTAGATTTGTCCAATATCTTTTTATTTTGGCTAAAGGACTTTTCTTGATCTTGCTTTCTTTGCATGCTTTCTTTTGATTCTAGATCTCCATTTGAAAAAGGCACTTTTACCTTTGATTCTTGAATTGCATCCTTTTTATATTCTTTGGGTGATACTTGTTGATCCATGTCTACAAGGCAGATGGATGTGGGTGAGATGGTTGAGGTGGATGGAGTGATAGGAATGTTTAGTGGGAAAATGGGAGTGGTGATGCCATCAATGGAGTCTTTGGGACTATCCTTTTCAGTACTGCTAACGTCAAAGGAAGCTTGCACATCCGTAATGACTTGGCAAGATGTCTTAGTAGATGTGACAATAGGAGATTCATATCCTAGCCCAGGGTAGGTGGGATGGAAGGATGATGATTGGATATCCTTGGTAGGATCATGATCAAAGAGTGGGTTATCATAGATATCCTAGTTAAACATGGGGTTATCATAAATATGAAAAGCTTGAGCGGAAGCAAATATGGAAAATGTAGGTGTATCATCAAGATCCCAAAAGGTTTCAATCCAAGCATGGTCATCTCTTTGTGTTCCTTCTGCAGCTATCTTGATATCATTGTTGGAATTTTGACCCTCCTCGACAACATTAGCAATTTCTTTTGTTGGTAAATTATCCATATGGTATTCTCCACATCCCATATCATGGATTTGGACCTTGGGGTTTGATGGTGCGATAAATGAAGTAGATGCTTTTAAGGACTCGGGATCAACATATGCTTGAGAAGGAGGTGCTTCACGATTACTTGGGATTGTGATTTCAATTTTAGGGCTTAGATTATTGCAATACATGAAAGGGTTGGGATCTCCTTGTATTGTGATTTCAATGCCATTGTGTGGGAATTTAATGCACTGATGGTATGTAGAAGGTATTGCTTGCATTGCATGAATCCAAGGTCTTCCAAGGAGGATATTATAGGTCAGTGGCAGATCAAGGACTTGGCAAACCACATCCTTTACCACAGGGCCAACTCTGATTGGTAGAGAAACTGATCCTTTAGAAGAGCATTCCTATTCATCATATGCCTTTATGGTAATCTTGTTCCTTGGATCAATTGCATTTTTAGAAAACCCTAATTTTGTGATCAATTCTTGGGTACAAATATTAAGACTGGCTCCTCCGTCTATTAGAACTCGCTTGATCTTGGCATTATTGATAAGGACATCAATGTGTAAAGCTGCATTATGTGGTTGTTGAGGGGATGAATCGTCACTTTCAATAAAAATGATAGTGTAAGGTGAGGTGATATGTCCCACCATAGCTTGGAATTGGTCTACATGTAGGTTTGTAGGCACTGTAGCAGTAGCAAGCGCTTTATCTAGGATAGCTTTATGCTCAGGAGATAGGCGTAGCAACTCAAGTATGGAAATTTGGCAAGTGTTTTTCCTAAATGCTCTATGAGGTTATACTGTGAAGTTGGTGGAGTGGGTTTTGAATTAGGACCTTTAAGGATGATTGTGCCTTTGCGGGTAGTAACCTTGCAATCAGGTGCTTTGCCTTTTATAATGAAAGTGTTAACATGATTATCAACCTCACTGATCTTATGTATGGTATAGTCATACTTAGTAGTAGTATAGTTTACACCATCACCAGATTCAAGGGCCTTTCCTTTATCCTTGTCATGCTTAGGGAAAGGGTTCTTAAACACCTCGCGATCAGAGTTACCGGAAGGAGTGTGTCCGTCAACCACTATCTTACCATCATCAATAAGGTCCTGTATTAGATGTCAAAATTTATTGCAACTATTAGTCTTATGTACTTTATGTCTATGATAGTCGCAAAAGTGATTCTCATTCCACCATGGGGGTTTGACTTGTGGATTATATTCCTTTATTTTAGGTAGCATTATAATATTGATTTCAAGAAGTTCTTTTAATGTGGATTCAAGTGATTGTCCCAATGGTGTAAAATTTCGTTTAGGGAAACTTCTTTGTTTTTCTTTTCCTTTATCTGAAGATGAACCTTTGAGGTTATAAATAGGCGGTGATGTTTTAGTTGTTTTTGCATCAACAACTCCGTCATTGACAACATTCTTGTTCTTTACCCAAAAAGGTGTCTTGTTGTTTGAATTTGATTTTTGATCTCTATCATCATTCAGTTTTATGGTTCCATCATCAATGAGAGTTTGTTCGATTCAAAATCCCATTTCTATGGCATCGTCAAAGGAATCCAAGCATTTGAGGCGAAGTTCCCTTCCAATTTCTTTGTTCAAATTTCGACAAAAGAGGTCAACCAATTCTTGATCAGGAATGACATAAGGTAATCGTTTTGTCAAATGTCTCCATCTTTGCAAAAATGACAAAAAAGATTCACCTGGTTTTTGTTTGGTGTTGAAAAGGTTTGTCATGGTCACTTTAAAGTCACAATTGAAGCTATAATTGGAGACAAATTTATTAGCCAATTCTTGAAAGGATTTGATGGTCGGGGGTAATTGTGAAAACCATTCCATAGCTTCTCCTTCTAGATTGCGGGGGAATAATCTCATAATGTATGTTTCATCAACTGCGAATTCCATGGTAGTTGCACAAAATTGTCTTAAGTGATGTTTAGGATCCCCTTTTCCATTATATTTGTCAAGTTTTGGTATGTCCCAATGGTTAGGAAAAGGTGGAATTGGTATGCTTGGATCAAAGGGATAAGGACATATATCTTCAATGGAGAACTTATGAGATGATGATTTACAATCTTAAGTGTGTCCAATTCTTGTCTCAACATTCTAAGCTCATCCAAAATAGGATCATTTGTTGGTGTGGGTTTTGAGGTCTTTGAAGATCGCTTGTAACCTGGTTGTAGATAAAAGGGTCTATGATATTTGATTCTACCATCGTTGTTTGTTTTGGGATGTTTAGATTCACTAGACTCAAGTTGGTCATTCATTGTGAGCAGTGACATGTCAAAATTAGGAGGCATTTTGATTCCTTCATCAACAAGGGCTTTGAAGTATTGTTGTGGGTTACGTTTGACTACCTCCATAAGAATCTTAGTGAATCGATGATCCTTAAGTGCTTCTTCTATATCGGATTTGGTTATTTCTTCATCATCAGTTTCATTTGTTTCTCTAGTTGCAACACTAATGTTATCTTCGCCATCAAAGTCTCTTCCCCAAGGGTTCCCTTCTTCATGAAACATTTTTCCTCTTGTTCTAGGGGTCATAGTTGATTGTTTTTATTTTCAATCCAAGGTAATGTATGAGACCTAAGACTAGGATGCAATGAAAATGATATGATTCTAAGATGAGATATGAAAGTAGTAATGTATGGTATGAAAAGCTAAGAATGCAAGAGCTCAAAGGCAACTCTAGGTCCAAAATTGGTTATGATGTAAAGACTTTACTTGTGTTATGATGGATAGACACAAGGACCAATGATCAAGAGAGGGTATGTAGGAGATGATGGAATCCAAAAGGATTGCCCTACTCAAGGATAATGGTATGTTCCCTAACTCAAGGATGATGAACCTCAAGTGATATGGGTGTTAGATAGCCAATGGTTTGATTTCAAGACCTAGGAAGAGTAGCCTAAGTGCAAGCTAAGGGTTTTGTTTGATCGATGATGAATATGCAAAGGACTAAATTCCTGGAACATGCAAAGGTTAGGTGAGATGATTTTGATATGCAAAGGGGTTGAACATGCAAGAACTAGGTGGAGTGTTATCTATATGCAAGGACTATGTAGTGTCACCTATGTATGCAAGGACTAGGATGAAAGGTATATGAATATGTATGGATATGCAAGGGCTAGGTGGAATGCAAAGTCTAGGTGGAATGCAAAGATTGAAAGATCAAAACTAAAGGATGATGACCCCAAGAAATCCAAGTGATAGGTTCACATTGTATGTTTGTGTTGTTGGACCCTTTGAGATTTGCAAAGTTTGAGATGTTGCAAGTTACTAGGTGTGATGTTTGTTTGAGGTCTATTTTGGAACACACACGCAAGACATAGCAAACAAAGTGTTTGAGTTTAACAATACAAGCACAAATCCTAAGGTTGGAAAGGACAATATCTGCTAGATTCCACGTGGGTTTCCCCAACTGCATATTCTTAACGGGTGAATCCAGAAGCTTGGCTGCATGGGCTCCCCCTTACAGTGCACTCACTTCTCAGGCCAACCAATCTTCCAACTCCCATGGCAGATTGATCACCTCTACTAAAAACTGCGAAGATGTGGATGCCTTCACACCGACCGGTGTTGCGCTAGCAAATAGAAGGATTTTGGTAACTACACAAAGGTTTTTAATTCGGGACCCTCGTTTGAGTGGCCATACATGGGGCACAAGATTAAGCTCCGTTTAAGAGGCACTCCAGCCTGAAGAGGTTACACTCAACAGGGTTTTGGGGAGTACTACTTGGTCCGTATGACATATCCGCACTCGTAATCCTAGGATTTCCCTTACGATTCACATTTATATACTAGTCGGGGGTAGCTTAGCCAAAAAGCTCCGTTGCCGATTTGAGTCACTTTGGGGTGAGTACTTTTTCCCACCAAGGTAGACCCAAGTTCTAGAGTCAATAACTGTTTCTCTTGCACCCAGGATTGCACAAGTGCACAAGGGGAGATGATACTTCGATTATTGAATCGTGGTAACACATAAAATAGATGGGTCTGGCTTTCTGATCACCTAGTCTGCACAAGGTGAAAGCATAATCACCTACCACCTTCAAGCACAACAAACAGTGTTCATTGAACCCCTAGTTAAACTGATGTGAGAAAAGACAATTGTTCATTTTTAAAGCACCAATTGAAGTGTTTTCTAATTTAAAAGACAATTGGTTTCAAAATCATGTCTTTGTCAATCGTTCTGCACCAAATGTTGTTAGTAGTTTTGATTTCAATCTTTGTCAAGCGTATGTTTTGATTTTTAGTTCTTCAACGAAACGTCCTGCACAAGCCACAAAAAGATTAAATCAGCCCCCCACTAAGGCAAATCAAATCATGACCAAAATAAAAATAAAGAATTATAAATTAAAATCTAAAAATTTATCCTAAAGTTAGAATGCAATCCCAAAATTAATCTAAACTAAAATTTAATCTAAGATTTAAAGTTAATCTAAATTAATAAAAAAACTAATCTAGATTAAAACTAATTTCAAGATAATCTAAAGTAAATAAAATCAAACTAAAGACTTAAATTTAATAAGACTAAATTAAAATTAAAAAATGAAAAACTAAATCTAAAATTAAAAATCTAACCTCAATTATAATCTTAACTAATTAGGAATTAGATTCTAAATTAAATTACACTAATCTAAATTTAAATTAAAAATTAAAAACTAAATTAATCTAAAAACTAAAAAGACTAAAAATCTAAATTAAAGTTAAAAACTAAAACCAGATTTAAAATCTACAAAATAAAATCTAAAAACTAAAAATCTAAACTACATTAAGAAATTAAAATAGAATCAGTAACTAAAATCTTAAAAAACATAAAAAAGGAAAGCTAAACTAAAAACTTATGTAACTTAAACTAAAACTAAAGTAAAATAAGGTAAAAATAAAATTAAAACTAAGATTAAAATAAAACTAGAACTAAGTTTAAAATTATGAGTTATTATGCGCATAGTTTCAGAAATTAAAAACAAAAAAATAGCAAACTGGAGTATTTACTGGTGACAGCTGAAATGGGAAGCATTCATGCATCTTGGCCTCTAGCATATCAGAATATTAAAGCATATTCTGCCATAATTCATAAAATGCTGCCAGAAGCATAAATAAATTAGGCAAATAACTATTTCAATTTACAACAGACCATGAAAATTAAATTTGCAATCCATTCACAGTTCTCAGCAAAAGCCTTCAAAAATCTGCAGTCATGAAAAAAGACAACAATATCTTCTATTCTCTCATGACGACAACAATAGCAATGTAAGTAACCATCAATAGTGCAGCCAAACAAATGTTGCCTGAATGAAAAAAAAATTGACTGGAAATATTTGAAGAGCAGTGATCACGTTTTTTTAATTAAAGCTATTTTTTTAGAGTTTTTGCTTGCTGTAAATGAACTTTTTCACCTCAAAAACAATGCGTGGGACATTCTTCATGATCAGAGGGCAATTTTAAAGATGTTTTGGACATTTCAAACTATCCAGTAGTGAGAAAAACGTGGCAGCAAAAAGAAAAACGTGATTTCATTGTTTCTCATACTTCTTCAGCAAATTTGATATTGTTAATATGGTTTCAAACAACCCAACAACAACAAAAAAATGAAGAAACAAACAAATGATTGCTCGTTCACATCAAGTTCACCATTTGTAGGCTCTAAAAAATGAATGGTTCTATGGAGAAGAACCATCATTTCTGGACCTCAACAATAGAGCAGTTTTAGATTTAAAAGCAAAAAGTAGAAATGAAACTATTCTAAACTACCATAAGATAATCAAAATGCTTCTAAACAAAAACTAGTCTCCATTGGCATCCTATCACCAAAGTCTTGTTATGTACTTTTGCTCTCAGATTTTTGCAAGCATAGATGCATCAAAAGGCTATTAGTGAATGGATTAAGAAAAGTTGTGAAGATATGTGCATGTGCAAGATTCGTGTAGGAGTCAAAATGAGAAGAGAGTCTTGTTTAAATAGGAATCTCTGATGACAAAGAGGTTGAGAATGAGAAATGTGGGATAAACGAATATTGCAATAATGAATTTTTAAAATCCCACATGGTGTAGTGCAAAACGATAATGTGACGTATGCAAATGATAATGCAATGATTTAATGATTTGATGAAATGCATGAATAGAAGAAAGTATTGAATGAATTGATCATTTTAATCAATGGACGAGTAATGTGATTTGAGGTTAAATTTGAGTGTCTACAGAGACAACCATAAAAATGAGATGACACAAGATCATATTAGGATAATAAACTCAAGATGTCAGATAGCAGATGACGGTCATCCAATGCTCAACCAGAAATATACCAAGTGATGAGGTGATGCAAGTGGATGGGAGGATATGGGGATTGAGGAATCGGCGGATAAGCCATAAAGTAACCAAGACGCGAGGTAGATAATGATTAATCCATATAAAAGAGGCGCCTATTGCCAGGTTTTCACCAATCGTACGTATCCAAGGCACAATGTAGGGGTGGTTTTCACCATAGGATGAATTATTTATCTTTACTATTTTTGGATTTTTTTTTATTTTTTTATTTTTTAGTATTTTTTGAGATTTACTAAGAAGGATACCCCAGATGACCTAAGTATAGAACTTCTTCAGGTGCATGATGTTGATGGGTTCTTCCAAGGGCTCACCTTCAGGGGTGGATAGCCTGAAGGTACCAGAACCATACTTTGTGGTGACATAAGGGCCCAACCAATTTGCTTCAAATTTACCCTTTTTCTCTCGATCTTGCTTATTCCGTTGATTCTCTTTAAGGACCAAATCACAAACATTGAATTGGTGAGGGAATAATTTCTTATTGTAGCTCCTTTTGAGTCAGTGTTGATAGGCTTGTAGATGGTTATAAGCCTTGACCCATTTTTCATCTAGCAATTCCAATTGTGCCAGTCGGGTGTCTTCGTCAGTGATGAGATTCTTGAAGGATATTCGGAGTGAAGGGATTTCAACTTTGATTGGCAAGATGGCTTGAGTGCCATAGAAAATGGAGTATGGAGTAGCATCGATAGGGGTATGGATGGATATGGAGGTGCCAATCTCGGCCAGTGCTATTGACCATCTTCTTAACGATTTTGATGAATTTTTTGTTGGTTGCTTTTGCTTGTCCATTACTCTGGGGGTAATAGGGGGTGGACCAACGATGTTGGATATGATACGTGTCACGAAGGAGCTTCATACACTTATTCTTGAATGGCTTTCCGTTGTTGGTGATGACGGCAGATGGGATACCATACTTGCAGAGGATATGGTAGAGGATGAACTTAGAGATCTGAACACCAGTGATTTGAGTGAGTGGTATAGCTTCCACCCACTTGGTGAAGTATTCAATGGCTATGATGATAAAAGTGTGACCATCAAAGGATGGAGGGTAGATCTTGCCAATCAAGTCGAAGCCCCATTGTGAAAATGGCCAAGGTGTCGTGATAGGTTGTAGCTCTTATGTCGGAGCGTGAATCAAATCTGCATGTCATTGACATAGAAGACACTTTTTAACATACTCGCAAGAATCCTATTCCATTGTAGGCCACTAATACCATGCTCTGAGAATCCGTTTGGCTAAGGCCATACCATTAGAATGGGCCCCACAAATACCGCTATGCACTTCTTCTACTGTCGTGCGGGCTTTGGTTTCGTCTAAACAACGAAGGAGAGCTCCATCATACCCATGTCAATAAAGTGTATCATCGATGATGGTGTAGCGGGAAGTGTGTTGGATAAATGATTTACGTTGGTTTCTTGTGAGATCAAGCGGGAGGGTGTTTTCATGAACATAGGTGTAAATTTAGTGGTACCAAGGGGATTTAGGACCTACAATATCACACACCATGTCACTCTTAGGGATATCATATGCTGGGATTAGGAACTGCCAATCTATGCGATATTTTGGCATGTCGAGGAGAGAACCAATGGTAGCCATAGAATCTGCTACCTTATTCTGGAGTCTCGAGATTTGCTCAAATTGGATGGAGGTGAAATATTTTTTGAAGTCATCCACCATACGTTTTTAAGGCAACAACTTTTCATCTTTTGTTAGAAACTCATCATTCACCTGTTTTATAACCAACTAGGAGTCACCAAAAACTTGCAGATGAGTGATGTGCCATTGGACTGTGATTCTAAGGCATGTGAGAAGGGCTTCATATTCGGCGATGTTGTTGGTCCAGGAAAAATCCATTCTGCATTATTTTGGTATGTAATTGACTTGGGGGTGATAAGCAAGACTCCTACCTCCGATCCATTATGAGTGTGTGATCCATCAAAGTACAGTGTCCATGTGGTAGCTTCCAATACTGCAAAGACTCCTTCATCTCGAAATTTGACTTCTATTGGGTAGGCATCTACTAACATAGCATATGCCAACTGATCTGCTATTACCTATCCTTTGATTGATTTTATGTTTACATATTCTATATCAAATTCACTGAGAAGCATGATCCATTTAGCCATTCGGCTAGTTAGGGCTGTCTTAGATAACAGGTACTTGAGGGGGTGCACTTTTGATATCAACATTATCAAATGGCTAAGCATATAATGATGTATTTTTTGTGTACTAAATACCACAAGGAGACATGCTTTCTCCATTGGTGAGTAATTAAATTCATAACTGACCAGTGTTCAGCTAATGTAATAGATTGCTCGTTCTTTTGAGGATTCATCATGTTGTGCCAACAATTCCTCCAATGCAACTGAAGTGGCAAAGATCTATAGCAAGAGGGGTTTTCCAGGGATAGGTGGCTTCAAGATTGGTGGGTGGGCCATGTATTCTTTGATCATATCAAAACCCAACTGACACTATTGATAACATTTGAAGGTGGTGTCATTCTTTAGAAGGTGAGTGAATGACTGAAATTTATTTGGAAGCTGGGCTATAAACCGATAGATGGATTGTAGCTTTCCTTGAAGGCTCCTTAACTATTTCAAGTTTCTAGGTGGAGGCATATCCATGATAGCTTTGAATTTAGCAGGTTCAACCTCGATGCCTCTCCAAGAGACTATGAAGCCCAACAATTTCCTTAACGTGACACCAAACACACACTTTTTCAGGTTCAGTCTTAGCTTGTACTACTCCAAGCACTCAAAGATCTTTTTCAGGATGGCAAGGTGCTCTTCTCTAGTTCCAGATTTTCCCAGCAAGTCATCGACATAATCTTCCATGATAATGTGGATGAGGTCATGGAATATAATAGTCATTTCTCATTGATATGTTGCCCCCACATTTTTGAGGCCAAAGGGCATGACATTGTAACAAAAGGTACCCCAAGGTGTTGTAAAAGCGGTTTTGTGTTGATCTTTAGGGGACATTCGGATCTGATTGTAGCTAGAGAAGCCATCCATAAGGGATAAAATCTCATGTCCCATAGTATTGTTAACCAACATGTCAATTTTAGGCAATGGGAAGTCTTTTGGATAGGCTTTATTGAGATCCTAAAAATCTATGCAAATTTTGATGTCTTCATTAGGTTTAGCAATAGGAACTATATTGCAAATCCAATCGGAATAATCAATGGGTTTGATAAAGCCAGCATCTAGTAATTTTTCCAATTTTTTTTTAACTAATAGTGCTACTTGTGGGTGCATCTTTCAGAGCTTCTTCTTGACAATTTTGGCATCTGGACAGACATCCAAATGGTGTACAACAAGATTAGGATCCAGGCGGGACATATCTGAGTAATCCCATGCGAAATTGATAACCTCTTCTCAGAGAATTTGGACAATGATGAGATATTCTTCTTACGATAAAGATTTGGCTACATAGGTGATCCTTGGAGTTTCTGTTGTCCCCAAATTTACCTCTTGCGTCTCTTCAATGAGAATAGAAGACTACTTAGATATTTGTGTTTCGACAAGGTGAAGATGAACATCCCCATCTTCCAGTACCGTATTAAGGTTTTCACTGTCAGATACACCCTTTTTTTTTACTTTTTCCTAATCAAAAAGAGCCTCAGCGAGGTTTTCACTTCATGACCTATTTTTTTTGTTTATTTTTGCTTATGTGGTTAGGGCGTTCATCTTCCCCCGATCCCATGAGATGGACATAGGCATCCTCTGAGGGAAATGTGTTGACAGGTGTGCTACCTAGTAGGTCATGATCTATAAGTTCAGGATGTTTGAGGGATAATGTTGTGGTGCAAACAAACACGCATTCAAACATGGCAGGGAGGTCAACGTGATTCAAATCATTGTACGTGTGTATGATGGATTCTTCTTCCGGTATGTCTTCGATGGAATCGTCGTCAACACTAACATTGTTATAATTTCTAGAGGATTTCGCAAGACCCTTCTATTTAGTATCATAACCCAAGCCCAAATTTCTTGGTCGGATGGTAGTTGCTTCAATGGGCTAGCGTTTTCCTTGTTCTTCCATACCAAGGCCTCCGCCTTGGTAATGACACTTTCCAATGAAATTGGAGGCACGTGGATAAAATTATTGAAAGTATTCTATAAGGGGACATGGTGGCTCAGGTTCCTCTCGATAAACCCATTGATTGATATCTTCGTCCATTTGATCCTGAAGGGATCCGATATCATTGAATGTTGTCGAACCCATGTTCTTGGAGGTGAGTGTGTCTTTTCTTCCACTTTTGGTATTGGTAGAGTTGGTTGTCCATATGTGTGAGGCAAGGATGGCATGGTTGCCACATTTAGTGTGGTATGCATTTCGTATTCGCCACATCCCTTGTCTGTGATCTGCACCTTGGTGACGGTGGAAGCAGGTGTGGATGATAGTGGAGATGAGGTGTTTAGTGTATTGGTGGATGGGTCAGAATTAGATGTTGGGGATGCCCCAATTTCATCTCCTGGGCAGTAATGTGAATACGAAAAGGAAGCTTCCAAGGCACAAAAATATTCAAAAGGTTGGCGATCAGCTTGTATGGTAACCTCCATTCCTTGAAATGTGAAATTTAAACATTGATGATAGGTGGATGGGATGGCTTGCATAGAATGAATCCATGGACGACCAAGAAGGATGTTGTATGAAAGTTCAAGGTCTAGAATAAGACACATAGTGTACTATACAATGGGGCCCACTTGAATAGGGAGGCAAATAATTCCTTTAGAATCCTACTCTGCATTATCATATGCCTTGATGGTGGTAACTTGACTTCTTAAATCAGCTTGGGTGTATCCAACCTGATGTATGAATTTTAATGTGCAAAAATTTAGGGATGAAGCATTATCTACCAATACCCTTTTTACGTTTTCACAATTTACACCAACCTTGAGATGGAGGGGGCGGTTGTGGCTTGAATCAAGATGTGACATGTCTTTTTGGCTAAAGGCTAACTGATAGGTTGATGAGAGATTGCCTACCAATGCTTGGAATTGGGTAGGGTCAATATCACTGGGCACTTGTGTGCTTTGCAAAACCTTAGTCAAGATGTCTTGATGCACGAGAGATGACTTAAGTAGATCTAAGATTGATATTTGAGCTATAGTCTTGCCTAGGTGGTCTAGGATGTTATATTGTGGATTGACGAATGGTTGTTGGGTAGATGGAGGAGCTGTAGGGACTGTGATGCGGGTTCGTTGAGTGGTAACATCACATTGTGGATATTTTCCTTTGACATATATCATGGATACACATGCCTCCACTTGTTCTACATATGAGATCACACCTTGATAATTTTATGGCACATTTTTATAGCTAATGTTTTTGGTGTTGTTACCTTGATTGTTATTCTTGTTAGCCTCAGGATTAGAGTTGGAAGTACTAGGACCTTGATTGTGGTTAGGAAAAGCGTTTTGATATATCTGGAGTTGAGCATTGGATGAAGATGTTGTGTTAAAATCTACATGGATTTCACCTCAATCGATGAGGCCTGAATGTAGGTTTTTAGGTCTTGACATTTATCTAAGGTATGTCCCTTAATCTTGTGAAATTCACAATATTCGTTGTCTTTAAACCAAGCAGGCTTGGGTTTAGACATATCAAGAGGTTTGGTGAAAAGATATGTGATGAGATAATTAGCTTGAAGAAGCTTGTTAAACACTATGCTAAGGGGTTCTCCCGACTAAGTGAACTGTTGTTTGTTTCCCCCTTGGTTATTTTGGTTGGATTGTTGTCATGGTGCCCCTTGGGGGACGGATATGGTGTTATGGACTGACGATTGTTGCTGAGGAGGGTATTTTTGTGTGGTGGTGGCCACTTGAACATGTTTGGTGTCCGTGACACCATCATTGAAAGCATTTTTATTTTTATTCCAATAACGAGGTTTATCCCCAAAGGATTTATCTCTATCAGAATTAAAATGTTTGACTTGCCCTTTTGTCACAAGGGCTTGTTCCAAGATGGGGCCCTTCTCCACAAGTGCCGCAAAGGTGGTGATACAATGGAGTTGGAATTTATGAGCCATATCTGGGTGGGAATTTTTGATAAATAATGTGACCATGTCTTTTTTTGATGGTGGGAATTTCATTTTGCTGGCCAAGGCACACCATCTTTGTAAGTAGCTCGCAAAGGTCTCTCCATCGTGTTGTTTTTCTTTCAGGAGATCAAGTGTGTCAATATCCTTCTCTAGATTAAAAGAGAAGTGGGAGGCAAACTGTTTGGATAGTTGTACAAAGGTTTTGATAGATCCTTTTTCAAGGCCCATAAACTAGTTAAGGGCAACCCCTTGTAGACTTTTAGGGAAAAGTCAGATAAGATAATTATCGTTATGCATGACCTCTTGGCAATGGGCATACAATTCTTGAAGGTGAGCTCTAGGGTCCCTGGTTCCTTTTTATTTATCGAATTTTGGTATCTCAAAATGTTTGGGAAAAGGAATCAAGGAGATGGAGGGATCAAAAGGATAAGAACATATGTCCTCAAACTTGAATGTTTGTTTACCCGCTCCAGCTTGTAGGTCCTTCAATGCTGCTTTTACTTCTTCCAAGTCCTTATTGACGGGATTCGTGGGAGTCAAAGTGGATTGATTGTATGGATAGTATTTTGGTTATGATGAGGATGGTCCTACCATTGTCGGATCATAGACGGGTTGAGTCAGATATGAGTGTTTTTGCTGATTATAAGTGGATTGATAGTTGGATTATTGATTGTGGTGGGAGGGAGCCACTTGTTGGTAAGGCGATTGTTTTTGATAGTAGCAAGCGAGAGAGGGGTCCTATTGTTGTATAGAATTTTGGTAATGTGTGGAGGTAGGGCCTCTTTGTCGATGTGATGATGTTTGTTGATAATAGGAAGTGTAAGGTGCCCCCTGCTAGGAAGTTGGTTGTTGTTGAAAGTAGGGCGGATAGGATTGGTATTGTTTCACAATGGTGGGTTGTTACATGACATATGGGTATGGATTCAATGTTTTTTGGTGGGGATGATGTTAAGGTTGCAAATGATTGGTGTTAGGTGGCAGGTGGGTATGTGTTTGGTTTTGAGCATTCTGATGAGGATTCATATTGAGATGGGATGGAACAGTGTATGTGCTAGAGGGATGATAGAGGTACTTAGTAAGTGGGTTATGTTGTGTTTGTGTAGGGATATGCACATGTTTTTGTGGGGATCGTTGTTGTGGCTATTGTTGATGAGATGGGTGAGATGAGATTTGTTGTTGCTGTGGGGCGACCACGAAAGAATTATGCGGTGGTTGTTGTGGTTATGAGGTAGGCTGCACTACTTGATGTGATGGTTGTGTGAGAACAGTAGTGTGTTGCGGATGTTGTGGATGCAAGGGTTGAGATGAAGCTAGAGCGGTAGCAATATGTTGTGGTGGTGCTAGTAGTGTGGTGGATTGGTGTGGATTATTTGGAGGTTGTCGAAATGCAAGAGGTAGCATATTGGTAAGTGCAGGTGTGCCCCCAATATTAGAATATGGGGGAGGAAGCGGTGGAGAAGATGGGATGTATGGTGGCATGCCATAGGTATGGGGATCATTAGGATCGGTGGCAGAATAGTAGATGTTGTGTTTGGAAGATGAGGATATTCCTAGACTTGATGGATGATAGCATTTCCAAATTCGATGTGGTACCAGTTTTCAGTGGGTGCACCTTCAGGAATGTAGGAACCCTCTAGAACATTTTGTGAGGTTTGTGGATCAACAAATGTGGGAAAGGCATATTGTGATGTATCAAAACCAAATGGTGGTTTGAATCCCTTCATGAGTAAGTGGCAGGATCTTATCCCCACATTCATTTAGGAGATGATCTGTCATTTGGACATTGGTAGGATTACTGAGATATTTGTCAACGGTGACTTTGGGTTGATTGAGCATGTTTTCATCACTGGGTGGTGTGATATTCTGGATGTCTGTGTTCAATTGAGATGAGATGCCATTATGGGGATCATGTGGAATGATATTAGGATCTTGAGGGACATTTGGTTGGGAACCTTGAGTTTGTTGGTCTTCCATTTTATTTTTTGTTTGTGAATAGGTCTGAATGGGCATGAATGTGCAAAACAACAAAGTGATTTTAAGATGCAACTTCCAAGGATGATCTAGGTGATGATTTGGATTGATTGATAAGATGATGTATCAATTTGATGATTTGGATAAGGATTGGATTTGTTTTGATGATTTTGATTGGATGATGGGATTTTGATTGGATTTGGGATAGATTGGATTGGATTGTTTGGATCAATTGGATTAATTGATGATGTATCAATTTGATGATTTGGATAAGGATTGGTTGATGGATTAATTGATGATGTATCAATTCGATGACTTGGATGAGGATTGGTTGATGGATCAATTGATGATGTATCAATTTGATGATTTGGATAAGGATTAGATTGTTTGGATCAATTGAATAAGATTGCTTTGGATTGGATTATGTATTAATTGATGATTTGGATAAGGATTGGATTGTTTGGATCAATTGATGATGTATCAATTTGATGATTTGGGTGAGGACTGGATTGTTTGGATCAATTAGATTGATGATGTATCAATTTGACGATTTGGATAAGGATGGGATTTATTTTGATGATTTTGGTTGGATGATGGGATTTTGATTAGATGATATTGGATTTGGATATATTCGATTGGATTGGTTGATGGAAGGGATCCTAAAACCCAATTCAAAAATCACCCTAAATGACTTATAATATTGGTTGATCGGATTGGACTAGTTAAATCAATGATCACGGTGCCAAATCTGCCTTGAGATAAAAGGGGATTAATTTGGGCCAATGTTGCTAACTTACAACACAAATCCACCTCAAGATAGAAGTAGATTGATTAGGTTGAAGACAATGATTGTTATGTAGGATGACGATCAAACTTAACACCTTGGTCAATTCGGGAGATAACTCCTAAAACAAGGTTTAAGGGATTTTGTGTTGAGAGACGATGATGAATGCAAATCAAAGATGTGTTGTTGAAGTGATCTTTTTGGAAAGTGCAAATGTTAGGTCACACGGTAAGATGGGTATCCCAAATTGTGAAATGATCAATGTGAATGTGGTAAATGGACATTTTAGAAAGGTTAAATGGAGGCTTGGAGTGGTCAAATGGATGTTTGGATTGTTTACGATGATCAAACGGTCAAACAGAGACTCAGAGTGGTTGAAAAAAGGTTTGGAATGGTCAAATGGATGAAACTATCCATTCAAGAGGGCATATCCACCCTTCTACAGTCAAACAGTGGATCAGGAGGGTGTATCTACCCTTCTGTAGTGAAAAATGCTGAAACAGGGGGCAAATCCACCCCTCTGCAGTGGAAAATGTCAGAACAGGGGGGCAAGTTTTCCCTCTGTAGTGGAAAATGTCAAAAAAGGGGGGCAAGTTCGCCCCTCTACAAAAAAATAGTGACTTGGTTTGGATGAGAGATTATGGCAAGGACGTGAAATGACTCAATGAGGCTGACTTATCAAAATTTACTAGTTTTTCATAGAAAGACACTTTGAACAAGCACAATCCTATGATTAGTGTTAAGGGGTATGTCCAACAAAGGTCTTACAATAGGTTTCTAGGGAGTCCTCAATATAATTTCGGTATGTGAGGCACAACCGTGAACACCAGTCCGTCACAAGCGTGAGTCAGGAACCCCAGCGAGATACTGAAATACTCAAACCAACTCTTCATGTCTATCTAGGTATCACCCTAGCTTTGATGTTCCACTAATTACAAAACAACTGGATTGGGGTATAGCTTTGGCTCTCCCCCCTTTTTATTCCCTGTCGGTATGCGTGGTTGGGATAATCCCTTAGGGTAATGAAATCCCCAAGCAGGTCCTGCTAAGAAGAAGACACTAATAGTTTCCAACTACCCCCAAGGTCCGCACAAAGTGCAAGGGGAAGGTGAAAAAAAACTAATTCCCCTTTAGGGTAACACAAAGAAAAAGAAACACAATAAACAACAAGTATTACTTCCCCCTAATTATACTAACTGTATAGATAAAACAAGGAAAACAAAACTTTAAAATTCGAGTAAATAGATGGTCCTCCAAATAAATGTTAGTTGTTTTGTCTTCTTGTCCTTTGTGAATTTCAGTAAAATATTGCAAAGTATCAGCAAGAAATCTGACTTCACCCACCAACAAATAGGGTTAGAGGGTTAGAACTCCAAACGACAAAAAATAGAGGCAAAAACGAAGCTAAAATACAACTTTTTTACCTTACCGAACGTGCTGTTTATAGA
This sequence comes from Sequoiadendron giganteum, assembly GCA_007115665.2. Taxonomy (NCBI): domain Eukaryota; kingdom Viridiplantae; phylum Streptophyta; class Pinopsida; order Cupressales; family Cupressaceae; genus Sequoiadendron; species Sequoiadendron giganteum. Next base: position 190,597,114 of record CM021101.1, on the reverse strand, counting down.
AAATCCGCCCCTCTACAGGAAATAGTTAGAAAATGCTAAATCGGGTGGGCAAATCCGCCCCTCTATAGAAAAATTCAAAAGACGTTGAATTGGGTGGGAAAATCCGCCCCTCTGCAGAAAAGTCAGAAAACGCTGAACCGGGTGGGCAAATCCACCCCTCTGCAAAAAAAATCAGAAAATGCTGAATTGGGTGGGCAAATCCGCCCCTCTATAGAAAAATTAAAAAAATGCTAAACCAGGTGGGAAAATCCGCTGCTCTGCAGCAGACTGGAGGGCAAGTCCGCCCCTCGACGGGGCAAATCCGCCCCTCTATGACTTGAATCTACAAACAACTTAAACAACAACAAACGTAAAGCAAAGAGACCCATTTGTGGGTCCCACCGGGCATGCCAGAAATGTGATCCCTAAAATGTTATGTCCGAATGTAAGATGCTAAACAAACTATTAATGCAATAAAAATAAATAACACAAAGATGACACCTCAACGATTCGCCTAAGAAATGGTAAACATTAAAGCAAGATGGAACAAATTAAAATTGATTATACCTTCATGCCACTCCTTCCTTGGTTGGCCCTTTGATCTTTGAAGATTTGTATGCTCTTTGGATGAAAAACTAAGAATATGCAAAGTGATACGCAAGATGGGTGAAATGCTAAATGCTATAATGGATAAGAGCTCAAATGACAATTTTGCAAGAGTTTTGATAGCAATAGATTGATTTTTAAATGAGAGAAATGAGGGGGTATTTATAGAATAATTTGAATTCTTTAGAGAATTCAACGGTTGAGATTAATCCAACAAGGTCAAGATGGAGGGATATGGTGAGTTGAGGACTCACAAACCTTCATATTGACATGTGGAATGTGAGATGGCCTAGGGTGGGGTGATGTGGAAATGAGGTGGAAGAGAGATACATGAGGTGGATGCAAGACAAGTACCTTGTAGGTACCTTGGGGGATGAGAAGATTTCCCCAAAAAGGAATTTCTTGTCCCCAAATGAGAATGAAAGAGACATTTGAGGAATTTTAGAATTCCTCAAAAATATCCATGGGAAAAAAGGAAAGTGGTTGGAGAAATAAGTGTGAATTAAAAATTCACATGCTTAGAAGAGTCTATTGGATAAGAGAGGGTCTCGAAAAAGCTAGAGATTTGTCACATATGAGTGATGTGACAAGTCAAAGGTTCTAGAAGTCCTTGGAACATGTAAAGTAACAAGTCAAGCCTTCTAAAACTTGCATGGGGATAGGGTAGACCTTGGAAAGATAAAAGTGAATTAAAAATTCACATGTGGAAGAGAGGAGCATTGGGTGAATAAATGTGAATTAAAAATTCACATGGGAAAGGGAGTCATGGCTAAGAAAGGAAAGTGGAAAGGTTGACCAAAAAAAGTATGCTAAATGTGGCTAATGACTTTGATTAAGGTTGTGCAAAGACAAGATTAGGATAATTAATGAGAGATTAGAGGCAAGTGGGAGATTATGGAGGATGTGACACTAATCTTGATTAAGTGGTGCACATCTTAATCACAAATTAATTAATTTAGTCTGGATTAAAAGAGGATTATGGAGAATGTGACAAGGAGAGAGAAAAAGAGGGATTAAAAATTGGTTTTAATCCAAATAGATCAAATGACTAAATTAAAAAAATTGTCTTATTTATTTAATTTAGAGAAGAAAAGGTGTAAGGTAAAGTATTTAATTTTTCAATTACATACTTTAAGAACCTTAGGCAGAAAATGAAATAATGATTAAATAAATTATTTTATCACTATTAATGAAAAAGATGAATAGAGTAGATGATTTTGATCATGTGGAAGTGATCAAATTTAGATGTCTACACTAATAAATATAATCCCCCCCCCACTTACAAGGGAATATATCTCCTTTTCACATTCCTCCAATAAGAATATTCCCATGGAATATTCCCCTTTGCACAATTAAACTTTGTTTTAATTTGCTAAATGTCTATTTTCTCTCACTCATGAGAATATTCCAGAGAATATTCTCCTTCCTCACTCATTTGAAAAAGGGGAATATTCCCTTTTTTCAACAAACTTACTTGAATTCATGTGCAAGTTAACTCAAAACTTCTTGTGCAAGTTAAGTTGTGACCTCTTGTACAGGTCAAAAGTGTTTTTGTTTGAAGGAATATTAACCCTTGATTAAAATATCATCTTTCATTCTCATCCATTGATGAGAACCCATAATCCATGCCTCCAACTTCTTTCATCCTTGACCATTGATTGGATTTTTTGATCTCAACCCTCCATTTCTCATTTTCTCTCCTATAAATAGGTCACTATTTGGAGACAAATGGATCCATCTTTTAACATCAAACATATGCTAGTAAAATCACTCATAATCACACTCATATTTAGCACACATTTAGCATATTTTTAGTTTAAGTGATTTCCTAATAGCTTAGCTTCCATTAATGTCTTTCCTGGTAACTTAGATGCATGCATTTAGCTTATTTGTTAATTAGGGTTTCAATATTTTCAGCTTAGAATCCATTTAGATTAGCTTTTAATTTGCACATATTGATCATTTTAGCATAAAATCATGTTAAATTAGCTTGCATCATATTCATTTAGGTTAAAATCATGTTTTCATACACATCTCACAATCGTTCCATTAGTTTTCTTCAATAAAACTGACTGGAACTAGCTTAATTATCTACGAGATTGGGAAAGGGTCGTCATTCCACATCAACGCAAAACCACTCCCCCAATAGGATAAGTTTCAATCTATTAGAGTATGTATTTTTAAAGCTTTCATAGTTTAGTATGCTTGGTTTAATTTGTATTTGATTGATCCTATTGAGATTGATGTTAGTGGCTTAATTATTCTTTGATTCTTCATGGATAAAGCATAATCAACCCATACTAATATTTTGGTCACATTCTGGCACTAGAAGGAGGGAATAATCCATCAAATTTAATCAATTTCTATCTTGAATTCTATTTTTTTCGATTCTTGCAAGATACAACGATGCTCCAAGAAATTTTAGCGATACCCTTGCTGGGCATCACCATACAACAACACTATCATCATAAAAAAAAGCAGTGGCTAATTAATACCCTTGCTTTGATTAAAATAAACAGTGACGTTGAATACTTTTAGAGGTATTGAACATTTGCAAACAATGACACTCCCAAATAGTGACACTATCATCGTCACTATCCTTCTGCAGAGTGGCATTGGATTTCACCAGAGCGACACTCATTTTATTTATGGTGATGCTATCATGAACAATGACGCCCTTCTCTAGTAAGAAAATCCATGATCAATTTTTAGCATGTGCTTTAATTTTCTTACTTCATCTGATCACTAACATACCTCTGACTTTGTTTTGGTTTTTAGGCTAACTAGGTTTTGCAGGTTGAACTATAAAATTTGAACTAAAGAAGCATTCTTGTCTTTAAAATCTTATAATTGTAACAAGTGTTTCGACACTTTTGGGGCAATTATAACCCATTTATCATGTTTTTTATTTTATGCTCGAGGATGACACTAGCTTTTAATTGGGTTTTGAATGCTCAAACAAGATTAAAATGAACCCTCACATCATTTTACTTTGTGTTTAAAATTGAACAATACAACTTAACACTTCATTTGATGCATAAAATAAACTCATCTTTTCTTTGAAGGTTAAAATTAACGAGTGTTTGCTATGTTTTGTGATTTTCATTTTTGTCATTGAATGCATATGCACTTCTCTCATCCCACTCGGTGATCTTGAGAATAAAAAACATTCCTTCGACATTTTTAATAATTAGCCACACATTTTTATTTGGATTAAAGTGAACCCCATGCTAGTGTAGGGAAAAGGCATTGTGTGTGTTCTCTCCTTGCTTCATGCGATCAAGGAGATCAAACTACAAATGTACTTCCTTGCTTTTGTTTATTTTTAAAAGGCTTGCCTCGTTGCTTTGAAAGGAGGGAACAACCCAAGGTCGGAAACGAACTAAAGCCAAGCTCTTTCAAACTGTTATACAAAAAATTTGTTTGTGATTAAAGTCATAAACAACAGGTGTAGATGCATCATACCAACAAGTGTCACCCTTAGTGTCTGTGTGGCACGTCAAAATATCTTCTTAGGAATAGACAAGGAGGCCTCTTGATTGAAATAATATTGAGCTAATCTTGCTGTGTGTATGGCCACCTTGAATGAAAGCCCTTACTATGAACCAATTGTTTCGAATCCAAAAAAACTTTATGCTTGCTGGTGCTGGAATGATCATTTTGAAGCCACCCCACATTTTAATATTCATTGTTGAAATAGAAAAATCCTTAGGATCTTCAGATCCTTAGGATTTGAGATTTGGTGGTCCCGAGAAGTGTGTGCCATGGAGGGGAGCTAATGTCGCAAAATCTCTAGTTGTTCACATTGTCTTAGTGTTTGGAGAAATCCAAATGGGGATTCAACAAGTAGTATCTTTTGAACCTAGGTAGTAAATGCTTGTGAGTCAGTTTAATACTTTGCTTGGTTTCAAAACACTAAGAACAAACATCAACAAACTTATTTTAAAATTTCAAACCCTTTGGTCCAAGTATGGATAGCCTTTGAAAAAACCTTGATATTAATTCTTGTCCTAAGAATTTATTCTTAGAGACTTCTAAGTATTTTGGTTTATATCTCAATCCATACTTCCCAAAGTTAACATAGGCAACTATGGCTTCAACCTCATGATTTTCACAAAATGGACTTTTTGAAATTTGTGATGTTTTTGACATAGACATTCAGTTTAAAATTAATCAAGACAAAGTGTTTGTGGTAAAAAGAAACTCACTTAAGCAAGATAAATTAAAAAATTGAACCCCACATGACCATTTGGAGATCAATCGCTCCCATTGAACAACTTAACCTTACACCTGCTATCATTCAACCAAAATTTGAACTCATTGAAGGATAACAATATGATATAACTAGTAGTTTGAGAAGCTTCACTTTTGAAACAAAGGGAACACCCATTCAATGGAGAAACACAACAAACATATTAGACGAAGAAGAGAAACAAATGGATATTGAGGCTAGAAAGCCCATATTACCACCACCCGCATGACAATAAATTTTTTGTTTGCTTCCATAGAGTTCAAATTCTCTAAATGATCTCACGCAAAATTAGAATCCTCAAGAGAAGGTCTACAGGTCGTCACTTCAAACTTGGGCATCTTAGTCCAAAAGCTCTCAAAAACCACCTTTTAGAACTTCAACAAAATAGAACCAGGTTGGTATACAACTTCTACAAACATGCTTCAAAGAATAATGTAGACTTGTATTCATTCTTTTATAGTCAAAAACCTGATCTCTTTCACAATCTTGAACCTATCTAAATCATTGAGTCTTTAGGATTTGAAAACTTTAGAGGTCTAGCATGTTTCTCACTACATTGGTCTTATCAAAAAAAGGTTCACTTTAGGTCAATATTGGGTCAAACATTTTATCCACCCCTTCATCAAATTTCATCCTTCACTTCACCAAACTTTGTAAATTTTTTGAATACACCAACACTTTTTGACTTAAAAATATATCAAACCAACCCCTAATTTAGCTACTTTGTATGTGATTTATGTATAATTTTTTGGCACTTAGTTAAGCTAGTTATCATCTTTGAACTAGTTTATCTTGAAGGTCACGAGTCTACCCTAAATATTTCAAAGTTCATGAACATCCTTTATCTAAACATCAAAACATCAAACTTAATTCAAAAGTGTTGTCCCAAAATGTTTGCAAAGATCACTTCCCACATCATCCACCCTTTTCATCTCCCATTATCATCATTGCTCCCAAAAGACTTAGAGCATCCCTTTTACCTAGAATTCAGTCAACTAGAGAGTTTAAACATTGTAAATCTCAACACAACTCTCCCATAGGTGACCCAAAATTTATGTTAAAGACAATATCAGAACACAAGAGAACCACGGAGAAAACCAAAGTCACATTCACCTCAAGTGAACCCAATCCTTTAGAATTAAATCCAAGAAGTCAAGTTACCCCATCACAACAATACTCATCTCCATCAGGGCCCTATGAGATTGAAGATATTACGAAAAATCCATTTAGACTTACTAAGGAAGAAATCATGGAGTACAAACAAAAACATCAAGCCTTAGAAAATGTTACTTTGATTTCTCCATCATTTTTTGTGCAACCTTTGACACAAGACTTAACAAATTTATAACTATGGCTAAATCAAATATTCACTCCTAGTCTTGCAACTAGTCTTGCCAAAGACTTTGATCTCACTCTTCCATTTGAAAGAAGCACACTTGTGGGTACTCTCAATACCAATCCACCTGGAAGCACTACTTGGACACCAACGTTTGGTACCTCAACCATTTGCGAACACCCCTTGCATCAACATAAACCACTTACACTTCATGAATCCACGATAACATCAACATATGGAGGGTATCCATCTTCATCTATCCCCACAAGTACCACAAGTGTGCCCAACATCCCGTAAGGAAGTGTGGACCAAGTGTCTCAAATCAACCCACTAGGGCATTCCAATACCATAATGAAAAATCAACCCTTAACACAAATAGGGACATCTCTATTCAATCCCCCAACTGGTTCATCCGCATCATTGGTTTCACAAAACACATCCATCCCATCCATCATTAACTCGAATCAGAAGAATCCCTTGGTTACGAATCTCATTAACCTAGGTAATACTTTGTCCACATCCCTAGCGCAAGGAAATCCTCATGACATCAGTCAAGGGAACCTTTTTAATCAATGGACGCAAGGTCCTAGTGTGTCAATACCATCACAAAATCTAATGACACTATCCTCATCTTTCCCCACGGTCCCCTTCACCATGCAAAATAAAATGGGAACTCAAACTTACATTCCTCCATCTCAATCCACCATATTTTAAGGAATGTTAAACCAAGAGAACCCCCAATCTCTTATCAACAATCCACTACCTACTCAAAAGATCAACACACAAAATCCATCACAGATGTCTCAACAACCACCTGGTCCTACAGTGCAAGAACATGCCTTAGCTTTACAACAAGAACAACAAGCTTATCAACAAGTTGTCCAACAATAACAACAAGAAGCCCTAGCAGCATAACAACAACAACAACAACAACAAGTGACCATAGCAACACACCAATAGTAGCAACAACAACAAGCAGACCTATTAGCACAACAAAAACAACAACAACAACAACAAAAACAACAAGCAACCTTAGCAACACAATAATAACAACAACATCAACAACAACAAGCAGTCTTAGCATCATAATAGTAGCAACAATAGCAAGCACCCTTAGCAGCACAACAACAACATCAATCCCAACATCAAGCAGCCTTAGCAACACAACAAAAAGCCCAACATCAAGTAGCCTTAGCAGCATAGCAACAACAAAAATACCAATAAGAAACCCTTGTGGCTCAACAACAAAAACAAGCCTTAATAGCTCAATTGTATGCCCAACAACAACAACAAAAAAGGTCCTACTATAATCCTTAATAGAACATCATTAATAAAAATGCATAAGGAAAATATACATCAACACCTCAATAACCTTCATAAAATCCCACGCTACCATACACACCATACAACACCTTATCATATTAGACTCCCACATATAATCCATCTGCCATACCACAATATGCAATCTATGTTTTGCCACGAAAACTGAAAGATGATCTAGCATCTCAACTTAAGGCATTATCACAAGAAATGTAGGATCTTCAGATGGGCAAGACAAAGAAGCCCCATACATAGAACTTATGTCCATATCAATTCAATTGAAACATCATAATGGTACCATTCCCTCCTAGCTTTGAAATCCTTAAATTCGATAAATACAAAGGGGGAGGAAGTCCTGTAGACCATGTCAATGAGTTTACCATCATGTGTATGGAGGTTGTTTACAATGATTATTATTAGATGCACCTCTTCCCCTAAAGTTTAATAGGTCCTACCATGGATTGGTTTTCTCAACTACCGTCGAGTATCAATTTTTTTCAAGAAATCATCGATAAATTCTTAGATCACTTCTCCTTTAACCTCAAAATGGATGTTAATCTAGAAGAGTTGTATACTCTCAAACAAAATAAAGGAGAATATTTTTCCAACTTATTGCAACGATGGAGACAAAGAGCTAGTAAGAGCAAGTGGCCCCTTCCCAATGAACAATAAGTGGGGATCATCATAGAAAATTTGGATCTAAATCTATCCTTCCACTTTAAAATGCAGTGCATCACCTCAAATTATGAGCTTATCCCTAGAGCCCTTAACATCAAAAGAGATCTAATCTCATAGGGAAATACTCAAGCTTACAAAGACAATCAACCATCAACTAATCCAAATGACAAGCCTCGTGTCTGGGATAAAAAGAAGAATGTAACAAATGATGGTGTGGTAGATGCTAAGGTGGTCCTAAGTGCTCCTAGACTAAAGAACAATCAAGTTGCTAACATTCAACCAACTATGTGACAAATGACACCTCCCCAGAACAATCAAACCAACAACATCGACACACAACAAAGGAAAACCCCTAACAAAAACAACTATCCAAAATGCAAGTACACATAGTTATTCGAACCTATCAAAACCATCATGAAAAAGTTGGTTGAGTCAAACTTGATAATATTTACCAACTTTGAAAACTACCAAGAACCTTAAGAAAAACCATCTTGGTATAATGAGAATGATCTTTGTGACTTTCAAAAAATCAAGGGACACAAAATGGAAAACTGGATGAGGCTCAAAAATATAGTCCAATACTTTATAGAGAGTGACACCATATCTATTGAAGTACCAGCCATAAATCAGGATCTTAAGATATACAAGAATCCTATGCTAGATCATAGCAAAGGGAACAATAATGGAAAAGCTAAGGATTACACAAATGTGCAACATACCTATTGCAATGTAGTCGCTTCCTGTGATAGTATGGGTGTAATCACCATCAAAGGGCTCGGTGCACAGTGTGGAGTCACCATACGATGTGGAAAAATCACCATACAAGGAGTCCCATCTCAATCTAGGGCACAAACTACTTTGGCAACATCAAATCCCAACGAGTACAATCTCCTAGATCAACTTAAGAAGACCCTGCACAAATATCAATCTTAGAACTATTAAGGTTATCCCCTACACATAGGGAAATCTTAGAGAAATATTTGATAGAGTCATCTATCCCTGAGGATATTGATGCAAATAATTTTCAAGCTATGGTAGGGCATATCACTAATCATCTTCTCACCTTCTCAGAACAAGACCTACCATCACAACCATCTCATAACCATGCCTTACACCTTGAGGTCGTTATTCATAAGAACAAGGTCAAAATAGTCCTAGTGGATGGAGGTGTTGGTATGAAAATTTGCACTCTTCAGTTGATCAAGAACTTGGGCTATTCAAAGGATACTATTGAAAAAGAAAAGAGTACCACCATCAAAGCATATGATGACCAAGAGTGGGTATCACAAGGTATCATTGCATTACCCATCCAAGTGAGACCTATCATTGAATAAAATACATGCCAAGTGTTAGAACTTGATCTTCCCTACAACATCCTACTTGGCCACCCCTAGATCCATACCCTAAAAGCTATAGCTTTGACCTATCATCAAGGTGTAAAGTTTCCTTTTGAGTGTAGAGAAGTTACCATCCATGGAGATCCTGAACCCATTTATTACTACAAGAACCTTGAGTCCAAGTTCTATAAAATCCCTCAAATACATAAGATTGATGAAGGGCCTACACCATCCTCCTCATTTGTTGACCCATTCTCCCTTGCATCAACATCAAAAATGAAAAACACCTATTGTGTAGAATATTCCTGATATCAAAGTAGTTATCTAGTATGATGGTTGTGGAAACTATAAACTAATGAAGAACACTTTTGGTTAGGGGAGCTACCTCTTTCTCCTTAATCCCATGGGAAACCTACATCTAGCAACAAAAATCCTGAAACAATGAAGATGGAAACTACCACCTTCACCAAGTGGGGGGAATTGAACCAAGAAGATGTCAATGAGGAGGATGTCTCTAAAATCCTCTATTAGCATGAACAACGTATCCATGTTCTTCCCACAAAAGATGACAATAAAGGCTTGTAGATAATGAAGGGATGAGGCTATAACAAGAATGAAAAGCAGGACATAATGAAAATGGTTTTCTAGAATCTTTCATTCTTGAGAAATGCCTAAAGAATATTGGACTAGGTTGTACTACTAGCCAGGTCACCCTTATTGGCAAAGGTACTTCTGCAAAATGGACTAAGGCTTCCTCTTGGTTACCTACATCATGTGATATGACCTTAGACAAATTTACCCTTGATTTTGTTGACCTATTTGAGAACAATTCCCACTTCATGATATCCATAGCATCCTTTGCTTTGAGAAATCAATCGACTAAAATACTCCTAGTATACCCACAACTCATTGACTTGGACCAACAAGGACCACCGATTCTATATTTATTCGAAAAAGATGAAATGATCTCAAAATTCGTGGGACTCTGTGACAACTTACCATGGGTAGATCACAAAGCTATTTTTGACATAGAGCTAGACAAAGGAGATGATTGAATCCTTCAGTTGTAAAATTTAAAAAATTAAAATAACTTGTAAATCTTTAAGTGAAAACCACACTGTGGCACTTTCTGATCCTAAAATAGTAAAAAGAAAGGATGCATCCAAAGGTGAAAACCTCCTTGAGGTTCCCAAGGATGAAAGATTAAATCTCCCCCTTAGTGCGATGCATCCAGTGAAGTCAACAGTTCTGGAAAAAAAGGCCACCCCAGTCAATGTCAAAACCAATGAAGAACCCAAGATCACTTTCTAAGTTGAATGCTTGTTGGATGAAGAACAAAAAAACCTAGCAGCATTCCTAAAAGAGTGAAGAACCAAATTTACATGATCATACACTGATATTCCAGGGATCGATCCAAAAGTAGTTGTGCATCATTTGGCAGTATATCCTGAAGCCAAACGAGTGAAGAAAAAATTAAGGAAGATGCACCCTTAAATAACACTCTTGGTGAAACTTGAGTTACAAAAGCTTCTCAATGTTGCATTTATCCGACTGATAGATTATCTTGAGTGGGTTTCCATCTTGGTACCAGTCTCCAAACCCACTTGGGGCATCCGAATCTGCACTAATTTCAGAGACTTAAATAAAGTATGCTTGAAGGATGATTTCCCTCTTCCTAACATTGACCTCATCATGGAATTAATAGTAGGGCATGAAATGATATCAATCATGGATGGTTTTTTAGGGTTTAATCAAATGATAATCACCAAGGAGGTTCAACACAAAACTACATTCACTTGTCCATGGGGAACATGATGCCATTTGGGATGAAGAATGTAGCTGAAACCTATCAAAGAGAAATGACCTTCATCTTTCATGACATGGTCCAAAAAATATTCAAAGATTATGTAGATGATATTTTGGAAAAATCAAAGAAAAGGAGTGAGCACATAGAAGTCTTAGGACCCATATTTGAAAAACTCAAAGAGTACAAGGTACGACTAAATCCAAAAAAGCGTGTCTTTGGGGTTACATCAAGAAAACCTCTTGGCTATATCATCTCACAAAGAGGAATAGAAATTGATCCAACAAAAGTAAAATCCATCCTTGACATGGAACCACCACAAACACTAGAGAAGATGAGAGCGTTACAAGGAAGATTGTAGTCCATCAAAAGCTTCATAGTGTAGCTATTAGACAAAATCCACCCTTTTTGCATCTTCTCCATAAAGGAATAACTTACAAGTGGGATGAGAAGTATGATAAAGCTTTCCAACAAGTCAAGGACTACCTATTGACACCTCCAATTCTCATGCCACCGATACCAAACAAACCCTTGATCTTGTATATCTCAATAACATCAAAAGAACTGGGTGCTCTTCTAGAACAACATGATGAAGACAAAAAGGAAAGGGCTATATATTACATCAGCAGGACCTTGGTAGGCTATGAAATGAACTATTCATCCATTGGGAAAGCATGCTTAGCAGTGGTTTTTGTTTCACAAAATTTCATACATTACATGTTGCCACATCAAGTAAAGCTCATTGCAAAGATTGACCCATTAAAATACTTGTTATCCAAAGCCACTCTCATTGGCCGAATGGCCAAATGGGTAATGATCTTGATTGAGTTTGACATAGAGTATGTGGAGTGCAAGGAAATAAAGGGAAAAGTGATCATATAACAAATAGCAGAGGCACATATCTATGCAAAGAACCCTTTGATATCTGAATTCCATGATGAATCTATATTCCTTGTCAATCTAATCGATCAACAAAAAATGCACTTTGATGGATCATTCAGCCAAAATGGATCAGGAGGTTGTGTTCTCTTTATCACCCCTTAAGGTGATTGCATTCCAAAGTCATAGAGGCTATCATCTCTGTGTACTAACAAAATTGCTGAGGATGAAGCCTTAATCATAGGTCTAAGGATAGCAGTTCAATGGTAGATAAAAGAGATGAAAGTCTATGGAGACTCACACTTGTTTATCAACCAATTCAATGATGACTATTAAACTAAGGATGACAAGTTTAGTCCTTATAAGAAGATGGTAGAAAATATCAAAGACCTTTTTATTGATATAAATTTTGAATAGACTCCTTGCATGAACAATCGAGTAACGAATGCTATGGAAAGAATTGGATCATTTTTAGACATGCCAAACAACATCCTCTAATGTGAATTCTTGGTAGAACAACTTCTCATACCAACTTTTGAAATCCCTAAATCTAAATTTGCGTGTGTCATTGTTGGTCTTGGATCCCCATGGTATCATGGCATATTCATCTACCTAAGTAGAGGAATGCTCCTATCTGATATCAACTCTACCCTTCAAAATAAATTTGTCAAAAATGCATCCCGATTCATGATCCTAGGTGATACCTTTTACTGTCGAAGCATTGAAGGGACATTACTACGATGTCTTAACCAAGAGGAAGCCTTGACTGCTTTAAAAAAAGTACATAATGGCATATGTGGTTGCCATTCTAGTGGTATGACTTTAGCTAAGAAAATATTGAGGATGGGGTACTACAAGCAACCATGGAAAATGAAGTCCATCAATATGTGCAAAAGTGTGTCCAGTGTCAATAGCATGGAGATCTACTTCATGCTCTAGCTCAGGAGTTGAAACCAATAATCACACCTTGGCCTTTCTAGCAGTGGGGGATTGACCTCATAGGGAATATCACTCCAACCTCATCCAATGACCACAAATTTATCATAATAGACACTGAGTACTTTACTAAGTGGGTCAAAGCCATTCCTATGACCTACATAATGGGAAAGCAAATTGCTAAGTTTATCATGAATCACCTTATCTGCCATTATGGTGTTCCACAAACCCTTATCTCAGACAATGAAACACATTTCAAGAATCAGGATGTGAAAGAGCTATGTCAAAGATTCAACATCCAACACTGGTTCTCTACCCTGTATTACGCCCATGGTAATGGTCAAGATGAGGCTATGAACAAGACCATTCTAAAAATCCTAAAGAAAATATAGTTAATGAAGTTGGTCATGACTATAATCTACAGTTAAATCCCACCCTATGGGCCTATCGAATCGGTATCCGCATTCCTATAGATACAACCCCTTTCTCCTTGGTCTATAGATTAGAAGCCATCTTTAATATTGAGGTTGATCTCCCATCACTTTGAGTGTCACTATAGAACTTAATCACTAATGAAGAATATAAAGTATCTCGACTGAATGAGCTAGAATTATTGGATGAGAATCGCCTTGATGCAATGAATCACTTGCAAGTATATCAAAATTGACTAAAAAAAAGTTATAACAAGAAGATCAAGTGTTGGTGTTTCTAGGATCTTTTCCTAAAGCAAAATCAAAAGAATCTTCCAAATCAAGATAGTAGAGAAAAGTTTGAGCCTAACTGGCTAGGTCCCTTTGTCATCACAACAAGCTATGGATCGAGAGCATACCAATTCTCAATGTCTTAAGGTGAACCCTTGTAAGAACCAACCAAAAACTTGCATCTTACATTTTTTATGCCTAGTATTGAAGGCTATAATTCTGAAAATACCAAAAAAATAAAAAAATGATCAAAATCCAAAAAAAAAAAAGAGAAAAAGGATTGAAAACAGTAAATAAAAAAATCATCCTCTTGTGAAAACCACTTTTGTGGCGCTTTGGGAAAGTACCTTGGTGAAAACTTGGCAAATATGCACCTTGCATAAATAAAGCACGTCTATTTATCTTTGGCTCTTTATCCTATCATTATTTACACCACCATCCATCCATCGCATCATTCATTCTATTTATTCCTTCACCCATCCGCATCCATATCATAGCTTGATGTTGTGAAGTATTGTATCCCCTTAAGTACTACTTGGCATATTCCTTGAGTTAGTTTGTCTTGCCTATATCGAGTTAGTCTATTGCGTCACATTGACGGAAATTCATTCTAGATCAGATTAGGTTCTTGTATATCTTATTGGGTTACTGGAAATCACAATAAAAAATCCCTAAAACATTCATAAAAATTTCATTCAAAAATCCAAAACATCAAAATCCTGTACAACTAAAATACAAAAACATTCAAAAAAGTTGTAAAGTCAAAATCCAAAATGCATCAAAATCCCTAAAAGGTCAAACCTCAAAAATCCAAAAATAGTACCTTTTTGAACTATAGGTCTTTGAGCTTGAATGTAGGAAAGGCCATCATTGATGTGCCCCCGAGACACCCTAGGTCAATCTTTAGGAGTCTGTCATAATAAACTGGCATCCCTGAACTGTTCATCTCTCATTCGTCAATAAGTTGAGTCAGTCGAACTATGAGGCTTCTGTGTGGATAATGTAGGAAAGGCTAATCTTTGATTAGCCCTCGAGGCCCCTAGGATAGGTCTTTTAGGTTAGGTTCTTGATTGGAAATCTCAGAAAAACCCTAAAAATTAAAATATATTGAAAAGCCCTGAACATTCAAATACCTTAAAAATCCCTAAACATTCAAATATCTTGAAAAAGCTCTAAACATTCAAATTTTGAAAATCCCTAAACATTTGAAAACAAGAAAAACAAAAACATTATAAAACATTCAAAAGACCTAAAAAACATTAAATATCTAAGAGAAAACCCTAAAAAGCCTCAAATAATTGAAAATTAAAAACATTCACATAAACTTTCAAAAAGACCAAAAAGAACCTCAAAACATTTTCAAAATACCAAAAATATTGAAATATTCTAGAAAATCCAAAACCATCCATCCCATTTCGCTTTCACCCACAATAAACCTCCATCCGTAATAAATTTATCATCCCCTTCTACCTTTGGAAAAATAAGTAGAAAGCAAGTATAGCAAGTCCTAAAGTGAAAACCTAACTATAAAAATCTAAAGTCTAGATCATAGTTAAATTATTTAGTGAAGTTTGTATTAATGTATTATCACACACCTTATCCGAATCAAAACACTTAATCAACATTCCCTAGGATGTATCCTTCCTTTGATGGACATCAGCATCAAAAATCACCTTAGCTAAAGTTAAACTAGCAAGAGATATAGATAACCTTGATTGTTTGTCTTTGATATTTTCTTATGATTTATCTTATTGAACCCTTCTAAGGACCTCTTGATGATGTCTATCAAAACGATTTAGAGAGAAAGGAATGGGGAATTGATCATTATCTTTCATTTTCTGTTCTTGTGGGTATTGTTGTAAAATAATCTTTGTGCATACTTGCTTAGTTGTTTGTAGGGAAGTTATTTGGAGTACATTGTTTACTATTTCATATGCTTTAGTCCAATGTATTCTAAGCTTCTAACTTACATTCTAATGAGGTTTTTGTATATCAAGGTGTGAACAAGAACTATCCTATCTATTTGCAGAGTCAAAGTCCATTAAACTAGATACAACACCATCCTAGTTATTAATACCTTGATGCATCGTGTCTATGTGTTATATCAAAAATATGGAACGACAAAAAATCCAAATCCTAGGATATGAGAAAATCATCATCATGCATTTCTCATCACCATCTCTAATAAAGTCTCGGTGGATCATAGACTTGTTGGATCTTTTTGAATCAATCTTCAAAATCAATGGTCAATCATTCATGTTATTCTTCTATCTTCTTTCCATGCTAACCTGGTATCATGACAATCAGCAATAACATCATAAATACATCCATCTTGCATCCAAAAATCATCAGCACACATATATAATCACAACATATCATATTTCATTGTACCATCATTATCATTTAAGTTGTGATGAATAATATAGATTTGTTATTTTAAGCATCTTAAATCATTGCACACATATCATAAACATACATCACATTATCATTATCATAAGCATAAACATTTGCATTATCTATGAATGCATTCATATGTATACATCATCATCTCATCAATTGCATAGAAAATTATATGAAAAATAAATGCATCCATGTCATTTGCATAAGCATAACATCTGCATATCATATCATCCATCCCACAACATGTCATAAAAATATCTTGAAAAAGAAGTGCACCCATCCATTTACATTGTATCACACCATATCACATCATATGCATTCATAAACATGAAATAAAGAGCACATCACATATCAAATATGTATCATCTCATATATACATAAAAAAAAAAGGTGACTATCATAATACAAATATATGAGTTAGTGTCTATATATCGATCAAAAGTACAATATCCATGAAGCTATCAAAAAGGAGCCCATGCATGTATATCTATATAAAGAATCGAGCACTAATAAAAAAGTGTATGTACATGCGCTAGCCTTGATGGCTTCTCCTCTCACCAGGCTATCTCTTTGGCTGATTCTCAACTCGGGGATGTGCTCCACTCCTTTGTGAGTAATCTGGCTACCTAATCTCCACAGGGACATCTCAGTGGTAGTGCATATGATAATATGCCACCTCAATCATGACCTCTCTATACAATTGGGAAAAAACTATCTACCCCTAGGTTGTAGCTGTCATGGCCTCTAATTGTTGGCATCATCTGACCTCCTATGCCAACTACTTATCTAAGGTTTGTCTGAGTTGACACTCCTGGTCTCTCTACACTATCACTACCTATACCCGCTACCTAGCCTGGTCTCTCTCAGCAATGATGGCCAATATTTGTTATCTGACCTAATCTCTCTCACCTGTAACCACCTATAGCTATTGAATTTGAACATTACAGGGATTTGGCCCTGATGGTGGCTGTTGTGGTGGCTACTACTATATTGGAGGCTGCTAGTGCATTGATGGTGCACCTGAGACCTATCCATCCTGATGTTGGCCATCATGGCCATCCTGTCCTCTATTGTGTCTATCTCCTGCCTCTACCTACACCCCTCCCTCTCGGCCTCCCTTGTGGAGGTACACCTATTGGATCTGTAAGTCGAGGAGGAGGTAAAAACCATGCATCATATGTAGGCATAGTTTGTGAATTCGCTTTTCCTTGATCGTAAGCCCATGGCCTTGCCACCAACTGTCGGAAGTCGTCAAAAACCTCATTGGTTGGGATCGTGTGACCCCATGTTGTCTCTCGTGCTGACCTAGAAAAAATAGCAGTGTATAGATCATCAAGCCTATCCTCCCTCTCACGAAACTATCTAGAAACCCTATCAGGCGAGTACCTCTCTATAATGGTGCTCTCGACCCTACATCAACCAATTTTTTTGAGCAAATAAAAGTTGTTGCACATCATCATACCAAGCTAGCATCTAAAGCCACGACAGGCATCAGGAAACTATCATCTCGTCAATCACTCAATGCAAGTAAAGAATACTGAGCAGACCTGTGTGCTACAATGTGATGGAACGTCTATATCTCCAAATAACTGGATCATTTGGCTCCACATCTGCCATCTAAAAATTCAGTAAGAGCATAGCAATATGCTCCCATGCCCATATGTGGAGAAGGGTGACTCCTGTGCCAATTTCTCTCCCATCATAGTATACAAAATCATGCATATCATGGTAAAGGGAGGCTAGCATCACTAGTCCACATGCAAAGTGGGTCCTCTTGAACAAAATCTTGTGCCAAGCCAACCCCCATCTTGGACTGAATCTCATACTCCACCGATTTGGGGCAGCCAAACTTGAGATCACTGCCACAATGATCAATCTGAAGGTCTATTCCTGACCTTTGTACATCTCAAGGTCTATCTGGGAGTTGACCAAGACAATGGCCTCCTGGTCAAGCATCTCATGGTAGGCATCATAGCTGACATCGGTGTCATAGATCACATGCTCACCATGTATCCGTAATCATAGAATTCACCATACATCCTCCAATGTCACTATCGCCTCACCGGTAGGTAAGTGTAACAATGAGGTCTCGCTATACCATCACTTGCATAGTGTTGTCATCATCACCAAATGGGTCTGCACGATGGGCATGTAGGCAATGCACCACAAACCAATCTCTCCCAGGTGGTCCTGTTGCAACTCAAACAAATCACCAATTTTGGATAAAACTGTCGATAAGTGCTCACAGATTATTAAAGGTGGGATAACCCCCTTTACCCATGAAGCACACAATGTCAAAATTTGCAAAATTTTGCCAAGTTTGGAGTTTTTATCCCCCAAATTGACAAAAGCATCACTATTTATGATAGCGTCACTATAATTCAAATTCCAAACAACGATACTAGATGCATTTAAATTTGAAATTGTGGTATGAGTCGCTAATCACACATGCATCACTATTTGACCCTAGAAAACCCTAATCCTAAATTGTAAATTACGAGGTCCATCACTATTTACACCCGTGTAATGATTTGAAATTTGAAACCCTAATTTCAAAGCACAAACTGCATCACTAATCACATATGCGTCGCTATAAATCAAAATAGTATTGCCAATTCTACAAATAGCGTCCCTATATAGTGATGCTGCCAGAATCCAAATTTCAAGTCATAATAAATGCACTCAAAAGTCAAAATGCAAGTCAAGTTTTGAATTTCATATTGGTGGCTTGCACCTGGAGGCCTCTGGTACTCACAAACACGATTGAAAATGTGTCATGGGAGCACTCGTTGTACCATTTCATCAGAGGGTTAGAGCTTAGAATGCAAGGATTCTCTAAGGTGTGAATGCAAAAATGAATCGAAAGTGACCCTTCCTCGCTTATTTATGCTTAAAAATTAGGGTTTTTTGCCCTAATTTAACAATGCAGCTATGGTTTATCACCATTTTGACCAATCTTGCCAAACTGAAGCATATTTTGCATCATTTTTTGGCATGTTTTTTGCATCTCGAAGCCTTTTCAGACCCTCGAGGCAACCTTTTACCTTTATCGAGAAATCAACGCAAAATTCAAAAAATTTGCCCGATTTCTTGAGGGGGCAAGGAATCAACTTATTCCTTCCACTAGGGCAACATAGGAGCATCTAAAAATCAATTTATTTTTTTTGATTTGGGCAACAATTTTGAATTTGAAGGAGCGTCACTCTTTGAACCAATGCAACAAATAAATTGCTTCAAAGAGGGGCAAAATGTAGACACTCAAAAATGTCTTGAATGATATCATGCACTCAAATCAAGTATACTAATATCATTTCCTCCTAAAAGCCATCATCTTTTCACTTAATTGCATCATCTTCATCTATTAACCTAATTGATTTAATCAGGTTGATTCACCCCCCTTCCATGCTAACATTTTATCTTATTAAATTAAATACATCAAGTTATTTAATTTAAATCACTAAGTCTCCTTATTTAATTAAATAACCCTAAGTTATTTAATTAAATAGCATTCCACCTTTCCTCCATTCATTAAATCATTTTATTTAATGAATATTACCCAATTCTCCTAATTGCATAATTAACATTGTTTTAATTATTCAATTACTAATAAATTTAATTCCCCCCCACTTGCAAGGGAATATTACAAGGGAATATTCCTCCTTTGCATATTCCTCCAAATGGAATATTCCCATGGGATATTCCTTCCCCTCTGCACAATTAAAATTTGTTTTAATTTGCTAAATATCTATTTTCTCTCACCCATGAGAATATTCCATAGAATATTCTCTTTCCTCACTCATTTGAGAAAGGGGAATATTCCTTTTTTCAACAAACTTATTTGAATTCATGTGTAGGTTAACTCAAAAATTCTTGTGCAAGTTAACTTGTGACCTCTTGTATAGGTCAAAACTGTGTTTGTTTGAAGGAATATTAGCCCTTGATTAAAATCTCATCTTTCATTCTCATCCATTGATGAGAATCCATGATCCATGCCTCCAAATTCTTTCATCTTTGACCATTGATTGGATTTTTTGATATCAACCCTCCATTTCTCATTTTCTCTCCTACAAATAGGTCACTATTTGGAGACAAATGGATCCATCTTTTAACATTAAACTTATGCTATTAAAATCACTCACAATCATACTCATATTTAACACATATTTAACATATTTTTAGTTTAATTACTTGCATAATAGCTTAGCTTCCATTAATGGCTTCAATGGTAACTTAGATGCATGCATTTAGCTTATTTGTTAATTAGGGTTTCAATATTTTTAGCTTAGAATCCATTTAGATTATTTTTGCATTTGCACATCTTGATCATTTTAGCATAAAATCATGTTAAATTAGCTTGCATCATATTCATTTAGGTTAAAATCATTTTTTCATATACATCTCACAATCGTTCCATCAACTTTCTTTAATAAAATTGATTGGAACAAGCTCATTTATCCACGAGATTGAGAAAGGGTCACCGTTCCAATCAACGCGATACCACTCCCCCAATAAGATAGTTTCAATGGATTAGAGTAGGCATTTTTAAAGCTTTCATAGTTTAGTATGCTTGGTTTAATTTGTATTTGATTGATCCCATTGAGATTGATGTTAGTGGCTTATTTATGGTTTGATTCTTCATGGATCAAGCATAATCAGCCTATACTAACCTATCAGCCACAGTGAGACCCCATTTCTATGAGGTACTTTTCATGCAACCCCTACTTTGTCAACCCTAGTGCATTGACAAGCTAGTGAGCTAACTAGCTTTCCAATGCTCACATGAATTTTTGGATGGAATGCCTTAAAGAAATTTGGTCATATGGAAAGCCTTGATTGCAAGATAGGCTCAAAATGGAAGAATGGACAAGGCATGTGAATTGTTTGAAAATAATTTTTTGGTAGACATGTCTGCAAAATATGGTAGCATTGACACGCTAGTGAGCTCACTAGCTTGTCAATGCGGTAGGGTTGACAAGGTAGTGGCAACATGAAAAAATGCCTCATAGAAATGGGGGCTCATGGTTATGTACATCTGTCATATATATTTGTATACAAAATGTGGAAGCATACACAAGGTAAGTCAATTGTTTAGCAAAATTCCTCAAAGAGATGTGGTTTAGAAATGTAATTGGAAAGTGTACAGAATTGTGTAATTTAAAATGTGCATTGAAAAGCTAAGGTTATAATGACAAAAAAACAATGATGAACATGGCATATGAAAAATAACAAAATCAAAGAAAGCCAAACTAGAATGCAAGAAAATGTGTAAAGACTTCACATACCTAAAAAACGAAGATTCGAATGGAGGAGTTCTAACCAATTATGTAGCCTTTTCTTCTTCTTTCTGCAAACTCCTCAACAATCACAACAACACAACAAAAAATTAGCATCGAATTTTGTGTTGGATTTTAGTATATTCGAGTCCATCAATTGGAGCCATCTCACGGTGCACAAGTCAACGCAAAAGAATTTCTTCGTTTCATCGCCGAATTTTGTGCCATCTTTAGCATCCACTTCAACATCTAATTTTATGCCAGAAATTTGGTGCCAGTGGTAGCGTCTTCTTTAGCACTAGGAATAGCACCTAAATTGGCTTCCATTTTTGCTTCTAGTTTTGCTTCCATTTTTGCTTCTAGTTTTGCTCCCAGTTTTGCTTCCAATTTTGCTTCTGGTTGTGCTTCCAATTTTGCTTCCACTTTTGCTTCGAGTTTTGCTTCCAATTTTGCTTCCAATTTTTCTTCCAGTTTTGCTTCCAGGTTTGCCTCTAATATTTCTTCTAGTATTGCTTCCAATTTTTCTTCTAGGTTTGCTTCCAGTGTTGCTTCCGGTTTTGCTTCCTCTTATGCTTCTAGTTTTGCTTCCAGTTTAGCTTCCAATTTTTCTTCTGGTTTTGCTTCCGATTTTACTTCCAGTTTTGCCTCCAGTTTTGCTTCGAATTTTGCTTCCAGTTTTGCTTCCAGTTTTCCTTCCAATTTTGCTTCCAAATTTGTTTCCAGTTTTTCTTCCTACATTCCTTCTAGTTTTCCTTCTAGTTTTGGTTCTAGTTTTGCTTCCAGTTTTGCTTCCAATTTTTCTTCCCACTTTTCTTCCAATTTTTCTTCCCGCTTTTCTTCCGATTTTGCTTCCAATTTTGCTTCCAATTTTACTTCCAATATTGCTTATGATTTTCTTCTAGTTTGGCTTCCATTGTTGCTTCCTTTTTGCTTCTAAAAGTGCTTCTTGTTTTTCTTCCTTTTTTGCTTCTAAAAAATGCTTCTTGTTTTGCTCCCGATTTTGCTTCCGGTTTTGCTTCAAGGTTTGCTTTTGTTTTTGCTACCAATTTTTCTTCCAAGATCGCTTCTGGTTTTTTTCTAGTTTGGCTTCCATTGTTGCTTCCTTTTTTTCTTCTAAAAAATCTTCTTGTTTTGCTTCCATTTATTAATTTAATATGTTTTAATTCAATTTAATTAGTTAAATATATGATGCCTCTTAAATAAATCATATGATTATAGAGTAAGTAATTTAATTATTCAACTCATATGATTAAATAACAAGATAATTATTTTATTTTTTTGCTAGTTAAATCACTGCCAAAATGATACATGTACAAATGATATAAGTAAAAATGATAAACTATGTAACTCAAATTGATACAAGTCAAGATGATACATGTCCAAATGATATAAGTGAAAATGATAAATTTCAATATGATACAAATCAATAATATGGTACTATAGGCCGTAATGATACATATGATAGTAACCATGAAAAGAGGCATCATAATAATATATCAGCAATGATCCATGATGTAGTCTATATGATCATGAATGTCATTGGGTACCACCAACAACTGCCTCATCATCAATACCACTATCATGATCATGATCATCATAACAATATACCAACAATGATCCATGATGCAGCCTATATGATAATGAATGTTGCTGGGTACTACCAACAACTGCTTTATCATCATCATCATTTTCATTGATCTCGCTATCTTTCGTATCTACATCATCATCATCCTCTTCCATATGATTTGTACCAGCAGAATTGATATTTTTTGGATCTATCATGATGAGGATCATCTTGATCTTCTGGAAGACCAGTGTTCTACAAAATAAAAAAATTTAAAACAAAAATTTATTATTTATTTCATGCAATAATTTATTTTTCTGTTATATATCTAATATTGAAACATATGAGACAAAACCATCATCATATTACATCATATCAAAGTGCACATACCATAATAAAATTTTAAAAAATTTATAGCTAATATGCGATTCCAATGATGTAAAACATGCAACAATTCTAATAAACGTTAGTAAAAATCATAAAAAAATTTGTTATACAATTTAACTATCAACTGTAAATTCTATTACATAACCTTAAGTGCCAACCCTCTGCAAAAGAAAGAGGAGACTGCAAGAAGATTGGCTGTGGGGGGCATTGGTACAGGGGATGGACATGGCTCTTCCAAGCCATCCACTGATATGGTTTTGCATAAAAATATGGATGATATCCTCATTTCTAGAGAGCTCACGATTCAGGTTGATACGAAAAAATGTTGTTCTGGTACCCATATATGGCATCATGGTTCCATTTCATGTAGCCACCATCAAGAGTGTTACAAGACATCAAGATGGAGGGAATTCATATATAAGGATAATTTTCAATGTTCCAAGTACCGACTTTAATGCCAACTACATGACAACATTGAAATTACCTAGCAGTATTTATGTTAAGGAAACTTCCTTTAGATCCAAGGATTCAAAGCATATTAACCATTTGGTACAAATTATTAAATCCCACAGACAATCTATAGCAATGAAAGATTCTGAAAAGGCAGAGAGAGCTACACTGGTGACTTAGGAGAAACTTTAGCTTTTAAAAACAAAGGCAATTAGGTTGGCAGACTTGTGGATCAAGCCAACATTTGGTGGAAGTGGAAGAAAGATGACTAGAACTCTAGAGGCCTACCATAATGAATTTCGGTATTCAACCATGAGAGAAGAAGAGAGAGTTGTAATCATGTATCAAAAAATTAAGCATGAATTCTTCCAGCCAGCAAAGAAGGAGATGATTAGTTTGCTTAATTTTCATTTGCATAACCATATCATGGCGTGGGAACCAAGAAGACCAAGGATTTCCAGTTTTATGTGGAGGTAATGGATGTGGTCCAAAATTTAGGAGGGGAAAGAAGGTCAACATATGATCCTGATGAAATTGAGGAAGAAAAACAAGAGAGGGATAGGAAAAATAAAATCAATGCAGAGTTTCAAGGATTTGTCAAGCGAGTAAGAGAGCTATGGGAGTAGCCTCATCTAAAATATTTTGTACTAGAGTTTGATATATCATTTAGAGAGCTTGTTTTTCATGGAAGAGGAATAAAGATGATTAATTTTCTTCATTTTCATTTGCATAACCATATCATGGCATGGGAACCAAGAAGACAAAGGATGTCTAGTTTTATGTGGAGGTAATGGATGTGGTCCAAACTTTAGGAGGGGCAAGAAGGTCAATGTATGGTCCTGATGAAATTGAGGAAGAACAACAAGAGAGGGACATGAAAATAAAATCAATGCAGAGTTTCGAGGATTTTTCAAGGGAGTAAGAGAGCTATGGGAGCAGCCTCATCTAAAATATTTTGAACTAGAGTTTGATATACCATTAGAGAGCTTGGTTTTCATGGAAGAGGAAGAAAGATGATTACTTTGCTTCATTTTCATTTGCATAACCATATCATGGTGTGGGAACCAAGAAGACCAAGGATGTCTAGTTTTATGTAGAGGTAATGGATCTGGTCCAAACTTTAGGAGGGGCAAGAAATTCAATGTATGATCCTGATGAAATTGAGGAAGAACAACAAGAGAGGGACAGGAAAAATAAAATCACTGCATATTTTCAAGGATTTTTCAAGCAAGTAAGAGAGCTATGGAAGCAACCTCATCTAAAATATTTTCAACTAGAGTTTGATATACCATTTAGAGAGCTTGGTTTTCATGGAAGAGGAAGAAAGATGACTAATTTACTTCATTTTAATTTGCATAACCATATCATTGTGTGGGATTCAAGAAGACCAAGGATGTCCCATTTTATGTGGAGGTAATAGATATGGTCCAAACTTTAGGAGGGGCAATAAGGTAAACCTATGGTCCTAATGAAATTGAGGAAGAACAACAAGAGAGGGACATGCAAAATAAAATCAATGCAGAGTTTCAAGGATTTGCCAAGAGAGTAAGAGAGCTATGGAAGTAGCCTCATTTAAAATATTTTGAAATAGAATTTGATATACCATTTAGAGAGCTTGGTTTTCATGGAAGAGGAAGAAATATGATTAATTTTCTTCATTTTCATTTGCATAACCATATCATGGTGTGGGAACCAAGAAGACCAAGGATGTCCAGTTTTATGTGGAGGTAATGGATGTGGTCCAAACTTTTGAAGGGGAAAGAAGTTCAATGTATGATCCTGATGAAATTGAGAAAGAACAACAAGAGAGGGATAGGAAAAATAAAATCAATGTAGAGTTTCAAGGATATTTCAAGCGAGTAAGAGAGCTATGGGAGCAGCCTCATCTAAAATATTTTCAACTAGAGTTTGATATACCATTTAGAGAGCTTGGTTTTCATGGAAGAGGAAGAAAGATGATTACTTTTCTTCATTTTAATTTGCATAACCATATTATGGCATGGGAACCAAGAAGACCAAGGATGTCCAATTTTATGTTGAGGTAATGGATGTGGTCCAAAATTTAGGAGGGGAAGGAATGCCAATGTATGATCCCAATGAAATTGTGGAAGAACAACAAGAGAGGGATAGGAAAAATAAAATCAATGCATATTTTCAAGGATTTGTCAAGTGAGTAACAGAGCTATGGGAGCAACCTCATCTAAAATATTTTCAACTAGAGTTTGATATACCATTTAGAGAGCTTGGTTTCCATGGAAGAGGAAGAAAGACGATTAGTTTGCTTAATTTTCATTTGCATAACCATATCATGGCATCATGGCGTGGGAACCAAGAAGACCAAGGATGTCAAGTTTTATGTGGAGGTAATGGATGTGGTCCAAAATTTAGGAGGGGCAAGAAGGTCAACGTATGATCCTGATGAAATTGAGGAAGAAAAACAAGAGAGGGATAGGACAAATAAAATCAATGCAGAGTTTCAAGGATTTGTCAAGCGAGTAAGAGAGCTATGGGAGTAGCCTCATCTAAAATATTTTGAACTAGAGTTTGATATATCATTTAGAGAGCTTGTTTTTCATGGAAGAGGAATAAAGATGATTAATTTTCTTCATTTTCATTTGCATAACCATATCATGGCATGGGAACCAAGAAGACGAAGGATGTCTAGTTTTATGCGGAGGTAATGGATGTGGGCCAAGCTTTAGGAGGGGCAAGAAGGTCAATGTATGGTCCTGATGAAATTGAGGAAGAACAACAAGAGAGGGACATGAAAAATAAAATCAATGCAGAGTTTCGAGGATTTTTCAAGTGAGTAAGAGAGCTATGGGAGCAGCCTCATCTAAAATATTTTGAACTAGAGTTTGATATACCATTTAGAGAGCTTGGTTTTCATGGAAGAGGAAGAAAGATGATTACTTTGCTTCATTTTCATTTGCATAACCATATCATGGTGTGGGAACCAAGAAGACCAAGGGTGTCCAGTTTTATGTAGAGGTAATGGATGTGTTCCAAACTTTAGGAGGGGCAAGAAATTCAATGTATGATCCTGATGAAATTGAGGAAGAACAACAAGAGAGGGACAGGAAAAATAAAATCACTGCAAATTTTGAAGGATTTTTCAAGGAAGTAAGAGAGCTATGGAAGCAACCTCATCTAAAATATTTTCAACTAGAGTTTGATATACCATTTAGAGAGCTTGGTTTTCATGGAAGAGGAAGAAAGATGAATAATTTACTTCATTTTAATTTGCATAACCATATCATGGCGTGGGATTCAAGAAGACCAAGGATGTCCAATTTGATGTGGAGGTAATTGATGGTCCAAACTTTAGGAGGGGCAATAAGGTCAACCTATGGTCCTAATGAAATTGAGGAAGAACAAAAAGAGAGGGACATGCAAAATAAAATCAATGCAGAGTTTCAAGGATTTGCCAAGTGAGTAAGAGAGCTATGGAAGTAGCCTCATCTAAAATATTTTGAAATAGAATTTGATATATGATTTAGAGAGCTTGGTTTTCATGGAAGAGGAAGAAATATGATTAATTTTCTTCATTTTCATTTGCATAACCATATCATGGTGTGGGAACTAAGAAGACCAAGGATGTCCAGTTTTATGTGGAGGTAATGGATGTGGTCCAAACTTTTGAAGGGGAAAGAAGTTCAATGTATGATCCTGATGAAATTGAGAAAGAACAACAAGAGAGGGATAGGAAAAATAAAATCAATGTAGAGTTTCAAGGATATTTCAAGCGAGTAAGAGAGCTATGGGAGCAGCCTCATCTAAAATATTTTCAACTAGAGTTTGATATACCATTTAGAGAGCTTGGTTTTCATGGAAGAGGAAGAAAGATGATTACTTTTCTTCATTTTAATTTGCATAACCATATTATGGCATGGGAACCAAGAAGACCAAGGATGTCCAATTTTATGTTGAGGCAATGGATGTGGTCCAAAATTTAGGAGGGGAAGGAATGCCAATGTATGATCCCAATGAAATTGTGGAAGAACAACAAGAGAGGGATAGGAAAAATAAAATCAATGCATATTTTCAAGGATTTGTCAAGTGAGTAACAGAGCTATGGGAGCAACCTCATCTAAAATATTTTCAACTAGAGTTTGATATACCATTTAGAGAGCTTGGTTTCCATGGAAGAGG
The DNA here is from genome assembly GCA_007115665.2 of Sequoiadendron giganteum. Taxonomy (NCBI): domain Eukaryota; kingdom Viridiplantae; phylum Streptophyta; class Pinopsida; order Cupressales; family Cupressaceae; genus Sequoiadendron; species Sequoiadendron giganteum. The sequence goes on along the minus strand of CM021101.1, from coordinate 190,569,060 downwards.
AAGAAAGATGATTAGTTTGCTTAATTTTCATTTGCATAACCATATCATGGCGTGGGAACCAAGAAGACCAAGGATGTCAAGTTTTATGTGGAGGTAATGGATGTGGTCCAAAATTTAGGAGGGGCATGGTCAATGTACGATCCTGATGAAATTGAGGAAGAAAATCAAGAGAGGGACATGAAAAATAAAATCAGTGTAAAGTTTCAAGGATTTGTCAACCGAGTAAGAGAGCTATGGCAGAAACCTCATCTAAAATATTTTGAACTAGAGTTTGATATACAATTTAGAGAGCTTGGTTTTTATGGAAGAGGAAGAAAGATGATTACTTTTCTTTATTTTCATTTGCATAACCATATCATGGCATGGGTACCAAGAAGACCAAGGATATCTAGTTTTATGTGGAGGTAATGGATGTGGTCCAAAATTTAGGAGGGGTAAGAAGGTCAATGTATGATCCCGATGAAATTGAGGAAGAACAACAAGAGAGGGAAAAGAAAAGAAAATCAATGCAGAGTTTCAAGGATTTGTCAAGCGAGTAAGAGAGCTATGGGAGCAACATCATCTAAAACATTTTGAACTAGAGTTTGATATACCATTAGAGAGCTTGGTTTTCATGGAAGAGGAAAAAAGATGATTTCTTTTCTTCATTTTCGTTTGCATAACCATATCATGGCATGGGAACCAAGAAGACCAAGGATGTCTAGTTTTATGTTGAGTTAATGGATGTGGTCCAAACTTTAGGAGGGGCAAGAACGTCAATGTATGATCCTGATGAAATTGAGGAAGAATACAAAGATAGGGATATGAAAAATAAATACAATGCAAAAATTAAAGGATTTGTCAAGTGAGTATGAGAGCTATGGTGGTGCAGGAGCACCCATAGGTTGCCATAGGTTGTATAGGTTGTTTAGGAGGTTGTCTAGGAAAACTAAGCAATCTAATTTAGTTCATTTGTGTGTGAACCTTAGTGGCATTTTTGTTTTGAATTGATCTAATGAAGGTCATGTTGACCACAGATTAGGTGTCAAAGGGTTTTAGCTAAATATGAGGTTTAGGACTTTTAGGACTTCTGAATTTTTTTGAAATGTTGCTCAATTGGAGCTACAAGTGACCAAGAAGAGCCCAAGGGAGAGGATAACTGATTTGGTGACCCTATTTATGGGATGCCTCGGCATTGGAGTCAGGTTGGAAGCCTTTCATATTTTTTAAGTGTTTGAAATCAAGAAAAAAAATATATGTGAATTCTGTTTGAAATTTTGGTTTTTGGCATTGTTGTGATGTTTTGATGGATTAGTTTGGCACTGTAATTCATGCATAATGTAGGACAGTAGCTCTTTGAATACTGTGTGGCATTAGTTAGTTAGTTTGTTTAGTTTCAAGCATTATTTGTAAATAGTTTTCTTTCTACACTGTTGCTGGTCTGAACCAGGTAGTTTGTAAAGAATGGAGGGTTAGTTCACTTTCCCACCGTAAAAATTGTATAGTCATTTGGGATTAGTGACTAGACTCCATGGATGTACATATAGTAGGGTTTAGTCTTTTAAAGCACAGGAGCTAGTGTTGGAGTCTTATCCTAGGTGAGCCAGAGAAGAGCCTCGTTAGGAAAGACCATAGTGCAAAGCACTCAATTTATAGAGGTGTTTACTTTGTAAAAAAATTCCAATTGGAGAAGGAAGATGTGAGTCTTACCAAGCTATGGTAAATAAGAAGAGACTCTACTAATCCATTTGTGAGGGGAAAACATAGGAAGTTGCAGGGAATCCAAAAAAGGGCTTAAAAAGCCTAATTTTTCTCATTGGGGGTTACTTTATAAGAACTTTGGGAAAAACCCTAATTTCTCGGAGTAGGAGACCTAATAGGGCTAGTAGCCTTCTAGACCTAATAGAGGGGTTTGGTGAAAGCGACCTATAGATGGAGCTAGGTGGTTCCCTAATACCTATAGTAGGATGGATTGGAGACTTTAGAAGCACCTCCACACCTCTGTAAAAATATTTCAAGAACTTGGAGGTTATATGCCTTTAAGGCAGTGTAAGGGCTAAGGGCTAGTGCTACAAGATTGCACCAAGTTTTGACTTGGTAGAATGAACTATGTTGATAGTTGGGTTGGAAAGGAGAACCAGGGGATCCTAGGTACAAGGAGATCCTATAGGTTGCAAGGTGGAGAAAGACACCCTAGAAGTCTTCCAAGAAAGACTTAGAGCATGAATCAGTGAGTGATTCATCCAACCTCCCTATCGGATTGGTATTAGAGCAACAAAATCTTTGGGATTGACTATTGTATGTCAGAGATTGATTCTAGTGGTTCTAAAAACATGGTGAAAAATATAGAATTGGCCAAGAAGGTCGAGGATTAGGAGGAAGACAATAGGCTATTGAGGGAAAAAATATCCCAACTTGAGTAGGCAATGAGTAATGTGCAGACCAAGACCGATGAGGTTAGTGATAAATTGGAAGGAAGAGTACCCAAGAGTGTAGAGGTTTCAGAGGAAGACAAGATCCCTGAACCTGATCCTAGTTTGCAAGAAGAGCCTTTCTTGAAGGCATTGAAGGCTATGAGTGGGAAAGCACTTGAAGGCATACCATTGTTTAGTGGAAAATTTGAAGCAGATCTAGTCATGGACTGGATAGAGGGGATGGAAAACCATTTTGAGTGTGATGGAGTCACTGAAGCACAAAAGGTAAAGGTGGAAAAATCAAGATTGAGAGGTTCTACTTTGACATGATGGAAGTTCATCTAGACAGAGAGAGAAAAGGAAGGAAAGAAACCTATTTCCACTTGGAAGGGAATGGTTGCCAAAGTGAGAGAGGCATACATGCTAGATGACTATGAAATCCAATTGCATAAGAAAAGACAGATCTTGAGACAAAGAGACCAAGATGTAAATTCCTATACAAAGGAGTTTTAAAAACTTTGCATGAGGTCTAATGTATCTGAGGATGAAAGCCTTAAAGTGGCTAGATACCTTAACGGTTTGAAGTGGAACATACAAGAGGAGATGAATCTTCTAAGTCCCAAAATAGTATGCCAATGTTATCAATTGGCCATAATAATTGAAGAGAAAAGTAAGAGGAAACAAGATCAAGCTTCCAAGAGCAGAGGAAAAGGCAGAGATCAAAGAGGACATAGAGGTGGATACCAAGGTAGAGGGACTAAACAAATAAGTTAGGGAGAGTTTAAAATCATAGAGCATGGGAGTGAAACAACTTCTAGAGGAGGTTATGGAAGAGGTAGAGGATTTCAAGGAGGTTCTAACAGAGGAAGAGGTATAGGTAGAAGTAACTCTTACTTTGCTAGCATGAAATGTTACAACTGTTGTAGAGTGGGACATCCAACTTATAGGTGCCCAGAGAAAGCATCTTCTTCTAACATAGAAAAGAGAATAGCACATGCCCAAGAAGACACTATGAGTGTCAAATCACCAGAGGTTAATCATATTGAGTCAAAAATGGGGGAGAACTTGATGTTTAGAAGGGTTCTAATCAGACAATCAGTCAAGGAGGAGCCAAAGCAAAGGAGAGTCTTATTCAGAGTGAGATGAAAAATACTTGGGAAGGTGTACAAAGCTATAGTGGATTTAGGGTCTACTGATAACATCATCTCAGAGGAAGTAGTGAGGAAGTTAAAGTTGGAGAAGGAGCCCCATACTAATCCTTACAAGGTGACATGGCTGAATAAAGGGTAGAGTGTTCTTGTGAATGACCAGACATCAGTGGAATTCTCCATTGGAGGATACAAAGACAAATTAGTTTGTGATGTGTTGCCTATGGATGCATGCCATCTTCTATTGGACAAGCCATGTCAATATGACAGAGGAGCCATCTATGATGGAAAGGAGAACACCATCTCATTCGAAAAGTATGGTAAAACATTTAAGTTACAGTCACTGTTGGATGAAGAAGAAGTAGAGTCAAAGACCCCTAGTGTCTTGTTAAGCAGTGGTAAGGAGTTTATCAACACTCTTCAACAAGGAGGTGAAGGATATGTTATTATGGTGCAACCCAAGAAAGAAGACAAGACTAAGAAGACAGCTATACCAGAAGAAGTCCAGAAGTTACTTGAGAAGTTCAAGGACATAGTCAGTGATGGGACACCAGTGACATTACCTACAAAGAGAGCTATCAGTCATCAGATTGACTTCATACCAGGGGCTTCATTTCCAAACAAAGCAGCCTATAAACTCACACCAGATCAGAACCTAGAAGTGGCTAGGCAAGTGCAGGAGTTATTAGACCAAGGACTCAATAGGAAGAGCATCAGTCCATGTGTAGTACCAGTAGTGTTAGCAACCAAGAAAGGTGGTAAGTGGAGAATTTGAACTGACTCTAGGGCTATAAATAGGATTACAATCAGGTATAGGTTTCCTATTCCTAGGATAGAGGATTTGATGGACTGTCTTGGAGGGGCAAATTACTTCACTAAGTTGGATCTCAAGAGTGGATACCACCAGATTAGAATCAAATATGGGGATGAATGGAAGAAAACTTTTAAGACAACTAATGGGTTGTATGAGTGGAGAGTTATGCCACTTGGCCTCTCAAATGCCCCTAGCACATTCATGAGGCTCATGAATGAAGTGCTTAAGGATTTCATAGGGATATTTGTAGTAGTGTATCTAGATGATATACTCATCTTTAGTAAGACAATAGAGGAAAATTTGAAGCATGTGGAGATGGTTCTTAAAAGGTTGTAGGAGGAGAGGTTAGCCATCAACCTAGAAAAGTGTGAGTTCTTCAAGAAAGAGCTTGTGTATTTGGTGTTTGTAGTATCCTAAGGATCATTGAAGATGGACCCAAGCAAGGTGGAAGCTATCCTAAATTGGCCTACACCAACCATTGGGATAGAGGTAAGGAGTTTTCATGGGTTAGCTCAGTTTTATAGAAATTTTATCAAAAACTTTAGTGGCATTTGTGCACTAGTGCTTGATACTATCAAGGGTGGTCTAAAGACTAAATTTAAATGGACTCTTGAAGAAGAGAAGGGTTTTGAGAACTTGAAACAAGAAGTGGAAACTCAACCCATCCTTTTGTTACCTACCTTTGATAAGCTATTCACAGTGGAATGTGATGCCAGTGGAATTGCAGTAGGAGGAGTACTAAGCCAAGAAGGCAGGCCTATAGCTTTCTTTAGTAAAAATATCAATGAGGCTAAAAAGAAGTATTCTACTTATGACCTAGAGTTATATGCTCTAGTGCAGTCTCTTAGAAAGTGGAGACATTATCTCCTACCTAAGTATTTTGTAGTGTTCATGGATAACTAAGCACTTAGCTACATCAACACACAAGAAAAGTTAAGTAATAGGCACTTGAAAAGGATGGAGTACCTCCAAGCCTTCACCTTTACTATCAAACACAAGAAGGGACAGTTGAACAAGGTGGCAGATGCACTAAGTAGGAGGTTACTGGAAATGTAAGAGATTCAATTCAAAAGCATTGGGATAGAGAGTTTCAAGGATCTCTATGGGGAATATGAAGACTTCTCTGAAGCATATAAGGTATGTTCTAATTTTGAGAATCATTTTCACAGTCAATTCTCAGAGTATACATTGTAGAGTGGAATTTTATTCAAGGGGAATCAGTTGTGTGTTCCCAAAGGTTCCATGAGAGAGAATCTCATCTAGGAGAAGCACAATGGTAGTCTCAGTGGTCATTTTGGTATCAACAAGACAATGGAATTAGTGCAGAGGTTCTATTATTGGCCCAAGTTGCCAAGGGATGTCAAAAGGTGTGTGGAGTAGTGTGTGGTTTGTATGAAATCCAAGGGGGGAGCTAGCAATGTAGGATTGTATCAACCTCTACCTATTCCCAATAGACCATGGGAATGCATTAGCATGGACTTTTTGGTAGGACTCCCTAGAACTAAGACAGGGTTTGATAGTGTCTATGTGGTGGTAGATAGGTTCAGTAAAATGAGTCACTTTGTTCGTTGCAAGACCACCCATGATGCTAGTTATATTTCTCATCTCTTCTTCAAAGAGATTGTGAGGATCCATGGATTGCCATTGAGCATTGTATCAGATAGAGATATGAAGTTTATGAGTCATTTTTGGAAAAATCTATGGAACAGACTGGGTACTAACTTATCTTTTGCTTCAGCTTACCATCCTCAGATAGATGGACAAACTGAGGTGATTAATAGAGTGTTAGGTAACCTTCTAAGATGCCTAACCAAGGAGTATGGTCAGACATGGGACTTGGTCATATCACACGCTGAATATGCCTACAATGACAGTGTGAACAGGACCACAGGTAGGAGTCCTTTTGAGATAGTATATGGTATGCACCCAAGAGGTGTGTGTGAGCTCAGAGATCTAGGAGCTATGGAGCATGGAAGTGGCCATGTAGAGGATTTCTCTCAGACCATGAAGGATATTCAAGAGCAAGTGAAGAAAACAATCACAGAGGCTACTCATAAGTTGAAGACTAAGGTGGATATGTCTAGGAAAGATATCCAATTTATAGTAGGTGACTATGTCATGGTCCATCTCAACAAATCCAGATTGCAAAAGGGAGTACCAAAAAAGTTGTAGATGAAGAGAGTGGGACCATGTAAAGTGTTAGCTAAGTATGGAAAGAATGCTTACAAGGTGGAGCTTCCTATAGACTTAAGTATTTCACCAGTGTTTAATGTAGCTGACTTGATCAAGTATAAAGGACCAGTGACTACTATGGATCTGAATAGTATGGATGTCTTGGAGGATGTGAGTATTGTATTCTTACCTCCTAAGGACAAGATGCAAGCATATAGGATCTTGGAATCCAGAGTGAAGAAGTATACTCGACACAAGGTCTACATGGAACACATCATACAGTGGAAAGACAAACTAGAGTCTAAGGCTACATGGGTGGACAAAGCTCATTTCAAGAAGTATGGCATTGATCTGTCTCTAATCTCTCCTCACATTCCTTAGTATTTGTGCAGGGGGGGGGGGGGGAGAATGGTGCAAGAGCACCGATAGGTTGCCATAGGTTGTATAGGTTGTTTAGGAGGTTGTTTAGGAAAACTAAGCAATATAATTTAGTTCATTTGTGTGTGAGCCTTAGTGGCATTTTTGTTGTGAATTGGTCTGATGAAGGTCATGTTGACCATAGAGTAGGTGTCATAGGGTTTTAGCTAAATATGAGGTTTAGGAATTTTAGGACTTTTGATTTTTTTTGAAATGTTGCTCAATTGGAGCTACAAGTGACCAAGAAGAGCGCAAGGGAGAGGATAACTGATTTGGTGACCCTATTTATGGGATGCCTCAACATTGGAGTCAGGTTGGAAGCCTTTCATATTGTTTAAGTGTTTGAAATCAATAAAAAAAAATATATGTGAATTCTGTTTGAAATTCTAGTTTTTGGCATTGTTGTGATGTTTTGATGGATTATTTTGGCACTGTCATTCATGCATAATGTAGGACAGTAGCTCTTTGAATACTATGTGGCATTAGTTATTTAGTTTGTTTAGTTTCAAGCATTTTTTATAGATAGTTTGCTTTCTACACTGTTATTGGTTTAAACCAGGCAGTTTGTAAAGAATGGAGGGTTAGCTCACTTTCCCACCATACAAATTGTACGACCCTTTGGGATTAGTGACTAGACTAAATGGATGTACATATAGTATGGTTTAGAGTCTTTGAAAGCACAGGAGCTAGTGCTGGAGTCTTATCCTAGGTGAGCCAGAGCAGAGCCCGGTTAGGAAAGACCATAGTGCAGAGCACTCAATTTGCATAGGTGTTTACTTTGTAACAAATTTCCAATTGGAGAAGGAAGATGTGAGTCTTGCCAAGCTATGGTAAAGAGGAAGAGACTCTACCAATCCATTTGTGAGGGGAAAACTTAGGAAGTTGCAGGGAAGCTAGGAAAGGGTTTAAAAAGCCTAATTTTGCTCATTTTCAGGTTAGGGCTTTATACGGCCAGTTGTGGCCCAAGACCCCAAAAATCCTTGAGAGGTGGGCATATGAACCAAGTATCCTAAGAAAATATTGGGGGTTGCTTTGGAAGAACTTTGGGAAAAACCCTAATTCCTCGGAGTAGGAGACCTAATAGGGCTAGTAGCCTTCTAGGCCTAATAGAGGGGTTTGGTGAAAGTGACCTATAGATGGAGCTAGGTAGTTCCCTAATACCCCTAGTAGGATGGATTGAAGAATTTAGAAGCACATCCATATCTTTGTAAAAATGTTTCAAGAATTTGGAGGTTAGTAGCCTTTAAGGCAGTGTAAGGGCTAAGGGCTAGTGCTACAAGATTGCACCAAGTTTTGACTTGGTAGAAGGAACTATGTTGATAGTTGGGTTGGCAAGGAGAACCAGGGGATCCTAGGAAAAAGGAGATCCTATAGGTTGCAAGGTGGAGAAAGACACCCTAGAAGTCTTCCAAGAAAGACTTAGAGCATGAATCGGTGAGTGATTCATCCAACCTCCCTATCATATGGGAGTAGCCTCATCTAAAATATTTTGAGCTAGAGTTTGATTTACCATTTAGAGAGCTTGGTTTTCATGGAAGAGGAAAAAAGATGATTAATTTTCTTCATTTTCATTTGCATAACCATATCATTGTGTGAGAACTAAGAAGACCAAGGATGTCCAGTTTTATGTGGAGGTAATGGATGTGGTACATAATTTAGGAGGGGCAAGAAGGTCACTGTATGATCCTGATGAAATTGAGGAAGAACAGTAAGAGAGGTATAGGAAAATAAAATCAATGCAGATTTTCAAGGATTTTTCAAGCGAGTAAGAGAAATGGTTGAAATCCATTGATGCCATTCCTCAATATTCACTTGATGGCATCAAGGAATGGTTGAACTCCATGGATATAAAGTATTATGAAAGTAGAATGAACTTGAACTGGCAACCAATTTTGAAGACCATTACTAATGATCGAGATAAATTTATTGAAGATGGTGGTTGGGAATTTTTTAATATGGAAGCTAGTGATTCTAATTTTGATAATTCAGAAGAGTCAGATCAAGGATATGAACCCCCTGATGTAGAAGAGGAATAAAAATCAGATTTAATGTAGCCACCATCAAGAGTGTTACAAGCCAACAAGATGGATGGAATTATAATATAAGGATAATTTTCAATGTTCTAGGTACCATCTTTAATGCAAACTAAATGCAAACATTGAAATTCCATAGCAGTATTTATGTTAAGGAAATTTCCTTTAGATTTAAGGATTCAAAGCACATCAACCATGTGGTAAAAATGAATAAATCCCATAGATGATCTGTAGCAATGAAAGAGTCTGAAAAGGAAGAGAGAGCTACACTGGTGACTCAGAAGAAACTTCAGCTTTGAAAAACAAAGGCAATTAGGCTGGCAGACTTGTGGATCAGGTCAACATTTGGTGGAACAGGAAGAAAGATGTCTGGAACTCTAGAGGGCCACAATAATGGATTTGGGTATTCAGCCATGAGAGAAAAAGAGAGAGTTGATATCGTGTATCAAAATATGAAGCATGCATTCTTCCAGCTAGCGAAGAAGGAGATGATTAATTTGCTTCACTTTCATTTGCATAACCATATCATGGCGTGGGAACCAAGAAGACCAAGGATGCCTAGTTTTATGTGGAGGTAATGGATGTGGTCCAAAATTTAGGAGGGGCAAGAAGATCAATGTATGATGCTGATGAAATTAAGGAAGAACAACAAGAGAGGGACATGAAAAATAAAATCAATATAGAGTTTCAAGGTGTTGGGGTTGGAAAAATCTGGCATTTTCCACTAGCCTCTACCTCACCTACCTTCCATATACCATAGAAATAAACCACACTTTGATTTTATGATCAATACAAATTGTAGAAATTTGTGTGACCAAATCCATATTATAGCCTCCATTGCACCCATAAAATTTAAATACCATAGTCTTTCCCCCATTCCTAATGAAATTCAATACCATCGACATAACAATGCTTCATCGGTAGAACCCTCATCACAGCCCCGCCAATGGCTCGATGAAAATAGCTCACAACCTAGTATCGGAGTAACAATACCTTATCGGGCTGAATCCTAAGGTGCTCTCCCCAATATACCGATAGAGTAAACAAAAGTAAACACATCGTTGTAATAGATAAACATCAGTGGAAAAAATTATGGCATTCCCTGATGGGCCGATATAACCATGAATAGTTCTTCAGGACATTTTGTACTTTGATTATACTATTTTTAAGTGACCTTTTCATGTATATAATCATATCATGTTCATGTATTTTAATATAAGGCAACTATGGGGGTAGTTCAAAGAGATGGCCCTGAACTTTTTCCTCATCTTACAAAGTTTGCATGAACAGGAATAGGGATCAAATTTCAAGAGTCTGGCTAAGTTTGAATTCAAGAAATAATTAAATTGTGAATGATGGAATGGATTTTAATGTATCACTTCGGTTTCATAATTTGTAGTTGTAGACTGGTAACCCCAAAACATAGAATTATTCATTGCTCCTTGCTAACACTATGGTTGTTAAGGATAAAGGGCCTAAAAATGCAACTAGGGTTAGCTCCAAAGTATACACTGATGTTGCATTCTCATTTAACGCCAATGATGAAGATGAGGAAGTGAAACAAAAACCCAAGGCTGAGGTAAATGGAGGAGAATCGGGCATCTCCAAGGAAACCTTACAATCTGATAATCATGAGTTGACTAAAGAAGAGAAACACCATCAATACCAAGAAGAACTTGCAAGGAAAAAGAATGAGGAGACTTGAATAATATTGGATACACATAGCATTGGTACAGGAGATGGAAATGGCTCTTCCAATCCATCCATTGAGATGGTCTCCTACAAAAATATGGATGATATCCCCATTTCTAGAGAGTTCATGATTCGGGTTGATACGAAAAATGGTGCTTTTTTGGTACCCATATATGGCATCATGGTTCCATTTCATGTAGCCACCATCAAGAGTGTTACAAGACAGCAAGATGGAGGGAATTCTTATATAAGGATAATTTTCAATGTTCCAGGTATCGACTTTAATGCCAACTACATGCCAACATTGAAATTCCCTAGCAGTATTTATGTTAAGGAAATTTCCTTTAGATCCAAGGATTCAAAGCAAATCAACCATGCGGTACAAATGATTGAATCCCACAGACAATCTATAGAAATGAAAGAGTTTGAAAAGGTATAAAGAGCTACAATCCTGACTCGGGAGAAAATTCAACTTTAAAAAACAAAGGCAATTAGGCTGGCAGACTTGTGGATCAGGCCAACATTTGGTGGAAGAGGAAGAAAGATAACTAGAACTCTGGAGGTCCACCATAATGGATTTTTTTATTCAACCATGAGAGTAGAAGAGAGAGTTGATATCATGTATCAAAACATTAAGCATGCATTCTTCCTGCCAGTGGAGAAGGTGATGATTACTTTCCTTCACTTTCATTTGCATACCCATATCATGGCATGGGAACCAAGAAGACCAAGGATGTTCGATTTTATGTAGAGGTAATAAATGTGGTCCAAAATTTAGGAGGGGAAAGAAGGTGAATGTATGATCCTAATGAAATTGAGGAAGAATAGAAAGAGATTGACAAGAAAAATAATATCAATGCAAAGTTTCAAGGATTTTTCAAGCCAATAAGAGAGCTATGGGAGCAACCTCATCTAAAATATTTTGAACTAGAGTTTGATGTACCATTTAGAGAGCTTGGTTTTCATGGAGTTCCTTTCAAAGCCTCTTCTTTTATTGTTCCTATGGTAAACTGTTTGGTAGAGTTGGTGGAATTACCTTTCTTAGTAATCACTATTAGTGAGATTGAGATTGTTAACCTTGAGAGAGTAGGACTTGGGAAAAAGGATTTTGATATGGCTATTGTTTTCAAAGACTTCAAGTGGGATGTACTCCACATTGATGCCATTCTTAAATCTTTTCTTGATGGCATCAAGGAATGGTTGAACTCCATGGATATAAAGTATTATGAAAGAAAAATGAACTTAAACTAGTGGCCAATTTTGAAGAATATTATTGATGATCCAAAAAAATTTATTGAAGATGGTGGTTGGGAATTTTAGAATATGGAAGCTAGTGATTCTGATTTTGATAATTTAGAAGAGTCAGATCAAGAATATCAACCCTCTGATGAGGAAGGCTCAAAAGATTAATCTCTCGTGGAGTTAGATGAGGATGGAGAAGAAGAAGAAGATTTTGAAGGGGAGAAAGGTAAAACATGGGATGAATTAGAAGTCAAAGCCAGAAATGCAAATAAGGAAAAAGGAGAAAAGTTTGACAGTGAAGAGAAAAGGCGATGGCGAAAGGTAAAAGCTACATGGATGTCTTGAGCACCTGATATTAGAGATTCAAGAGGAATTCCCACCAAGAGGCATAAATTCAAATGAATTGAGTTCATATACATCCTTCTACTATTTATTCATGCACATAAATAGTTCAGCTATTTATGCAAATGATGCATATATGTTAACTTGATCAGTGTAGTTAGTTCAATAGTTTGACTTCTATGACAACCAACCATTAGGCCATTCTATGCGGGAGTACGTTTGTGTTTTTAGTTATATTTTTTGGATATATCTACTTGGTTTTAAGGACATTCCATTTATATTTTGAATGTTAAGAAGTCTAGTATTACACACTTCTCAATGTTGATCAGATCGGGTTGCATTTTTTTTACTGTTGATTTCTTTTTTAATGGAGTTTTTTTAACTTGGAAGATAGGAATTTACTGCCTTTTTAAAAATTAGATGGACAAATTAAGTGGTTGGTTAGCTACACCAAGTGATGTAGACTACAAGGATGTGTTAGATCTACGGAATGCCTACCAAGATGCATCAAACCATTCTTACATGTTAAAATAATGACAATATTGTGAGGAAGGGTGGAAAATATGCATGTGGATCACTTAGTAGAATGGCAACATGAATTCAAGGAAGCACTCCTTGAGATGCCAAGGAATAACTCCTTGAGAAACCATGTTTGAGAGAAAAGAAGATAAATAAAATCAACATGGGACTAAGTTACTCAAATGATACAAATCATAACTTAAATGGGGACACTTAAGATATTTTAAAAGACAATGGTCATTAATTAAAAGATGTGATGAAAAAAAGGCGTGAATGTCACCCACTACCCTTTAAGGAAAACACTATTTTTTTCCTCAACATGAAATAATGGGACAATTGAGCGAGATCTAGGGCCAATAGAGAAGCACTTTAGAACTCATCCTACACATCAATAAACAACTCAACACAAGAAATGAAAATTGACATATTAACACAACAATATCCAAATGAGTTATTGAAATTGAATGCCAACTATTGATACCTCGTTCTCCATCCAGTTTAAAAAATTGACCCACTTTTTTCTTTGTAACTTTTCTTTTTCAAATTGCTTTGGATGCTATCCATATTTCTCCTCTTGTCAAAACATGGCACATGGAATAGTTAAAATAATTGATATGCAATCATTAACTTTTTCCTAGGGAATTAAAAAAATATCATTTAACATATTAAATATATTTAACAATTTACAGATCAAGACCTGCAAACCTTTATGGCCACTATGATGTGTGGCACAAAGTTTTTGAAGCCTAGCCTTGGAGGCCTTGTCTTGAAACATATACTAATTCAATTTAACTATGCATAAATAAAATTTAAAAATTGTTTGATAAATTTGATATAATCTTATGAGAAAATTCAAATACCTACGTACTCTCCTCACCAGACTTCTTCTGTGCTTCAGACTTCTCATATGCTTTTACAAGCTCTTTCCATACTTTGACACTTACATTGATTGGCCTTTTTTTGAGCCTTAGCTTGGGAGGGATTTTATTTATCTTCTTTGTCTGGTTGCACTGAAATCTCTTGCAATTTTGATACATTCATAGCTTTACCTTCTTCACAAACCAACCTATGCCAAATTTAGTCTCCATGTCATTGATAACTTCTTTTTGCAGGTGTATGGGTATATTTGAGAATGGAAAATGTAGATGGTCTTTGAACCGTTGAAGGCATGAGTCCTTCAACCTATTCAAAAACCTTTTCTAGCAGTTTTCATTTAGACTTCCCATGAAAGCACATCATATTCTATCTTGCTATTGAAGGTACCAATGCAAGATTGAAAATTTTTCGTGGTGGAAGAAGCCTGTGTCCTAGGAGTGGGTGGGATAGTGGAAGCCTTTTCTCCTTGTTCTACATTCGTAGAGTTTACTATTACTAATTTCCCCCTGGATCTTTTGCTCAATCCAGGACTGCTTGGGGAATCAATTGATTCCCTTTGACACAGTTGATTTGGTTGCAATGTTTGAGGGGCTTCACTAGATCAATTTTCTATGTATTTGGCAAGAATTGTCCAACGCACATCATCCAATTTGTTCATTGCCTCTTCCCCCAAAATGGAAGCCAGTTCCTTTTTATCTTTGTCAATCATATGTCCCTATATATATAATAAATTTATTCTTTTAAATTTAAAAATAAAAAAGTAAAAAGTAAAAATGAAAGAAACAAGGGAAACATTTACAAACCTATAAATTGATAATGAATTACCTCATCGTGGCTAGATTTTTCTCCCTTTGTTCTCTTCCCTCTATGGCTTGACATTTTGAGGTGACCTAGGGAAAATTATTTTTGTCCAATCTGTGGAGGTAAACGAAGTACACACTGTCAGGTATGAAAGTTTTCGTCCAGTTTGTGGTATGAAATTTTTACCTTGAATGACTCTCTTTCTAGATTTAAATGCCTATGAATCAATTGCTTGACATTTTGAGGTGACCTAGGGAAAATATATTTGAAAAGATATAAATATATGCAAAATGAAACAAATGTATTATAAAAAAATCAATGCTTGTGCACCTATATAGAATGGTAATCTTTGGGGGATAAAAAAGGTGTGGAGTGTCGTTTTATTGAGAGTTAACACAAATAGGTCCCATGCTCAAGTCACGTTGGTTGATTAGAAATAAAATGAATGTGTGCACATAATCAATTTGAAACCACGAGCTCATTGTTCTGTAAAATATTTGTGGGAACGAAAAAAAAATTGTAACCTTACCTATGGTGTTGCAAACTAAATCGAATTTTTGATCTACTTGCTTGTAGCCCTCCTTCACGTCATTTTTCCCTTTTTTTTTCCTCTCTTCCTTCATGCAAATTTTTTCTCTTGTCATCTCTTCCTTCGCATGCCTATTTTTCTCTTGTCATCTCTTCCTTCTTGACGCAGAAAGTTTTAAATTTTTGTTCCTGGTTTAGTAGTTGGTGCTATAGTCGGCGTAGCAAAGTGAGCCTAATTTAGCGCTGCCTTTTAGCCAAAAAATGTAATCTATTTGCGATGCAAAAGGTGGCGCAAAGTGCACCTAATTTAGCACCTAGCAGTGAAAAATGATGTATTTTTCTTGGAAGTTGATAAATAAATTGATCATAAATGACTTCATCTTCATATGTTCCAAGGGAACAATCATGGTTCACTATTTATCTATTCCTTATCCCATGTCAATTTTGTGGGTGCAAAACTAATAGAGGTTAGATTTGTGAACTCATAAATAACCCCTATACAACTAGATGAGTCATCTAAAGTGTGAAATATATGTGAAATATATGTCTAAAGTGAGGTTTTGTGTTGGATAGCATATTCGTTGAAATGATATAATTGGTGTACTAAAAATCATTTACTATGTTGTGTATTATAGGGGCAAGACAAGGCAATGGCAATAGATTGTGTCATGTCAAATGAGGACACAACGACTGAAGTGAGACATCAAGTACTCAAATTTTGACTTAACTTATGAAAAAATGATCTGATGGAATTTTGTGATACATCCATATTTTTCATAGTATTATTGAAATTCATAATGTATTATCCAATCTTGACATAAATTAATGCATGTTATTGATTATTTTAGATGGAGATTGGAGCAAATGCAGAACTTGAGCGTTCAACTAGCAAAAGAGGAATATATGTATGTGGACGTGGACTTAAAATTGTTGAATTGCATAGACAACAATGGGTGTTCAAGGATATCACAATGGATCTTGTAGACACAACAAATGATTGCATTGAACAAGAGGTTGGCCAAGACTATAGTACATGGGATGAATACTTTGAGAAAATATATGACTAAAGTGAGGTTTTGTGTTGGATAGCATATTCGTTGAAATGATATAATTGGTGTAGTAATTATTATTTACTATGTTGTGTATTATAGGGGCGAGATGAGGCCACAACAATAGATCATGTCATATCAAATGAGGACAGAATGGATGAAGTGGGACATTAGGTACTCAAATTTTGACTTGACCTAGGAAAAAATGATCTAATGGCGTTTTGTGATACGTCCATCTTTTTTCATAGTATTATTGAAATTTATAATGTATTATCCAATCTTGACATAAATTAATGCATGTTGTTGATTATTTTAGATGGCGATTGGAGCAAATGCAAAGCTTGAGCGTTCAACTAACAAAAGAAGAAGATATGTACGTGGATGTGGACCTAAAACTATTAAATCACGTAAACAAAATGGGTGGAAGAGGATATGACAATGGATCTTCCAGAAACAACAAATGATTGCATTGAACAAGAGGTTGGTCAGGGATATAGTGCGTGGGATGAATACTTTGAGAAAATTATTGTGTGTGGATGTTCTATATGTCGTGGAAAGAAACAATTCAAATGAGCAATTGTACAATGAAATTACATATATGATGAGCTTCTAGTCGGGAGTATGCCTCCTACAATCGATTCAAATCCAATAGGAATTATGGTGAGGAATTTTTCAATTTGATATAAATAACATGTATACTTAATTTAAACATTGTTTTATATTATTTAAATAACTAATTTTTTCTCAATGGATACTTGCAGGATAAATTTCTTGGTTTAAAGTTTCCTGGATAACCAAATTCCATCCTAGAGGGTAATGATCATTTATCAGATGATACATCTAACAAAAATATGTGCCAATATACCAACTCAAAAGATGAGGAATTGATGAAAACAAGTCATAGAACAAGAACCGGTTTAAAGATCCATAATTTGCTTAAAGACACGGGGAAGGTGGACTACATACCCTATGAGAATGAATGTGATGTAGATGATTAATTTCCCCTGAGTTTGAGATCAATTTACAAAGAGACATTTGATTATTGACTATATTATGCTTGGCCTAGTGATCAACAACTACCTAGAGTGTACAAGGTGTTTCAATTTTGGGGATATAGCTACATGATATGAGCCTCCAATATTCATGGAGCGAATCTAGGCCTCTTTATTGTCCAAAATGTACATTTGGGATCTAAACATAGAAACAATTCATAACAAACCACTAGGAGATAAATTCCATATTATGGTCCATCATATTACAATGGTGAATGGAGAAGGCTAGTAGAATATATGCCTAGCATGTCAGCATATGGTCTAAATTTGAATATGTATACACATCATCTCCAATTGGAAAGTGGAAAATAAATTAATAGAGGTCATATTGTGTATATAGATGGGTGTTCATACACACACATAAATATTGTAGGATTTATAAATAGTAGTAAGGGAAGGGACCCTAATGTAAGACCGAATTGTCAATTTGTTGAGGTTATAAATGATAAAGATGGAGATATGGAAAGAGAGGTCGATAGATTCATAATGGTTGAGGATATTAAGGACCTTACCATTGGGGATGAGTTATTGATTGATTACCCCTTCTTAAAATGCACTCCTGTGCGAAAGAAAAGGGAAGAACAAGGTCTCCCTAAGGATGTTCTTAAGGGTAGAAAACCAAAGAATAATAAATGAGTGTGGACTGATGTTTTATAAACTATGTTGTCAAAATTGTGTTTTATTTAAATTATTATATTAAAAGGTAGTCTATAAAATAATGTTCCATTATTCAATTGATGTATATATGTTCATACAATTTTTATTTTTTATTTTTTAAGCCATATTTGATTATATTTCTTTGAAATTGATACATTTATGATTTATCCAATTTTTGCCAAACATTAAATAATGCTTGCATTTGTTGATAGGTAGAAGATGTTGATGAAAAACATACTAATACCCTTGATCCAACTGGGTTATTAAGATTTGGATGGGATGATCCAAACCATCCTTTAAACCATACTAGGGCGAAAAGAGCAAGTTTGAAGAGATTACTACCACCTGAGAAATTTGAAGAGCTTATGAGATTTGCATACACTAATGAGATGCCACCTAGCCTTAATGATGATGATCATGATAGTGAAAATGCAATGCATGAAGAAGGATTGAATGAAATGCTTGCAAGTTTCTTTGGGGATAGAAACAATGATGACAATAATGATCATATGGCTAGCAGTAACAATGATAGCACATGTAATTACCACCAGCATAATGTTGATGATAACAACCTGAAAGTATCCATCAAGCAAGCAACGAAGACACCCATGTTCAAATCAGGTGCAAGTAGAACCTCACAACTGGCATGCACATTAATATTATTAGAAATCAAGTCACTATTTGGTTGGTTAGACAAAGGATTCACTACCCTACTGAAGTGAGTTGAAATCTGTTTTTTACTTTGCATTGTCAATTGGTGTACACAATTCGTAAACATTCATTGACTTCATTTATATTTCTTTAAGGGGATTTTAAAACCATATATTGTATATAAACAATCCTAGTATAGATTGACGTATCAAACATGTTCATCATAAGTCAAACATTCAATTGATTTAATCTCTGGCAATCTTACTGGGCACTAAAAACTAAAATATTCCCTAAGGAGAATGTGTTGCCATCAACTTGCAGAGAGGTGCATCTGTTGTTGGTTAAGTTGGGGATTGAATATAAGAAAATTAATTCATGTAAAAATGATTGTATTTTATACAAAGATGAATACCAGAACAAGGTAGAATGCTCTATATGCAAAGAGAAGAGATATCATACAGATGTACAAGGTCCTACAGTTCCAAAGAAGGTTTTATGTCACATGCCAATCATACCTAGACTTCAACGAATTTTTTGTTGCAATTCACTTGCATAATCGATGGACTGACATGCAAAGAACATGAGTAGAGATGGATTCATGCGAATTCTGGTTGACTCCAAAGCAATGAAACACATAGAGGAAAATGGCCAAGAAAATTCAAAGATGAACCCTGTAGTATCAGGTTTGTTCTTGCAATTGATGGAGTGTGCCCATTCTCTTTCTTGAGCTCCAATTATAGTGTTTGTCCAGTCAGAGTGATAGTATACAATAGTCCCCCATGGATGAGTGTTAGAAAGGAGTACCTTATGCTAATTCTCATTATTCTAGGAAAACATCAAGTTAAAAATATGGATGTTTATCTTGCACCTTTTATTGATGAGATGCAACTGCTATGGAAAGGCATAAGAATTTATGACATATCACATCCTCCATAAAATAGGTCCTTCATGTTGTATGGTGTGCTATGTTGGACTATTCATGATTTCCTAGGACTTGTGTTTGTTTTGGTAAGATAAAATATTTACGTATTTACACTCATAATTTATTTTCATCCCAACTTTCATACTTAGTTTTATACTAGTTTTTTGATGTTATTAACATTACTTGTTGAATTGCAGGGGTTCAAAAAAAGGGGATATTTGCATGTCCAAGATGTGTAGAACAATTTCAAGGGCGGTATTCTAAAGATCTACATAAATTTATTTACGCAAACAATAGAGTTTTTCTACAACTAGATCATAGGTTTATAAATCGCGTGAAGAATCAATTTGATGGAAAAGTTGAAAATAGAGGCCCCTCCCATGATTATGGGTCCAAGTGATTGGATTAAGAAGTATGAATATGTTGAATTGAAATATTGGGAGGATTTTTTTTATCGGTGTGATTTAATTCAAGAACCAGAACAAGTTGTAGTTAATATGCTAGAAGGAATGAAAAGGAAATCCATATTTTATGAGCTCCCTTACTCGAAGGATCTATTAATATCTCACTTATTAGATCCTATGCACATCTTCAAAAATCTCCCAAATCCTATATTTCGACATATATTAGGCAAAGAGAAGGACATCTTGTCTTGAAGGAGAGATATTTCTCTTTTGCATACCAAAATTGATAGAAAACACTTGTGGCCAAACAAGGAAAATGAAACATATGCAAAAGCTCCATGGATTTTGAAAAAAAAAGAGCTAGAACAACTAAAAAATGTCATCTATTCAATAATGACACCTACTGGTTATGGTTCATCATTGGCAATTAGGGGGGATTCCTGTCTTACAATTGACTTAAGGAATGCCATAAGTTGATTGTCAACATTTACAAGGTATGTGGTTATATGAAATGTTCATGTGTGAGAGACATAGAGATATTATATTGCATTTTAATTTTTGACTAAAGGTTCATACTAATTTACTATTCTCATATTAGGGGGGTGACCTCCAAGGATATCCACAAATCTGAAGTGCCAAAGTGGAAGAAGGAAATTGCAAAAAATTTATGTGTATTTGAGAAGGATCTCCCTACAAGTTTCATGGACCTAAAAATCCATTTACTTATATACATAGTCAATGACATTGAATTGGTGGGTGTCGTATCAACAAGGAGGATTTTTTTCTTTGAGAGGTATATGAAAACTCTTAAAAGATATGTCCGACAAAAGGCACATCCAAAGGGTTGCATAGCTGAAGGGTATGTATTGAATGAAACATTTTTCTTCTTGTGTGAATTCCTTGGTAAGAATTTTGAAGATGGGCCACACATTTGGGATGAAGAATGAGCATTGGATATTATTGATGGAGAAAAACCACAATCTAATGGTGTTGAAGTAAAAATTAGTAAATAAATTCATGATCAGTGTGGTTTTTTTTCTTGCAATCATTAATTTACTTTGTAATTTATTTGTCAAATTAACAATATGAAATTTGGAGTTTGAATAAACATGTTGACATGTAATAGGTGTAGATGAAAGTTTTATACTCGACAAGTTCATTATGTACCACATGGAATTTATGAAAAAATGGATTGATCTGTATGATAAAAAGAGGGAAGAAGTGTTAGAAGCAAGGATACAATTTAAGAGATAGAAACCAAAGAATACTCCACTTCCCATTGATCTGCTTGGGGAATGGGGCCAAGATTGCACACTAGAATGGGTTACTAAAAAAAATCAAAATCAAATAGAAGATGCACGTATAGATTCAGACATAAAAAAAGATGAAATCAACATGTCTAGAGGATGTGAAAGAAAGGTATAGCTGGAATTTTACAAAATGTTGTTTCCTTATAGTTTTGACACTATTAACTATTTTAATATTTGTCATTATATTTTTTTTCATTGAAATAAATGGTCTTTCACAAGCGAGGAAATATCCAACAATGTGGGCATATGGTCGACATTATCACGTAGAAAGTGTAGATGTAAAGATACGATCCTTCAATTGTGGCATCATGGTTGACTTCAAGAAATCCATTCAATCAAGCTCAGAAGATAAGAATATAACTGAAGGGAATCTACAACATGTTGGGAAAATACAAGAAATTATTTAGTTGGATTATCACTCTTTTAAATGTTATATTTTTAAGTGTAGATGGTATGAAGCATTTGAGAGGACACAAAGACATGATACCCATAGTATATTGTTTTCTATAGATTCCTCATGCTTCCTATTGGAGGATAAGGAGCCTTATATTCTACCAATTCATTATGTGTAGGTATTTCTTTAACTCAAACAAGAAGCAGTAGTGATCATTAATCTATTAATTCATAGTTTATTGTGAATATATACATGTGTTTATTAATCAGTAAACTTGTTATAATATACATCTAATATATGTATTTCATTCATGTGAAGGTATTTTTCTATGAAGATATTTTGGATCCAAAATAGATGTTTGTCATACATTATGATCCAAGATTAAGGCATGTATTTGATGAAACATTAGAGGATACTGAGCAAAACAATGATGGCGAACAAAACGAGAGAGAGGGATTAGAGAACATTGAAGAAATTGACATCCATGATGATGTTGAAGATGGTTATGTTTAGGCACAAGAAGACAACAATCCAGAGTTAGATGATGTTATGGAAGACAACAATATGGATGGTATAGAAAATGATGATCTAAATATATTTGCTAACAATATAGATGGTGTATAGTCAAATTTCAATGATGATGAAGATGATGCAGGTCAAGATGAGGATGATGATAATATTAAATGCTTGAAAGAACATATGAACATTGACAATGATACACTGGATGACATTGTAGCAGACAATAATGTTAATGACCAAGACTTATAATTTTTCATAATTATTTGCAATCCATGTTTAAAAAAGAATGATTCTTATGGCACAAACTTTGAAATGCTTGAGTAATATTATTTGTGTCGATACAAATTACCTATTGCAATATCCTTAAGTTGTTCAATCTTTGGTATGAATTGCTAGCAAAAAAAATTATGATTACTTGGATGCTTCTTCCATTCATTTTGTATCAACATATGTTCGTGAAGACACAAAAGTTAATAAAATATTAATGCACGTAACTCACAATTATTTAAATAAGCAACTTTGTTAACTTTATTATTTTTAAATAGTTTCCATTTTTATGTTGAACATGTAACAAGGCAAAATAAGCTCAAATTTTCAAAAAAATTAGTAGATGTACCAACATCCACAATAAATGCTTTACTATATTAGCATATTCATTCACATAAGCATAGTATTGAGGCTCAATAACTGATATTCATTCAAATAGAAGAAGAAATAAGTATGGAAAACATAATAAAAATACATAATGATAACACAGTCATGGAGAATCTCTGATAATAATATGTTCTCCATTATATTGCTTCAATTGATATTACAACTTGATCTTATTTAATAATCCCAGTGTTATCCCCTCAAGTTATTGCGGAAGTATGAAAGGAATTTTAATTCTTAAGTTGATGGAAACCAATCAAAATAATTTCTCTAAAAGGAATTTTAATCCTTAATAGGAGCCAATTAAAGTAAATTATTTGAAAGGACTTTAATTCACACCTAACCAAAAACCAATCAAAGCATCCACACAGTAACAACAAATGTGCCCTGATAAATCTTGCAGACTTAAATAACTTGAAGAGATCACTTTGGAGACAACAAAGCAATAAGCATGGAAAATTGACACAACAATTGAACACTAAAAATGGATTACAAATTATAATCAATCATCTCCATTATATTGCCTTTTAAATAATATGCATTATAACAAATAGTTATGATGTTTGATGACAAATAGTTAATTAATATAAATGAAAACATAACACTTCAACACGTGAATGCATTGATCTGTTAATCTTCTAGCAGGTTCCGTTGACCACTTAAGATCGGTTCAAGGCTCCTACTCCATGATAGTGCACCACTTGCAAAGTGTATCTTCCTTATGATGCTGGTTGGTCTTTAAGCTCCAATGGCTGCCCCTATGTATTTGTTACATCTCTGGTTTGGTTGATGAAAAAGTTGATGGAAGAGAGATGACGAGTGTATTCCTCCTAAACATAATTTTCCACGTTGGAAATTGCACCCTTCATATCATATTCCACATATATAATCTTTTCAAGTTGTTTACATGTATTTTGTAACACCATATCTTTGTCATTTATTTCTTGCAATGCAATAGGTAGATACATGACAATCTCATCCTTCCAATCATCTTGCTCCCTAGGATTGCCAAGGCTATCATGGAGTGCAGGATGCAAATCAAAATAGTTAAGGTCCTCTTTGAGCCTATCGTGGTACTTTTTGTGTGATTCCACCAGCTTATTGTATGTCTGCAATGTCTAACCTTTCATGGATTTCTCATTTAGGAGCTCCTCCCTTTTTTCAATCATCCGTCCTTGCAATATTTAATTCTCCACAAGTGTTGAGTGTGTTTTAAAACAATTTCCAATATTCATCAGCATGATCCATCATCTCGTTGAATATTTCTTTGATTATCTCAGACACAACATTATATTTAGTGATTTTTATTTGTGTTTCTAGCTCCTTGCATTTCTCTTGAGACTTCTAATGACAGTGTTTCAAGTAAGCTACATTTGCTAATGCATCCAATATTCTTTTGTCACTCTCTAATCATGGGGAATATAATTATGATCTGGAAGAGGAAGATGTTTTATCTCTATGAATAGCTGGATAAATATAATTCTTTTAGCATTACAATTTCCAAGTGAAAGAAATATTGAGAAGACGAAATATTTTTTGTTTTTTTTATAGTACACACTTGTTTTAACGAAGAATTTTAAGTAGGATCGCATCCATTAAAATACAATTATCTCAATTGTGTGTATTGATTAAAGGTAAAATATGGGTTTTGAAGGAGCCTGAAACCCTTTACAAGAGAGAGCAGTTGAAAATCAAAGATAACAACAACAAACAACAATCAGCCCACCGAAAGTAAACCATCAACCAAAAACTAGCCAAAAGGAAGCCAGCCAAATGTACTACATATTCTTCAGGGTCTCAACTGCTTCCATGTTAGTATGAGCCAACTTTTGTAACTCATGCACAGTATAAGCCACCTCCATTCCAGAGGCCCCAACCTGAGTTTTCATTCTATTTTTCATTTTGACCTCTCGCCCACCAAATTTTACCTCATTAATAAAAACCTTACCTTTAGCAGTATCCTTCTCACTAGCACTCCCCACAACCAACACTTTACCCCCAGCAACAAAAGCTTCAGCAAACCCAAAATTTTCTTTTTTTAGCAATAATCAGAGGAGAAATAGTCATGGAGAAAATCAGAGTGCCCACAAGATTGGGTGCCTCACCACTCATCAACACCACTTTCCTCATAGTAGTATCCAGAGTGCCCACAAGCTTAGTAGCCTCACCACTTCTCATCAACATTTTCCCATTTTTATCAATTTTATCCTTAAGGGATAAAATTCCACCTTCCAGATTTTGCTTCAAATTAATAGATTCCTCGGCCACAATATTAGCCACAATGTTCAGGGATACCATTAAATTGTTAATTTGGCTTTGAACCGTGGAATCCTCGGTCTTACTAGCCACAACCCTAATCCTAACCTTAATACTATTAATTTCATGAAAAAAACCATTTAAAAAGTTTAAACTATAGATTAGCATTCTCGTGGGTTGAACCCAAACCATCAGCCAGAACTTCGCTATCATAATTTCAACCCTATTCTCCACAACATCATCCTTATCAGCAGAACTATCCTAAACTTTATCATCTACAATATCCTTAACTTTTTTTAGTAGGGGTAGGAGACATTAGCTTGTGAATGGAGCAGGTGAGATCCTCCGCAATATTCTTCCTTTTTAGCTCCTTAACCTCCTCCACTTTATTAGAATCCCCAACAAGACCGCCATCCACAACACCATCCTTCCCTTGCATAAGCCTAGTCTCAGTGTTTGGAGAGGCCTCACCAAAAACACCACCAACAAGAGAGAGAGGGAAACCCTTCTCCAGGATTTAACTAGTAGACTTTGGCTCCCTACTCTTATAGCTCCCCAACTTCGTATCATTAGAAAATTTAAATTTAGGTGGAGGATTGGAAGCTTCCCTATACATATTAGTCTTATCCTTGGTAGCTTTAGGAGGAACCATCGTGACCAAATCATCGCTACACATAGCGTAGCCCTTATTATCAACTAACTTTCTATTCCCTGTTTTACTTGTAACAAGGGAAGAAGGGCCCTCCTCAAAAGAGGCATAGGATTCTAAGATGTAGTCAGCATCACCATCTTTTTCAGACTCTAACTCTTTATTTAGAACAAGCCTCCTCCTCTTGGATCTTTTTCTAACCCTTTCTTCACCTGATTCGGTATCATAGCCCTCCTGGGCCTTACCAACATTCTCCTTCGGGGAAACAAGAGAAATGTGCACCTCATGCACTTTCACATGTTCATACATCAAAAGAATTAACCCAACATGCAAAACTAAGTTATTGGATTTTTTCAGGTGATCCTTGATCCCCTTATCCAACAACATCAGTAGATAAAAGGGAAACGAAACCCATTTCTTATGCCTAAAATGATTAAGTAGAGGAAAATGGTAGTTATTGATGGTCGTGTACCTACCCTCTAGGGTAACATACCTCATGACTTCTTCGGCCAAGTCACACCAGAGATCTTTCAGAGAACTCCTATACCAACCACCACTTTTAACCTTCCTGAGATTAGCCACCTCGTTCCCTTTGAAGAAGATCAACATAGCATCCTGTGAGTCTTTCTTGTCCCTAAAAACCTTCATTCCTTGTATGGCCAAACCAGAGATTTGAGAAATAAATTCTTCATCCACCACGACATCTCCACCAACCAAATTAAGGTTTCTGTCATTCCAAATTTTAACAACCATCTTAGCAACCTGCTCATTGAAACCATGCAATCATTCCATATACACAGTTAGACCACCCTTTTCAAGGATCTCCCAGACCTTCATCTTCTATTTAATAGTGTCACAAGACTTCGGTTCAACACGATGCATGTCCCCACCCATCTTGAAATTCAGTGCCACACACAACCAGAACCACCTGCAAATGATACTCACACCACCCAAGCCTAAAATACGAAAAAGAAACCTCCAGAAGCTTTGGCTAAAGGCACCCAGAATTCATGTGAGGCCCACCGTAGGATAGAAGGGAAATAATGAAATGTAGCTCTGAACCAAGTGCAAACCGTCCTTCGAAATCAAAACTATAACACCCGCATTCAAATCTTTCACACACGTGACAAAGGGCATCCATCCCACCACACCAGTGAGGATCCACCAGATATCAGCTCTCATTGATGATAATCGTCGTTGCTTCAAAAGGAATGGAATTATTAAAATTCCATACCTTTTTTTTCTTAACCCTCAAGTTAGCAAAAAAAGCAGCTAACTTATTACCCTCCCTCAAAATATGGGAGATATAGACATTATCAAAAGAATTTATGATTTCAATAGAATCTCTAATAAAGGCTTCAATAGCCCACAATGGGGAAGAGACCAACTTCAAATTGTTATTAATGTTTAGGGAATCACCCTCCACCCAAAATTTGTTATAACCTTGACGTTGGGCCAATGTGAGACCATGGTAGATAGCAACTGCCTCCGTGAAGTGGTAATTTGTAATTTGTATGAATAATGACAATAAAACGACACTCAATTTTCATTATATATATTCATTTTGCTAATTTAATACTTTAGTAAGAAATTCTAAATGCATATAATTTAGCTTGGTTTAATTTCATTTTATTGTATGTTTTCTTCTGGTTTTTAATTGTATATGTTTTTTATCAATTTCTTTTATCACATTTAATGATTGATTATTAGAAAAGGGATAGTGAAGTATTGGATTGTAGAGTTAGTTTTAAAAGAAATAAAATGAGGTAAGTTGGAAGTCTAAAAACAAAACACAAAATAAGAAAGGTTAAAAAGGATAAACGAAAAGATAAAAAATGTGATAATTCAATTGAAAAATTCACCACCAACAATTTGCAGTCAAGATAATTCATTTCATTAACATTTTTTAATATATATTTCATGGGTATAGCTAACAATACCAACTATTAAATTATATAGTTGTCATATGTATATATGTACAATAGTACAATAATAGAGATAGTTTGTATTGTTGTATAATTGGTTTACTAGAATAAAATAAAATATATTAAAAAATATTTTCATTTTTATTATCATAAATAAAATTTTCTAATTGTATATGAGTGGTCGTGAATTGATAATGGTGAATTTTTCATGAGGTGAATTTGTCATGGTGATGAATTTTCCCATGATGAATTGTTGAGGGTGAATTATTTGACGGTAAATTGTTCGCGGTGAATTTTCTATATTAGAAAAATTAATATCCCAATCAAATAGATCACTCTACATGGTGTTTTCCTTCATCTCCAACATTTAATCCATAAAAAATTGCTAATATTCGATTAAATGAATCCATTTGAAGATTTATTTTCTATTTTATAGTGGATTAGAGGTTATAAGAGATTAAATAAAAGAAAAGTTTTATCTTTATGGTCGATTGACATGGTCCTCGGTAAATAGAGCTGATAGAAGATCGGTCCTTCGAATTTCGACACGCAACAAAGACAAATCGTAATCTGTACTATTTGCGATTCAGTTACGAGAGAATATTCTCTGACGTTGAAAAGACATGATTCGACGTTCATATTCTAACGAGCTTTAAACCGCAATGAATAGACCATTATCTATAAATAATTGACCAAAAAGGCATAGAGAGTTGCGATATTTTTTATCTCAAAAAATTCACTTTTATTCCTGCTTCAAATAGTTATCTACACCAGCGTGTCAGAAAATCTAATCTGTAACGGAAAGGAAAGATGAGCAGAGGAAGCTGCCCCATTTTATTTACGTCATATCATCTACCTAATAAAAACGCTTCAACTGCAGTCCCACGCTCTTCGGAGATTCCTTCCTGCACAATAAGCAATATAAAAACCTACT
Source organism: Sequoiadendron giganteum (assembly GCA_007115665.2). Lineage (NCBI taxonomy): Eukaryota > Viridiplantae > Streptophyta > Pinopsida > Cupressales > Cupressaceae > Sequoiadendron > Sequoiadendron giganteum. The sequence goes on along the minus strand of CM021101.1, from coordinate 190,540,710 downwards.
TACCCAACAAACGGTTGATGATAACCTTAAACGGTAGCCAACAATCAAAAAATTCTATATTAGAAACAAAGATATTATATATCAATTAAAAACTTGTTGAGCTCTACAATTAATAACAATGGTTTACCATACCCTGGGCGCTCGCTGTAACGTCAGGCAATATATAGCTGCGCTGGTTAGGGAGGGATTCGAGCGTAGATCTTTCAGAGCCTTTTCTGTAGCAGACATAACCAACACAACAACAAAAATTATTATAAATATTTTACATCGAAGGCGTATTTTATTCGGAGAAGACAAAGCTAAAATTGTCAATCAATGGTTGATTTAAGTCTGCTGATTATTAAACGAATCTCAGCCATTTATTATTTTTCGCCATTTTTTCGACTGTTTTCCGCCGTTTTTTTGGTTGCTTTCTCCGCCGCTCCTTCAAAATCTTTCTCGCTCGTATTGACCATTCACTTCTCCAATTTGACGAGCTGCAGCCTGAAAATAAGGTTTTGTCGGAGTTTTAGAGTATGTTTATTAAAACGAAAATTACGACCAAGATCCTAATAATGAACGCATTTAGGTTTTAACAATAGGGCATCTTGTTCTATTTTTTTTTTTTAAATAATTGCTTTCATTTATTTGAAAGAGTTACTTTAGTTTTTTAGAATTTATTTTATTTTATTTTATTTTGGGCAAAATGCTATCTGGGAGGGTAGCACTCTTTTATTTGAGACAGTGAAAATTGCGTACATTGATATAGGACCATGAGAAAGCACTCCTAATAGACACAGAGTATTACATTATTTAACAAAAAGATAGGAACTTGAAATCACTACAGGGCAGACCAATAACACAGTCGGATCATGCAATTCTCAAATCAATCCAGGGACCCGTGAGCCCTTTTGCATGATAGCCACTCTGAATTTTGCGGTTGCTTCAAGTGCTTTCAGTTTCTTTGAGATCCACCTCTCTCCTATAACGCCAAACACAGGAGCACTTTTGAAGATAATTTGAACACCTCCAAAATACTGGAATCACAATCAACATTTGCTTCGCAAGCTTTGCGCACCTCCAAAATACTCTTCGCTGCTTTTTAGCATCGACGCCGAACTTCCAAAGCTCTGAGAGACAAGAAAGATGGAAACCGTGGGGTTTGCCGCTGCGCATGAAGCTTCCCAAAAACCATGGCTTATGTGTTCTTGGCTTACCACTGCAAATTTTCCTGCGAAGATGGCAAAGATATCACTATGACGGCTTAAGTGTGGCTTTCCACTGCTAGGAGCACATCCACGCTTTCCCAAATCCCTTTGTCCTTGCCATCCACCACTAATATTCTTTGTAACACACCTCCATTGGCGAGTGCATCCGTCATTTTGTTTGCTTCCCTGAACACGTGGACAATGTTCACGCCAGCTATTTTGCCTATCATAGGTGCGATGACATCCACCCAGTTTTGTAGCCTCCAACTTGGCGCGTGATTGGACCTGAGTGCTCTGATTAAAACTTCTGAATCCCCTTCAATATAAATGTGACTTAGCTTTTTCTCCACATAGTATTTGAGACCTTCTAGCAAACCTGGCGCCTCAGCTTCATTGTTAGTGTCATCTGGTAATTTGAGTGAAGTTGCCCTTATGATTACTCCTGTCATTCCTAATGACGTAGCACTCCTGGGAGAAGACACATTCCAAGAGGAGGTGATTGACCGTCTCTTCATTTTCTTTACACATTTCACATCTGTACGACCCTTGCATACCAATCTTTTATAAACGATCTCCTATCAGAATGCGGCTGTGAATGACTGTCCATGCGAAGGCCCCGGCCTTTGGAAGCACGTTTTTGCCCCTACACAGCCGCTTTGGCCAACCCATTTTGGTCTCCTTCCTTATGACTTCATACCTAATTCTGGGGGAGTATTCCCCAATTTTGGCTGCACACCAAATGATCCTATCTTCCTCATCTATGAAATGGAGTATTCTGGAGGCTAGCACTTCTAGAATTATTGGTTTCAACTATCCATTGAGCATCTCAAAATCTTTCCATATGAACTTCCAATGCCCTTCCACCTGGGTTAGGATTACATTGGAACGAATCACTTCACCGTATGCAGTTTTGGTGAGTTGTATAGCTTCTTCTAATTCTGGGAGGTTGTCCAGAGGAGCAAAGCCATTACATGAGTCATGCCAAAAAAAATGCACGACTCCCATTCTTAACATTTCATGACAGGTGATTTGTGATCACCTCCCTACATTTCAAGACGAAGTTCCATATAGCAGACCCCTGCCTAGGATTCACTAGTATAATTAATATATTTAAATTAGCTTAATATAAAACTTTCGTTAGTTAAAAAATCTGATTATATTTGATTTAAAATTTAACTTATATTTTAGTTAATATAATAGATGATTTATAATTTGTTTAAGGTAAATTTTGATTTATATATATATTTTTAATATAGAATTTGATTTATAATTTTATTATATGAAATGTGGATTATATTTTAATAATAATAAATAAATTGTAAAAATTTAATTATACTTATTATTATATATTATATTTGTACATAAAACTATTAATTACATAAAATGATTAAAATTTATAATTAATAATTATTATAATTTTATATAATACAAAAATAAATCAAAATTTATCTTAATTGACTTTCCACATTTCTTTGACGTATCCTATTGCACACTAAGGTGCCACTGCTAATAATTTATATTTCATAAATTATAATTCGCACAACCCATCTCTCATAAAATGAACTTTCCCAGGAAGTCAATTTGATACAGCGCAGAAAGTACCTCCCACTTGTGTATTGTAATCAGACTACCACTTGCTTCCACGAAAGTATATTTACCAATTTTTTAATCTACTCATTCATACAAGTGATAAAAAATCTCAAAGTTGTAAAAAGATCAAAAACCCCAAGTGAAAGTCCAAAAACCAAACCATTTGTAAAATTTCTCAGAGAAGTAGAATTGGCCGTGATTAACAATCCAAACTCACAAATATCAGAGGGCCATAAGAAGCCTCAAAATCATCAGGATTCCTTACGAAGCCCCATTTGGTTTTGCAAGGGATCTACCATGGTATATCCTTTACACTCTTAAAACTTAAATGACTAATAAGGCCTGCGTGCCATTTTGTTTTGAAGGGGATCTTCCATTTAATAAGCTGATAAATTGTTCGTTATTATGGAGTCGAAGCCCCCAAAATATCAAACAACCTGGCCTATTTACTTTTGCATAGTCCAAAGAGGGCTTATAATGAACAATCCAATTTCATTCACAGAGGCAAGTTTAAGCTGACTATTGTACCCTTTACAGTCAGTCTAGAGTTGGGTACATGATAAACCATCTAATGGCTTGGGCAACTATAGTAAACAAGTTCACAGGTAGGCTTGGGTTTTAAAAAGCCTATGGGGATCGTTGATTGTACCCTCTACAATCCAGAGGCATCCTGTTCAAATCTGAGGAAACTCACAGTATGTAAAGGCCTCGGATAGGGTCAAGGATCCTCTAGAGAACAAAAATACCTAGATACAAGAGCCAAACTAAACAATAAACTCAAATAGTTATCACATACACACCCATCCTTGTGACAGTAACGTTCGGATCATGCGCAAAGGTTACAGTCCTCAATTCTATGTTGATAACCTCATGTCTCATGCCGTTGTTTAATTCCATTTTCTGCTTAAATTTAAGCAGTAGGAGTGTTCCCATGCATAAATTTTATTATTGGGAAAGGATAATTTGGAAAAATTTCCTATTTTAATGGAGCAGCTATTGTTTAGGAATTGAAAATAAACTATGGGAAAAAAGAGGGGGCTGAAAATAAAAAGCAACTGCATATTGTTAAAAACCCATGTGGCTCCACAAATTTCTTTCCCTCTTTTTAAAGATTTGCTTGTTTTTCTTTTTTTCTTCCTCCTTTTCCAACCACCTGCTGGACCATAAACTGTCCCCCTCCACCTAGCTTGACTCCTATTTGTAGACATCCAAAAATAACATTATGCATTCCACTGTAACTAACATCATGCATTCATTTCTTCTACTAATCAATTAAAGCAATTTATTGATTTAATCCTAAGATTCATCAAGCTTAATTAAATAAATCAAATTATTTAATTAAGTTCCTAAGGTTCTTCTTATTTGATTTAATAAATCAAATTGATTTAAAATCAAATATCAAATCCCTAAAATCCCCTAAGTTAATTAATCTAAATTAATTAACTTCTAATCATGATTAGCATTCTCTAGCTTTTGACTCAACTAGAGTCAAATCTAAACTCCTAACTAACCCACCCACTTGCATCAATAAATCAATTTATTGATTTATTAAAAAGAGTTATTTTCCCTCAATAACTCTCATCTTTGACTTTTTTGAACAAAGATTATTCCCCCCAAAACCCTCAACAACATGCATTTATTGACATTTTTCAAATTTGAATGGGCACATTGGCCAAAACTTGCACAAGCTTTGACCAATCCCATCATGCCAAGTGTCTCTATTCTATTGGAGGGGATTTAGTCCCACATTGGCTAAACTTGGCCTCTCTTCTCTCAACTTCTTCTATAAAAGCAATGCATCTTCTCTCATTTTACAACACAATTTGAAGGTATCTAAACTATAGGCAACTTGAGCTCATAGCAACTCATTGTCTATCTCATTTGGCTTAGAAAGGGATTGGGAAAGGGTTCTCTCACATCTTCATGGAGGGCACCAATTCATTATAGAATAGAATAGGTTGTATTTCCTTTTCTCCATGCATGTTTGATCTAGTTTTAGCATTTTATTTGGAGAAATGAACCATGTTATTCTATGAGGATGGTTGAATCTACACAATCAATGTGCAAGATTTCACCATCCTACAAATGGCACTAGAAGGAGGGCACCTTATTTCCATTTTCAATGCTGATCTAAGTTTTGGATCTAAGGCTATAATAGTTATTTCAGATTTTAAGATTTAAGCTTCTAGGCTCTCAAAAGAAATTTTGAAGTTTTGAAGTTACAACAATAATCACATAGTTAATAGTCAAGAATTTGTTTTGGATTTTCAGTTTCATTTTCCGATTCGAAGTCACTATTTTCTATTCTTTTCTATCATGCATTTGATTGGAAACTTGGCTGTTTAAGCTAGGAAAAAGATTTAGATTTCCATCATTGAAAGAGTTGTTGTTTTCCAGATTTCTTGATCATGACTCCAGGTAAGGAAACTCTTTCCTTTTATGATTTCATAGATACTTCTCTATTTTTGATGTTCGCCATCCAGTATGACTAAAAAAAAAAAAAACAAACAAAAAAAAAGGGGGGGGGAGTGAAATTTTGGGACTTCTTTGAATATTTCAATGCTATTCACAAAGACTTCAATGTGATTCTGTTTAGAAACATTTCTCAAGGTATTTTCTCGTGAGATCTAAAGCCCATATAGATGTTAACTATGTTATAAACTTCAAAATTTCTATGAACAACTTTGAACTGTGTTTTTAGAGATTGAATCGATCAAAACACAAGCCAAAAATAAGGGCATGCAATCAAGTCTTTACTTGTTGTTAACTTCTAGCTTTGGGCGTTATTTACTCTTGATACCAACTGAATGTAACAACTACATGTTTCTGGAGATAGATCTCTTTTCTTAAATCCATTAGATACGCCTGCCAAGTATTTGATTCTGTTACTTAAAAGCTTTACGTACCAGTAAGGAAAAGATGTATACAATGTTAAATGCATAGGTAAAAAGAAAATTTTTGTGATTGCTGGTCTGGTTAGGGAATCGCTTCAACCACGTAATAGTAATTATAACATTTGTTGGTTTGATGAAATTTCTTTGGTAAATTACTAATAGCATTCAGTCTTTCCTTTCGACCATTCAATGATCATACTAATTGTTGAGAAATCTGGTGATGCACAGCGATCATACTAATTGTTGAGAGATCTTGTGATGCACAGTGTAACTTTGAGGTAACGTGATTTAATAAGCAAGTAGTATCCAATTAAATGCGCCCAGACGAGTAGGCCTAACATCTTTTTAAAGAATATCATAGTTCCTCTGGTTATTGCGTGAACTGACATCTTGATAGACGTCGCTGTCGACCTCCAGGTACATCTCTGGACATAATAAACGCTGCTCCTTGAGGACTATGAATATATGCAAGTGCTTTCGTTCATATACAATTTTTGCAGATAAGTGAGTTAGATACAAACATTATGATGGACCTGATTCGTTAACTATGACCACTGTCGAAGGTAACCTCCCATATATTCAAAACAACAAGAAGCTCATCAGTCAAAATAACTTTCAAAGTGACTTATCATACTCTGTTTAGAGGCCTGTTCAAACTATTTTCTTCATGTTTAATCTGCCACTAAGGTCGCGGTATTTGGAGAAGTGACTGTTTTCAAACGAGATCACTATCACTATCCATGATTTATAATAATCATCATCCATTTGAAATCATTCATTCGCCTGGTATCTAACCTCAACTTGCGTGTCAAAGTTCATTCATTTGTTTGGCAGTTCATTTAATACATTGGGCGTAACCAGATCTGTTTGTGACTCCTCAACTAGATTTTGGTACTCTTCAAATATCTTTATTTGTACATGAATGGATTCGGCACAAACCTATTAATACACAAAGTATCTGTCAAAATAACTTCACGTCTTGTCTATACAATTTCCAAAAATCTGAGGGAAACTACAATTCAAAAAAAAAAAAAAATACTCAAACATTGATTATCTTCAGACAGTCAATCATTCTTAAGTATTGAGTACGTATGAGTCTTTCTCACAGTCATATCATCATTTACTACCTATCTAGCAACCAGGCAATAATATTTTCAACAGTTTGACCCATGGAAGGGATTTACGTGGCTAGTTAATTTGAATTTTTATTTCTGTGTTGGCTAAGTTGTTAATTCTGATTTGCTTCCTAACAAACAGCCTTCAAACAGATCATTTATTTCAGAACAAAGCTCAACTTTTGCGATCATCATTCATTTAGCATTATGTATCGATTAATTTTTAATGCTCTAACCACTTTGTTTTGTAGATACTTGACATAACAGGGATAAGTTTTCATAGTGTGATAATGTTGGGTGTTTTAATATTCCCTCACATATACTATTTCAATTGTGATAACTTTATATTGTTTACAGGTTGAAATCAAGGTGGATATTTGAAGACAAGTACCTGATTTGAACGAAGGAGCAAGGTTGACATCAAGATTGAAGTTGAAGGTTGAAGCTAAAGTGAAGGCGAAAAGAGTGGAATTGAAGATTTTTGAGAACAAAACTTGGAAAATAGCATTTTTTAATGCTTGATTTGACAATCTTAGAGCTTCCATTTACTACCCTTTTTTTCTGTTTTTAGCTAACTCACCTTTCAATTTGGGCTTAAAATCAATCAATGGCTTGATCTTTTCAAAGTTGGTTAAAATTGAACCTTAGACACTTACTAGATTTCAATTTGGGATTAAAATTGAACAAGGCAACTTCACATTTCAATTGGTGCTTTTAAAACGAACTCATCATTGCTTTGAGGAATTTAAAATTGAACATGTGTACTTTGTGTTTTGTAAACTTTTTTGCAAAGTAGTGTCATTTAAAAGGGCGTATGCGCTTCTCTCGCGCTTCACGGCGATCTTGAGAATCAAAAGTCTTTTTGATGACCCTAAGTTGCATAAAAGATTGCCTCCACATTTCAATTTGGGATCTAAAAATTGAACAAATCATGCGAGTGTGAGCACGATATATTGCGGAGGTTCTCCCCTTTGTTTTTCAATGAAGGTTGTGTGAACGATGGAATATGTTAGCTTACTTTTGTTTATCTTAGAGGGCCTGCCTTGTGGGAAAAAGTAATCACCCAAGGGAACGACCCAACCGGGAACACGCTAAAGCCAAGCGACTTCCAACCAGTATATAAGTGTGGATTCTTGAGGAAAGTTCAAGAATCACGAGGATTATTCCAACGAGATGGACAACAATGGACTCTCGCCGACGTTGGATAATCCCCCACGAACAGAATGCCCGAATTAGAACCCTTGTTTAGAAATTGGCCAAAACCTTATCTATCTTGTTGGTGCAAAAGGTCATGTCCTCTGAAGCCGCCCCACATAACATGCGGTCTTGTTGTGGAAATGGAAAGTATGCCATGGGAGATTCATGGGTACTAATGCTTGGCTGACCCGAATAAGTGAGTGTCGTGGAGGGGAGCCAGTGTGGTCAAGCATTTAGCCATTCGCACAAGATATGCGCAGCTGGATTTATCCAAGTGGGAACCCAACAAGGTATTGTCTCATCAACCTAGGAGTGTGAAAGTGCTTGGAAAAAACACATTGCTTGATCTTGAAAACATTTGGAAAACAAACATACACAAAAACCTTGAAATTTCAAACACCTTGTGGGGAACAAATACCTATTGATGAACTTGCCCACTCTTGCTTTCCCTAGGAATCACATTCCTAGAGGTTTCTAAGTGTGCAAATTCTATCATCATTTGTTTCCAATAAGGATAAACATAAGGAACTTTTGCCCTATTTTCCTCGATTTCCACACAAAGGACATTGTGGGATGAGAAAGAGAATGGGACACTAGACATATAGTTTGAAAACCTAAGCAAGCAAGTGTCTTGGATAAAAAGAACCTCATTTAACCAAGATAAAGAGACAAATTGGATTACACATGTGTTTTCTAACATGATTTCCCGCAAGATCAAAATCCCAAAGCCAAAGTTCAAGAAGCTTAGTCTAAAAGCTCGTGAGGAACGTCTTGAGAGACTTTTCGAATTCAGGGAAAGATTGGTTTATAACTTTTACAGAAAAGCCTCAAGGAACAATCCAGCATTATATGCATTTTATTGTCAACAAAATCCCGAATTGTTTCAAAGGTTTGCATTTCTCCCATAGGAAGTCAAGCATGTTCTTCAACACCTAGGTTTTGTAAAAGAGAGTCACATCTAGGTTAAGGTTCAAGATCAAAGTTGTCATTCCCATTCATTCATCCATCAAATCAAAGTCTCATTTCATCATCAAACCTTTTTGAGAACTCTAGAATCAAACATCACACTAAACTTAGAGGGCTAAATCAACATCATCATATCTTGGCTTAACACACTTAGCCAACATAGTCTCAAATCATTGAACAAATTTTCTTTGAGATAACACAACTTCTTAAAGTCTATTAGTTCTCTAAAACATTGGCATAATACACTTTGTCAATTCATCCATTTTTGTGCAAGTTCCCTTAGGATAACACAACTTCCTAGGGAAAACAACTTCACAACCAATCTTGTTTGACTTAACGCATCTAGTCAAATTATCACATTCAAATCAAATCAAAAGCCCTTTCAAAGTTTAGCACATACATTCAAAAATTTTTCCAAAGGTTTCATTCACTCATCTCATCCATTTTAACCCATCACCATCATCACCATCTTTGATCTTTTAGCTACCCTAGTTCTTCTCTTTTTGGACTTAAAGATTAGGATCGAACAAATCCCTATTTTTATGGTCCAAACAAGATCTCAACACAAGAAGGACATGGAGAATATCAGAGACATATCAACTTCTATGGACATGAGTCATCTAAATATCGAAGTGAACCTAGCAGGATCAAGCAATCCCCCAAGCAACTCTCCCATATCATCACAAAATCTTCAAGAGGAGAGTCATCAAGAGGACGACATAAATGAAGACATAGGGATGACACCAGAGGAAATCATGGAAATGATTCAAAATCCTAAGAACCATAAAATTGTTAGTGCTATGTTCAAATGCATAAATTCAATAGAAAGAGGAGGGGACATGCCCCCTCCCAACCTTAACACAAGCACTAGTGCAGTTGCATCCCCGTTGTCAAACATCAATCAAGAAGTACCTTGCATCACCTCAATCATCACACCAACCTCCCCGATTGTGAACAAGGGGAGTGCCATGTTCCAAGAATTGCAAGAACACCGCCTTGTGGCTAATGAAGAAGCAATCATCACCCCTACATTTATTCCGGAAAACTCATTTCACCCTTACATCCCACTCACATTTCATAATCCCGCTGGTTCATCCTCATTTCATGCCACACCAGCTCATCAATTGAACATACCAACTCCCCCACCGCATGAGGAAGTTGGTTTGCTTGGAACGACAGAAGCTATCAATCCTTTCTCTTTGCAAAGTGGTGCGTCATCCCTTCCCCCACTTCCTTTCACATCTGCATCACCTCCTGCAATAGGTCTTCCACCTTTAACCATCGAAAATTTAGCTAATCCAAGCAATCCGACCACCACTTTGAACTCGCTTCTTTTGCCCATATCCTCACAACAAATCGCAACCATTCCTGTCACCACGGTTAATGCATCTATTGGTCCTCAAGTCTCCCAAAGCATGCCTCATCAAGGAACAATTGTCTCAACCACCCCGCCCATAACCCAAATCATAGTCACAACCACAATTCCTCCACCTGCCACGACAGTTGGCATGATTCCTGCTCCACCACCAATCCCACCACCAAAACACAACACGACCAATTCATTCTCCATCATGTTGCAAAACGCACAACAAGCTGCCCACCAAAAGGTACTCCAAAAACAACAAGCCGCACAAGCACAAGCGCAAGCACAAGCTCAAGCTCAAGCACAAGCCGCACAAGCACGAGCACAAGCACAAGCTCAAGCACAAGCCGCACAAGCGCAAGCTCAAGCCCAAGTTCAGGCTCAAGCCCAACAAAAGACGCAAGCTCAATACCAAGCGCAATTGCAAGCAATCCACCTGCAAGCCTACCACCAAGCCCTACAAGACTTTCAGGCACAACACCAAGCTAAACAACAAGCTTTATTGGCACAACAGAAACTCGACCAACAACAAGCATTGTTGGCAAAACAGCAGCTAGACCAACAATAAGCGTTACTAGCTCAGCAACAACTTGACCAACAGCAGGCTTCATGGGAACAACAGCAGATGGACCAACAGCAAGCGCTATTGGAACAGCAACAGCAAGATCAACAACAAGCGTTGTTGGCACAAATGCAAGCTTACCAACAAGCCCTAAATGCACAACCAAGCTTGCAGCAAACGCAGACCAGTACGCTCCCCACCCATCAAACACCTCCAACACCTCACCACTCATTCATCCCGCCCCCCGACCCAAGCAAGGATGTTGCAACACAGATCAAATTGCTTTCGCAATAGGTGTTGGACTTGCAAGCAGGAAAAACCACAAGGACACCAGGAAACTTGTGCCCTTATCCGTTCGATAGAAGTCTCACCATGGTACCATTTCCAAAGGGATTCGAGATCCCCAAATTTGATAAGTACAATGGAACGAGCAACCTTGAAAACCATGTCAGGGAATTTCAGGTGCACTGCATGGAAGTCGCATATGATGACACGTATCTAATGCGGCTCTTCCCCCGAAGCCTGACTGGTCCAGCTATGGAATGGTTTTCTCGCCTACCCACGGGCATTAAAACATTCGAGGAAATTGTGGAGGCTTTCCTTAAAAATTACGCTTTTAATATGGGTGCGGATGTCAGTTTAGAAGAACTATCTGCACTCAAACAAAGAAGAGGAGAGTTATTTGCATCGTTCTTGCAAAGATGGCGATCCAAGGCCAATCAGAGCAAGTGGGCCATGCCAGAGGAACAACAAGTTTGCACCATCATAGACAACTTAGATGAAAACCTGGCGTTCTACCTAAAAATGCAGTGCATCACATCTTATGATCAACTAATTCCAAAGGCGCTTAACATCCAAAGAGCCCTTACTGCGCGAGGAGGCGCACCTACATTCACTCCACTGCAGGATAACCGCTCGTCCAACAACTACAATGATAAACCTCGAACATGGTCGAGGAACAAAAATATCACGAACGACGGCGTGGTTGATGCTAAGGTAGTCATCAGTGCTCCTAAACAAAATACCCAAAATCATCATCATCTGCAAACTCATAACCACAACAATGTGCAGGCTAATGCGGTAGTAGCACAGTCACAACCACCTTCCACTAGCCAAGTCAACAATGTGGGTAATCAAGGAGGACCACCTCCCCGCAACAAGTTTCCCCCCAAGAGGAAGTTCACAGCCCTTGGCGAATCGATTGAGCCTGTCATGAAGAAATTGGTCAAAGAAAACCTAATCAAAATTTCTAACTCCGAACAATACACAGAGTCCATGACCAAACCGCCGTGGTACAATGAGAATCTCCTGTGTGACTTCCACAAAGTTAAAGGACACACCACCGCCAACTGCATGAGACTCAAGAACATCATCCAAGACCTCATTGAGGATAAGGTCATCAACATTGAGCAGCCAGCTGGAAACCAAGACCTAAAAATCTACACGAATCCGATGCCGAATCATAATCAGGGAAATAACCAAGGGAATAATAAGGGTAAACAAAAGTATGCTAGTGCCAATCTAGTATACGAGGAGATAGTCGGATGTGTCGACGAGTTGGTCACTGTCATAAATATCAAGGGAACCAACAATGAATGTGGAGTCACCACACAAGGCGGAAAAGTTACCATTGCCAAGGCACTTGCTAAGACCCCCATTACCAACACAAAGGCCGTCCCCTATGATTACAATGCAATTGACCAACTGAAGGGAACACCCGCACAAATATCCATCATGGAATTACTAAAAATCTCCGCTGCTCATCGACAGATCCTGGATGAAGCACTAGCTGCCTCTACCGTTGCTGCTACCCTTGACACAAAGCAATTTCAGGCTATGGTAGGTAACATCATTACCCCGAATCTCATCACATTTTCGGACCAAGATTTCCCCCCGCAGCCATCTCATAACCGGGCACTTCACCTCCAAATCCTAGTTCATAAAAAGAAAGTCAAGCGAGTCCTGGTAGATGGTGGTGCAGGTCTTAATATTTGTTCTCTAAAACTTATAAAGAAATTGGGATTCGCCGAGGATTCCATCAATAAGAACAAAAGTATCACCATAAGAGCATATGATGACCAGGAAAGAGTGTCTCAGGGCACTATCAAGATCCCCATCCAAGTGGGGCCAGCAACCATGGAAACAACTTGTCAAGTTCTTGACCTTGATTTGCCATACAACATCCTCCTAGGACGCCCATGGATACATGGAATGAAGGCAGTGGCCTCAACCTATCATCAGTGCATTAAGTTCTCATATCAAAACGAGGAGGTTACCATATATGGGGATCCCGAACCCTTCGCCTATTGCAAAAACTTGGAAGCCAAGTTTTACAAAATCCCTCAAGTACCTAAAAACAATGAAGGCCCATCCACTTCATACATAGACCCAGCTAATCTCGCCTCCACTTCTGCGACAGAGACACCCACCATCCCCGACATATCTGAGATCAAGAACATGATACAGGACAATGGATGCGGTGATTATAGAATGAAGAGAAATGCTTTTGTTGTAGGAGAGTTACCACAATCTCCTAGATCACATGGGCAACCACAATTGACTCAAACACCTGTCCGCACTAGAACAGAACCCTCTGGATTCCACAGTTGGGGGGATCTTAGTCAGGAAAATGTGGACGAGGAGGACATCACAAACACTCTGTACTAAGATGAAAGACCCACTCCCACCCTACCCATGGAGGAAACAAACAGAGGGTTACAAATGATGTTCGGCATGGGCTATAACAGGAATGAAAGCCTAGGAAGAAATAGTGATGGACGGTTGGAGCCCATCATTGTAGAAAGAAGAACGCAGAACCTTGGCCTTGACTGTACCCCTCTGAGTATAACTGTGCATGGCAGAAGTGTTCCTAATAGGGCAGTCAGGTCCTCTCCTCGGGTCTCGACAACTAATCTTAGATTACCCGTGTCCACAGGCCTACCTCTCGATAACTTCACATTTGACATAACTGACGTTTGTAGTAGCAGTGACGATGATGACACCATAGGTGGCCTACCTAGGCTCTTTGAAGATTCCACCTTACTGATGATTAGTGTCTCACCCGCTGAGCCAATCCAACAAACCCACCAAATCCACTTAGTATACCCCCAACTCATCGATCACGACCAACGGGGACCGCCGATTCTAGACTCATTCGAAAATGATGAGGCTCTCTCTGAATTCATGGGACTAAGGGATACTATTCCATGTGGAGATCACAAGGCAGGATTTGATATCACTCTAGACACACAAGCATACTATGGGGAGACGATTGAGTCTTTCAGTCGCAAAAGAAAAAGATCGAGAATAAGCTCAGAGTTATTGAGTGAAAACCACACTGTGGCACTCTCTAACCATAAAATGGTAAAAATAAAAGATGCATCCAATGGCGAAAACCTCTCTGAGGCACCAGAGGATGAAGGATTCAATCTCCCCCCTACTGCTCTACACCAGGAGAAGTCAACAGTATTGGCAGAACAGTGCAACCTGGTCAACTTAGGAACAGAATCAGAACCACAAATTACCTTCTATGCAGAATCCCTCCTAGAAGAAGAACAAAAACTACTAGCAGCTTTCCTAAAGGAGAGAAAGGTAAATTTTGCGTGGACCTATGCAGACATGCCAGGCCTGGATCCTGAAATAGTAGTGCATCATTTGGCCGCTCACCCCGGAGCAAAACCAGTTAGACAGAAGCTAAGGAAGATGCACCCACAAATAGCCTTGCTTGTAAAGATTGAGCTACAGAAACTTCTGGATGTTGGCTTCATACGCACGATTGACTATCCAGAATGGGTATCTAACCTCGTACCAGTCTCAAAACCGAAAGGGGGCATCCGCATCTGCACTGATTTCAGAGACCTAAATAAAGCATGTCCCAAGGATGACTTTCCACTACCCAACATTGACATGATAGTGGATATGACGGCCGGACATGAGATGCTTTCCCTAATGGATGGTTTCTCGGGGTACAATCAGATATTGATCGCAAAAGAAGACCAACACAAGATAGCATTCACATGTCCATGGGGCACCTACTGCTGGAATGTAATGCCATTTGGGTTGAAGAATGCAGGAGCTACCTACCAAAGAGCCATGACATTAATCTTCCATGACATGATCCACAAAACAGTCAAAGATTATGTAGATGACATACTTGCTAAATCAAAGAAGAGACAAGACCATATAGCAACTCTAAGTGCTATCTTTGATAGGCTCGAACAATATAAGGTTAGACTCAACCCGAAGAAGTGTGTCTTTGGGGTACAATCAGGGAAGCTGCTAGGATACATAGTTTCAATGAGAGGGATAGAGGTAGACCCTACAAAGGCAAAAACAATCCTCGAAATGAAACCACCAAGAACGTTGAAACAACTAAGAGGATTGCAAGGAAGACTCCAGTCCATCCGAAGATTCATAGCACAATTGGTAGATAAATAGATTCCATATTCACACCTACTTCACAAGGGCGTAGCTTTCAGATGGGATGACAAATGCGAGCAAGCATTCAACAAAATAAAAGAATATCTACTTACACCACCTATATTGATGTCACCAATTGTGGGGAAATCACTAATCCTATATATCTCTACAACAACAGCCGCCCTAGGGGCCCTTTTAGCCCAACATGATGAAAAGGTAACCGAGCGGGCTATCTACTACATCAGCAGAACAATGGTGGGACATGAGTTCAATTACACGTCAATAGAGAAAGCTTGCCTAGCATTGGTATTTGTGGCTCAGAAATTCAGAGACTACATGCTAGCGCACCAAATCAAGTTGATTGCCAAAAAAGACCCTCTAAAGTACCTATTGTCAAAAGCAGCGCTTACAGGTAGAATGGCTAAGTGGGTAATGATATTATCTGAACATGATATCTGAATAGGATGGTGAAATCTTACACATTGATTTGTGTAGATTCAGTCATCCTCATAGAATAACATGGTTCATTTCTCCAAATAAAATGCTAAAACTAGATCAAACATGCATGGAGAAAAGGAAATACAACCTATTCTATTCTATGATGGATTGGTGCCCTCCATGAAGATGTGAGAGAGCCCTTTCCCAATCCCTTTCTAAGCCAAATGAGATAGACAATGAGTTGCTATGAGCTCAAGTTGCCTATAGTTTAGATACCTTCAAATTGTGTTGTAGAAATGAGAGAAGATGCATTGCTTTTATAGAAGAAGTTGAGAGAAGAGAGGCCAAGCTTAGCCAATGTGGGACTAAATCCCCTCCAATAGAATAGAGCCACTTGGCATGATGGGATTGGTCAAAGCTTGTGCAAGTTTTGGCCAATGTGCCCATTCAAATTTGAAAAATGTCAATAAATGCATGTTGTTGAGGGTTTTAGGGGGAATAATCTTTGTTCAAAAAAGTCAAAGATGAGAGTTATTGAGGGAAAATAACTCTTTTTAATAAATCAATAAATTGATTTATTGATGCAAGTGGGTGGGTTAGTTAGGAGTTTAGATTTGACTCTAGCTGAGTCAAAAGCTAGAGAATGCTAATCATGATTAGAAGTTAATTAATTTAGATTAATTAACTTAGGGGATTTTAGGGATTTGATATTTGATTTGTTTGATTTATTAAATCAAATGAGAAGAACATAGGGATTAAATAATTTGATTTATTTAATGAACCTTAGGAAGTTTAATCAATAAATATTTTAATTGATTAATAGCAGAAATGAATGTTAATTTGTATGATGCCTGATTGTTATTTTTGCATGTCTACATTTTGCCCCTCTTTGAAGCAATGTACTTGTTGCATTGGTTCAAAGAATGATGTTGCCGATATCGAAATTAAAAAAATTTCCGATTTTTCGGATGCCCCAGCGAAAAGAAGTACGTTAGTACATTGCCCCCTCGAGAGATCGAGCGAAAAGATACAATTTGAGGTGGATCTCGTGACAAAGAGGTTCAAAATGGATGTATGGATGGTAATGATGATGTAAATGAGATGTTCGAAAGATGCTTAGAATAACAAATCTATATTATTTTAAGCATGTTAAATGATTATGCGATGCATGTGAGATGGATGAGATGGTATGACATTGTCCTGATATGATGGTATGACATGATTATGTAGAATGAGAATACGGATGCAAGATGGATGCATTGTTAGCGTGAAAGAAGATAGAAGAATGAGAGGGATGAACCCTTAAATCTAAGCAGAATGTAGAAGTCCAATAAGTCCATTAGTCATCGAGACTTTATTGGATATGACGATGAATGATGATGATGTGTTGCTTATCCAGGGATGGGAAAGGAGCATACCTTTCTTTATGTTTGATAACACACCTAGGCGCGATGCATCAAGGTATTAAGAACCAGGATGGTGTTGCGCCTAGTGTGATGGAATTTGACTTGACAATCAGATAGAAGTAATCTTGTTCACACTTGACAAACATAACCTTATTCAGAATGCAGTTCAGATATTCTAGACATCTCGGGCCAAAACATAAAAAGGCAAGCCTTCTTATGTGGTCAACAAGATACCTAAAACATCCTTCCTACAAACAAACAAAGTATGCGTGACGAAGTTATTTTACAAGAATATCCAACAAGCACAGCAGATAAAAAGATACCGATCGTTGCCCCATTCCTTTCTCTCTAAACCAGTTTTGTTTAGGCATCATCGAGAGGTCCTTGGAATGAGCGGAAAATAAGATAAGTCTAAAAGACTAAAATAAAGTAAACAAACAAGCTGATGTTCTTCATATCACAAGCCAAGACTAAACTACTGTGGGGTACCTGATGCTTATGTCCATCGCAGGAAAGCTTCATCCTAGGACATGTAGTGATCAAGGTTTTGGTGAGACTGATTGCATGATAAGCTATTGATACTCCAAGTTGACCAACTTGCTAACTTACTGACTTAGACCTTCGAGACTTTGACGATTAGGCATTCACTTTAGAACCTACTAAACTTGCTTCTGACTAACTCACCAAAGGGTGAAAGCGACGATGATTTATTATGAATGATGACAATCATGAGTGAAAGCGAGATGAAATGGATGTACCATTTTGGTTTTTTCAAATGTTTTGAGGCTGTTTTTTTTTTTTGAAATTTTGAGATGTTTTACAAATGTTTTTGGTATTTTCAAGATTTTCCAATGTTTTTGGTATTTTCAAGATTTTACAACGAACAGACTAACTTAAAGACCTATCCTAGGGGTCTCGGGAGCTGATCCATAGATTAGCCTTGCCTACGTTATATACGCAGAGACCACGTAGTTCGACTGGTGGTGGACTGACTTGATGATAATATGGACAAATGGATTGCCATTTTATTGCCTAAAGGACTGACTTAAGATGCAGACTAGATGGGCAAACGGATTGCCAATGCGACGGACGCCTAAAGGACTGACCCAACCGTCTCGGGGGATGATCAAAGATCACCCTTGCCTACGTTCAAGCTCAGAGACGACGTAGTTCGACAAGGTAGAAAAAACTGACAAGACTTAATGATGAAATTTTTGAAGATTTTCTGATATTTCGACATGTTTTTGGATTTTTGATGATTTTTCTGAATGTTTTTGGTTTTTTGAATGAGTTTTCTGAATGTTTTTGGAATTTTTTGATGAATTTTGAAAAAGATCACGAGAATATACACGAATCCGATCCGATGTTGCGAGAACGTGCCCCCAGTGTGGTGCGATAGACTACTTAGATAAAGGCGGGACAGACTGACCTTTGAAATGCCAAGTAGTTCCAATGGTGGAATATAGTACAGATACCAACGCAGGCTATGGTATGGATGCGAGCGGATAAGTGGAATGTGATGGAGTGGATGAGTTGTGCAGATCCTGATAGATGGGGAAGGTACTTTATTTACACTTGACGCCTGTTTGCCAGGTTTTCACCAAGGTATTTGCCCAAAGTGCCACCGAAGTGGTTTTCACTAGAGGACGATTTTTTCTCTTTACTATTTTTCAATCCTTTTCTGATTTTTTTTGGATTTTTTGATCTTTTGATTTTTTTTGTTGTCACCAAGATGCCTGTTTGCCAGGTTTTCATCGAGGTAACCATTTTTTCAGGACTTTTTCTGATTGTTTTTGTATTTTCTGGTTCTATACCTTGCAATGTTTAGGCATAAAACTTTTTGAGATGAGAGCTATTCAGAGGTTCCTGCAGAGGCTCGCCTTCTGGTGTTGCTAGTTGATATGCCCCTGATGTGTAACTTGCAGTGATGACGAAAGGTCCCAGCCAGTTGGGCTCAAATTTTCCCTTTGTATCTGGATTTGGCACGTTCTTTTGGTTTTCTTTCAGCACGAGGTCACCAACTTGGAAAGTGCGTTGTCTGATGTTCTTGTTGTAGCTCCTTTTTAGGCGATTCTGGTACACTTGTAGATGATTAAGGGCATCCATGCGCCTTTCATCTAGTAATTCCAGCTCATTGAGTCTTGTGACCCTGTATTCCTCATCTGTGATAAGGTTTTGCAGTGATATCCTTAGTGATGGGAGCTCGATCTCAATGGGGAGTATGGCCTCTGATCCGTAGACCAGAGAGAATGGGGTGGCGCCTGTTGGCGTGCGGATGCTGGTGCGGTAGGCCCATAAGGCAGGATTTAACTGCAGATGCCAGTCACGACCAGAGTCATTGACTGTTTTCTTGAGGATTTTCAAAATGGTTTTATTTGTAGCTTCTGCTTGGCCATTGCCTTGTGGATAATATGGTGTGGAAAAGCGATGCTTGATTTTGAATTTTTCACACAAGTCATGGACATCCTGATTCTTGAAGGGCGTCCCATTATCAGAGATAATGGATTGGGGGACACCGTACCGACAAATGAGGTAATTCAGGATAAACTTGGATATCTGCTTTCCGGTGATGTAGGTCATGGGAATTGCTTCGACCCACTTAGTGAAGTATTCGGTGGCGGTGATAATGAATTTATGGCCATTGGATGAGGTGGGTGATATTTTACCAATGAGATCAAGCCCCCATTGTGAAAAGGGCCAAGGTGTAACAATAGGATGCAGTTCTTGAGCTGGTGCATGAATAAGATCTCCATGCTGTTGGCATTGCAAGCATTTTCTGACAAAATTGTGTGCCTCTTTTTCCATCGTCGGCCAGTAGTACCCTGTTCTTAGCAACTTTTTAGCCAAGGTCATACCACTTGAGTGTGACCCACACGTGCCATTGTGTACCTCAGTTAGAGCAGTCAGGGCTTCCTCGGGTTTTAAACAACGTAACAGGGTTCCATCGGTACTCCTACGGAAGAGGGTCTCTCCTAGGATGACGAATCGTGAAGTTCTTTTGATGAAAGTGCGCTTTAGGTTTGGGGTGATGTCAGTGGGGAGGATTCCTAACTTTAGGTAGGTGTATATATCATGATACCAAAGATCACTGGGACCAACGAGTTCACATGCGTATTCTGACTCTGGTACCTCGAATGTGGGTACGAGAAGCTGCTCTACGAGGAATTCATGTTTCGAGACGTTACGAGGGATGTCGAGTAAGGATCCAATTGTCGCCATTGCATCAGCTGCTTTGTTGTTTGTCCTTGGTATCTGCTCAAAGGTAATATCGATGAAAGATTCCTTGAGGCTTTCTACCACCTTCTTGTATGGTGTGAGCTTATCATCCTTGGTTTGGTATTCGCCGTTGACTTGGTTGATGATAAGTTGCGAGTCGCCATAGACTTTTAGTGCCATGATTCGCCATTGTGCTGCAATCTTGAGTCCTATGGTCAAAGCCTCATATTCCGCTATATTGTTCGTACAAGGGAATGCCAGCTTGTATGATCTAGGTATGCAGTCTCCTTGCGGCGTGATGAAAAACACACCAGCTCCTGACCCATGTTGTGTGTGAGAGCCATCAAAGTATAGCTTCCAGTGGTCTGTTGCATCAAGGTTAAAAAGGGACTCATCTGGGAATTCTGATATGAGTGGATTATCTGTGTAGAGGGGAGCTTCTGCCAGCTGATCCGCAATGACTTGTCCTTTTATGGCTTTTCGTTCTACATACTCGATATCATGTTCAGATAATATCATTACCCACTTAGCCATTCTACCTGTAAGTGCTGCTTTTGTCAATAGGTACTTTAGAGGGTCTATTTTGGCAATCAACTTGATTTGGTGCGCTAGCATGTAGTGTCTGAATTTCTGAGCCGCAAATACCAATGCTAGGCAAGCTTTCTCTATTACGTGTAATTGAGCTCATGTCCCACCATTGTTCTACTGATGTAGTAGATAGCCCGCTCGGTTCCCTTTTCATCATGTTGGGCTAAAAGGGCCCCCAGGGCGGCTGTTGTTGCAGAGATATATAGGATTAGTGATTTCCCCACAATTGGTGGCATCAATACAGGTGGTGTAAGTAGATATTCTTTTATTTTGTTGAATGCTTGCTCGCATTTGTCATCCCATCTGAAAGCTACTCCCTTGTGAAGTAGGTGTGAATAGGCAATCTGTTTATCTGCCAATTGTGCTATGAATCTTCGGATGGACTGGAGTCTTCCTTGCAATCCTCTTAGTTGTTTCAACGTTCTTGGTGCTTTCATTTCAAGGATTGCTTTTACCTTTGCAGGGTCTACCTCTATCCCTCTCATTGAAACTATGTATCCTAGCAGCTTCCCTGATTGCACCCCAAAGACACACTTCTTCGGGTTGAGTCTAACCTTATATTGTTCGAGCCTGTCAAAGATAGCACTTAGAGTTGCTATATGGTCTTGTCTCTTCTTTGATTTAGCAAGTATGTCATCTACATAATCTTCGACTGTTTTGTGGATCATGTCGTGGAAGATTAATGTCATGGCTCTTTGATAGGTAGCTCCTGCATTCTTCAACCCAAATGGCATTACATTCCAGCAGTAGGTGCCCCATGGACATGTGAATGCTGTCTTGTGTTGGTCTTCTTTTGCGATCAATATCTGGTTGTACCCCGAGAAACCATCCATTAGGGAAAGCATCTCATGTCCGGCCGTCATATCCACTATCATGTCAATGTTGGGTAGTGGAAAGTCATCCTTGGGACATGCTTTGTTTAGGTCTCTGAAATCGGTGCAGATGCGGATGCCCCCTTTCGGTTTTGAGACTGGTACGAGGTTAGATACCCATTCTGGATAGTCAATCGGGCGTATGAAGCCAACATCCAGAAGTTTCTGTAGCTCAATCTTTACAAGCAAGGCTATTTGTGGGTGCATCTTCCTTAGCTTCTGTCTGACTGGTTTTGCTCCGGGGTGAACGGCCAAATGATGCACTACTACTTCAGGATCCAGGCCTGGCATGTCTGCATAGGTCCATGCAAAATTTACCTTTCTCTCCTTTAGGAAAGCTGCTAGTAGTTTTTGTTCTTCTTCTAGGAGGGATTCTGCATAGAAGGTAATTTGTGGTTCTGATTCTGTTCCTAAGTTGACCGGGTTGCACTGTTCTGCCAATACTGTTGACTTTTCCTGGTGTAGAGCCGTATGGGGGAGATTGAATCCTTCATCCTCTGGCGCCTCAGAGAGGTTTTCGCCATTGGATGCGTCTTTTATTTTTACCATTTTATGGTTAGAGAGTGCCACAGTGTGGTTTTCACTCAATAACTCTGAGTTTATTCTCGATCTTTTTCTTTTGCGACTGAAAGACTCAATCGTCTCCCCATAGTATGCTTGTGTGTCTAGAGTGATATCAAATCCTGCCTTGTGATCTCCACATGGAACAGTATCCCTTAGTCCCATGAATTCGGAGAGAGCCTCATCGTTTTCGAATGAGTCTAGAATCGGCGGTCCCCGTTGGTCGTGATCGATGAGTTGGGGGTATACTAAGTGGATTTGGTGGGTTTGTTGGATTGGCTCAGCGGGTGAGACACTAATCATCAATAAGGTGGAATCTTCAAAGAGCCTAGGTAAGCCACCTATGGTGTCATCGTCGTCACTGCTACTACAAACGTCAGTTATGTCAAATGTGAAGTTATCGAGAGGTAGGCCTGTGGACACGGGTAATCTAAGATTAGTTGTCGAGACCCGAGGAGAGGACCTGACTGCCCTATTAGGAACACTTCTGCCACGCACAGTTATACTCGGAGGGGTACAGCCGAGGCCAAGGTTCTGCGTTCTTCTTTCTACAATGATGGGCTCCAACCGTCCATCACTATTTCTTCCTAGGCTTTCATTCCTGTTATAGCCCATGCCGAACATCATTTGTAACCCTTTGTTTGTTTCCTCCATGGGTAGGGTGGGAGTGGGTCTTTCATCTTGGTACAGAGTGTTTGTGATGTCCTCCTCGTCCACATTTTCCTGACTGAGATCCCCCCAACTGTGGAATCCAGAGGGTTCTGTTCTAGTGCGGACAGGTGTTTGAGTCAATTGTGGTTGCCCATGTGATCTAGGAGATTGTGGTAACTCTCCTACAACAAAAGCATTTCTCTTCATTCTATAATCACCACATCCATTGTCCTGTATCATGTTCTTGATCTCGGATATGTCGGGGATGGCGGGTGTCTCTGTCGCAGAAGTGGAGGCGAGATTAGCTGGGTCTATGTATGAAGTGGATGGTCCTTCATCATTTTTAGGTACTTGAGGGATCTTGTAAAACTTGGCTTCCAAGTTTTTGCAATAGGCGAAGGGTTCGGGATCCCCATATATGGTAACCTCCTCATTTTGATATGAGAACTTAATGCACTGATGATAGGTTGAGGCCACTGCCTTCATTCCGTGTATCCATGGGCGTCCCAGGAGGATGTTGTATGGCAAATCAAGGTCAAGAACTTGACAAGTTGTTTCCATGGTTGCTGGCCCCACTTGGATGGGGATCTTGATAGTGCCCTGAGACACTCTTTCTTGGTCATCATATGCTCTTATGGTGATACTTTTGTTTTTATTGATGGAATCCTCGGCGAATCCCAATTTCTTTATAAGTTTCAGAGAACAAATATTAAGACCTGCACCACCATCTACCAGGACTCGCTTGACTTTCTTTTTATGAACTAGGATTTGGAGGTGAAGTGCCCGGTTATGAGATGGCTGCGGGGGGAAATCTTGGTCCGAAAATGTGATGAGATTCGGGGTAACGATGTTACCTACCATAGCCTGAAATTGCTCTGTGTCAAGGGTAGCAGCGACGGTAGAGGCAGCTAGTGCTTCATCCAGGATCTGTCGATGAGCGGCGGAGATTTTTAGTAATTCCATGATGGATATTTGTGCGGGTGTTCTCTTCAGTTGGTCAATTACATTGTAATCATAGGGGACAGCCTTTGTGTTGGTCATGGGGGTCTTAGCAGGTGCCCCGGCAATGGTAACTTTTCCGCCTCGTGTGGTGACTCCACAGTCATTGTTGGTTCCCTTGATATTTATGACAGTGACCAACTCGTCGACACATCCGACTATCTCCTCGTATACTAGATTGGCACTAGCATACTTTTGTTTACCCTTATTATTCCCTTGGTTATTTCCCTGATTATGATTCGGCATCGGATTCGTGTAGATTTTTAGGTCTTGGTTTCCGGCCGGCTGCTCGATGTTGATGACCTTATCCTCAATGAGGTCTTGGATGATGTTCTTGAGTCTCATGCAGTTGGCGGTGGTGTGTCCTTTAACTTTGTGGAAGTCACACAGGAGATTCTCGTTGTACCACGGCGGTTTGGTCATGGGCTCTGTGTATTGTTCGGAGTTAGAAATTTTGATTAGGTTTTCTTTGACCAATTTCTTCATGACAGACTCAATCGATTCGCCAAGAGCTGTGAACTTTCTCTTGGGGGGAAACTTGTTACGGGGAGGTGGTCCTCCTTGATTACCCACATTGTTGACTTGGCTGGTGGAAGGTGGTTGTGATTGTGCTACTACCGCATTAGCCTACACATTGTTGTGATTATGAGTTTGCGGATGATGATTTTGGGTATTTTGCTTAGGAGCACTGATGACTACCTTAGCATCAACCACGCCGTCGTTCGTGATATTTTTGTTCCTCGACCATGTTCGAGGTTTATCATTGTAGTTGTTGGACGGGCGGTTATCCTACGGTGGAGTGAATGTAGGTGCGCCTCCTCGTGCAGTAAGGGCTCTTTCGATGTTGAGCACCTTTGGAATTAGTTGATCGTAAGATGTGATGCACTGCATTTTTAGGTAGAACGCCAGGTTTTCATCTAAGTTGGCTATGATGGTGCAAACTTGTTGTTCCTCTGGCATGGCCCACTTGCTCTGATTGGCCTTGGATCGCCATCTTTGCAAGAAGGATGCAAATAACTCTCCTCTTCTTTGTTTGAGTGCAGATAGTTCTTCTAAACTGACATCCGCACCCATATTAAAAGCGTAATTTTTAAGGAAAGCCTCCACAATTTCCTCAAATGTTTTAATGCCCGTGGGTAAGCGAGAAAACCATTCCATAGCCGGACCAGTCAGGCTTCGGGGGAAGAGCTGCATTAGATACGTGTCATCATATGCGACTTCCATGCAGTGCACCTGAAATTCCCTGACGTGGTTTTCAGGGTTGCCCGTTCCATTGTACTTATCAAATTTGGGGATCTCGAATCCCTTTGGAAACGGTACCATGGTGAGACTCCTATCGAACGGATAAGGGCACAAGTTTCCTGGTGTCCTTGTGGTTTTTCCTGCTTGCAAGTCCAACACCTGCTGCGAAAGCAATTTGATCTGTGTTGCGACATCCTTGCTTGGGTCGGGGGGCGGGATGAATGAGTGGTGAGGTGTTGGAGGTGTTTGATGGGTGGGGAGCGTACTGGTCGGTGTTTGCTGCGAGCTTGGTTGTGCGTTTAGGGCTTGTTGGTAAGCTTGCATTTGTGCCAACAACGCTTGTTGTTGATCTTGCTGTTGCTGTTCCAATAGCGCTTGCTGTTGGTCCATCTGCTGTTGTTCCCATGAAGCCTGCTGTTGGTCAAGTTGTTGCTGAGCTAGTAATGCTTGTTGTTGGTCTAGCTGCTGTTTTTCCAACAATGCTTGTTGTTGGTCGAGCTGCTGTTGTGCCAATAAAGCTTGTTGTTTAGCTTGGTGTTGTGCCTGAAAGTCTTGCAGGGCTTGGTGGTAGGCTTGCAGGTGGATTGCTTGCAATTGCGCTTGGTATTGAGCTTGTGTCTTTTGTTGGGCTTGAGCTTGAGCTTGGGCTTGAGCTTGCGCTTGCGCTTGTGCTTGTGCTTGTGCGGCTTGTGCTTGAGCTTGAGCTTGTGCTTGTGCTTGTGCGGCTTGTGCTTGAGCTTGAGCTTGCGCTTGTGCGTGCTTGTTGTGCGGCTTGTTGTTTTTGGAGTGCCTTTTGGTGGGCAGCTTGTTGTGCATTTTGCAACATGATGGAGAATGAATTGGTCGTGTTGTGCTTTGGCGGTGGGATTGGTGGTGGAGCAGGAATCATGCCAACTGTCGTGGCGGGTGGAGGGATTGTGGTTGTGACTGTGATTTGGGTTGTGGGCGGGGTGGTTGAGACAATTGGTCCTTGATGAGGCATGCTTTGGGAGACTTGAGGACCAATGATGCATTAACCGTGGTGACAGGAATGGTTGCGATTTGTTGTGAGGATATGGGCAAAAGAAGCGGGTTCAAAGTGGTGGTCAGATTGCTTGGATTAGCAAAATTTTCGATGGTTAAAGGTGGAAGACCTATTCCAGGAGGCGATGCAGATGTGAAAGGAAGTGGGGGAAGGGATGACGCACCACTTTGGAAAGAGAAGGGATTGATAGCTTCTGTCGTTCCGAGCAAACCAACTTCCTCATGCGGTGGGGGAGTTGGTATGTTCAATTGATAAGCTGGTGTGGCATGAAATGAGGATGAACCAACGGGATTATGAAATGTGAGTGGGATGTAAGGGTGAAATGAGTTTTCCGGAATAAATGTAGGGGTGATGATTGCTTCTTCATTAGCCACAAGGCGGTGTTCTTGCAATTCTTGGAACATGGCACTCCCCTTGTTCACAATCGGGGAGGTTGGTGTGATGATTGAGGTGATGCAAGGTACTTCTTGATTGATGTTTGACAACGGGGATGCAACTGCACTAGTGCTTGTGTTAAGGCTGGGAGGGGGCATGTCCCCTCCTCTTTCTATTGAATTTATGCATTTGAACATAGCACTAACAATTTTATGGTTCTTAGGATTTTGAATCATTTCCATGATTTCCTCTGGTGTCATCCCTATGTCTTCATTTATGTCGTCCTCTTGATGACTCTCCTCTTGAAGATTTTGTGATGATACGGGAGAGTTGTTTGGGGGATTGCTTGATCCTGCTAGGTTCACTTCGATATTTAGATGACTCATGTCCATAGAAGTTGATATGTCTCTGATATTCTCCATGTCCTTCTTGTGTTGAGATCTTGTTTGGACCATAAAAAATAGGGATTTGTTCGATCCTAATCCTTTAAGTCCAAAAAGAGAAGAACTAGGGTAGATAAAAGATCAAAGATGGTGATGATGATGATGGGTTAAAATGGATGAGATGAGTGAATGAAACCTTTGGAAAACTTTTTGAATGTATGTGCTAAACTTTGAAAGGGCTTTTGATTTGATTTGAATGTGATAATTTGACTAGATGCGTTAAGTCAAACAAGATTGGTTGTGAAGTTGTTTTCCCTAGGAAGTTGTGTTATCCTAAGGGAACTTGCACAAAAATGGATGAATTGACAAAGTGTGTTATGCCAATGTTTTGGAGAACTAATAGACTTTAAGAAGTTGTGTTATCTCAAAGAAAATTTGTTCAATGATTTGAGACTATGTTGGCTAAGTGTGTTAAGCCAAGATACGATGATGTTGATTTAGCCCTCTAAGTTTAGTGTGATGTTTGACTCTAGAGTTCTCAAAAAAGGTTTGATGATGAAATGAGACTTTGATTTGATGGATGAATGAAGGGGAATGACAACTTTGATCTTGAACCTTAACCTAGATGTGACTCTCTTTCTACAAAACCTCGGTGTTGAAGAACACGCTTGACTTCCTATGGGAGAAATGCAAATCTTTGAAACAATTCGGGATTTTGTTGACAATAAAATGCATATAATGCTGGATTGTTCCTTGAGGCTTTTCTGTAAAAGTTATAAACCAATCTTTCCCTGAATTCGAAAAGTCTCTCAAGACGCTCCTCACGAGCTTTTAGACTAAGCTTTTTGAACTTTGGTTTTGGGATTTTGATCTTGCGGGAAATCATGTTAGAAAACACATGTGTAATCGAATTTGTCTTTTTATCTTGGTTAAATGAGGTTCTTTTTATCCAAGACACTTGCTTGCTTAGGTTTTCAAACTATATGTCTAATGTCCCATTCTCTTTCTCATCCCACAATGTCCTTTGTGTGGAAATCGAGGAAAATAGGGCAAAAGTTCCTTATGTTTATCCTTATTGGAAACAAATGATGATAGAATTTGCACACTTAGAAACCTCTAGGAATGTGATTCCTAGGGAAAGCAAGAGGGGGCAAGTTCGTCAATAGGTATTTGTTCCCCACAAGGTGTTTGAAATTTCAAGGTTTTTGTGTATGTTTGTTTTCCAAATGTTTTCAAGATCAAGCAATGTGTTTTTTCCAAGCACTTTCACACTCCTAGGTTGATGAGACAATACCTTGTTGGGTTCCCACTTGGATAAATCCAGCTGCGCATATCTTGTGCGAATGGCTAAATGCTTGACCACACTGGCTCCCCTCCACGACACTCACTTATTCGGGTCAGCCAAGCATTAGTACCCATGAATCTCCCATGGCATACTTTCCATTTCCACAACAAGACCGCATGTTATGTGGGGCGGCTTCAGAGGACATGACCTCTTGCACCAACAAGATAGATAAGGTTTTGGCCAATTTCTAAACAAGGGGTTCTAATTCGGGCATTCCGTTCGTGGGGGATTATCCAACGTCGGCGAGAGTCCATTGCTGTCCATCTCGTCGGAATAATCCTCGTGATATTGGCCTTTGTTCCAATATCCACACTTATATCCGGGTGGAAGTCGCTTGGCTTTAGCGTGTTCCCGGTTGGGTCGTTCCCTTGGGTGATTACTTTTTCCCACAAGGCAGGCCCTCTAAGATAAACAATAAGCGAGCTAACATATCCCGTCGTTCACACAACCTTCGTTGAAAAACAAAGGGGAGAACCTCCGCAATATATCGTGCTCACACTCGCATGTTTTGTTCAATTTTAAAATGCCCAAATTGAAGTGTGGAGGCAATCTTTTATGCAACTTAGGGTCACCAAAAAGACTTTTGATTCTCAAGATCGCTGTGAAGCGCGAGAGAAGCGCATACGCCTTTTTAAATGACACTACTTTGCAAAAAAGTTTACAAAACACAAAGTACACATGTTCAATTTTAAATTCCTCAAAGCAATTATGAGTTCGTTTTAAAAGCACCAATTGAAATGTGAAGTTGCTTTGTTCAATTTTAATCCCAAATTGAAATCTAGTAAGTGTCTAAGGTTCAATTTTAACCAACTTTGAAAAGATCAAGCCATTGATTGATTTTAAGCCCAAATTGAAAGGTGAGTTAGATAAAAACAGAAAAAAAGGGTAGTAAATGGAAGCTCTAAGATTGTCAAATCAAGCATTAAAAAATGCTATTTTCCAAGTTTTGTTCTCAAAAATCTTTAATTCCACTCTTTTCGCCTTTGTTTTCGTTTGATGCCAATCTTGATGTTTCAACCTATTCTATGATGGATTGGTGCCCTCCATGAAGATGTGAGAGAGCCCTTTCCCAACCCTTTTCCAAGCTAAATGAGATAGACAATGAGTTGCTATGAGCTCAAGTTGCCTATAGTTTAGATACCTTCAAAGTGTGTTGTAGAAATGAGAGAAGATGCATTGCTTTTATAGAAGAAGTTGAGAGAAGAGAGGCCAAGTTTAGCCAATGTGGGACTAAATCCCCTCCAATAGAATAGAGCCACTTGGCATGATGGGATTGGTCAAAGCTTGTGCAAGTTTTGGCCAATGTGCCCATTCAAATTTGAAAAAATGTCAATAAATGCATGTTGTTGAGGGTTTTGGGGGGAATAATCTTTGTTCAAAAAAGTCAAAGATGAGAGTTATTGAGGGAAAATAACTCTTTTTAATAAATCAATAAATTGATTTATTGATGCAAGTGGGTGGGTTAGTTAGGAGTTTGGATTTGACTCTGGTTGAGTCAAAAGCTGGAGAATGATAATCATGATTAGAAGTTAATTAATGTAGATTAATTAAATTGGAGGATATTAAGAGGTGACATTTGATAAATCAAATGAGAAGAACTTTAAGGATTTGATTAAATAATTTAATTTATTTAATGAACCTTAGGAAATTAATCAATAAATTGTCTTAATTGATTAATAGGAGAATTTGATGCACGATGTTATTTTTGCATGTCTACAAAAGGTAATTGCACTTAACATACAAGAAATATAAGAGAGAACACAATAATAAATACAAGAAATAATAGGAAAAACAGAATAGCACAATAAATTAGAAGCCAATTACTACACTTGTGCCCATACAAACTACATCAAACACTACACATATCCCAAATATAGCCACTATCAAATATTTTGTGGGGTTAGATCATGATTGAGTAAGTTCTACTATTCAACCAACTAAGGAAAACCCCCAAAAGTCCCTACAATAATAACATTTCCTACATATTACATGTTGAAGGTAAGTTGTAAATTTGCAATGGATGAACATGTTGTTGTATAGGACAACACTTTAACTAAAGAACACTAGCATGTTATAAGGGATGAAAATGCACATGATGTTGCCATGAGAACACATAAGTAGTAGGAGGGAAGACAAAGGAGATATGGATAGTATTGATACCAACTTCTAATCTAGTGTAAGCTAAAACCAAAACTAAAATAAGGAAACACCAACTACTACAAGCGATTGAACTTCGCTAAGCTTATTCTCTTGTTATGCATTTTTTACAAGAAACCTCTTCTCCTTCAATTTATGAAAGTATTAAACATTATATTATACTTTTTGTTTCTAGTAAATTCTAGATTAAATATAATGAATAAAAGAGTAATCAAACATTATCTCTATTTCCCCCTTTACACCCTGTTTTTTCTTCTTAAAATGGATCTATATATTTCATTTCTTTTGTCATGTTAGTGTTTTGTATTTTCCAACATTAAGAATTCTAACTACCATTTTTTATTATGGTTTGATGTTATGTCACTCTTGACATAGTTTTCATTTCAATTGTTATGGCTATTTGTGCCAATGATCTCTATAAATTCTTTTGTCTCTTTAGTTTGATCCAAAAAAATATTTTCTTGTCTTAACTTCACTATTGACTAGACAATTTTAGAGTATGGGAGAGGAAAAGAAAATAAATTCTATAATTATTTTTATTGATACAAATCTTGATATAATAAATAAATTAGGAACAACTAAGGTTACAATAACATCTATATAAGAGCAACAATAGTTGCCAAAAATAGTAGCTATAGCAATTTGTTAACCAAAAGCTACATCAATAGCATTATTCCATTAAATGCCAATAGAGCACACCAAATTAGCAAACCCAATTATTAAATCCTATGAATATGTGATTGGAAACAACACTACAACTTTTTTAGTCACCGCCAATAAATAGGGCCTAACAACTCAGTAGCAACAAGCATAAATAAATGATTTTTCCACTTGAACATTGTCATCTAAAGACACCAGTGACCACTACCATAAACTTTTACATTCAAAGATCTTTTCACACTGTTGATTTGATAATTGATTTGGGCTAGCTAGAAACCTATTCATTATTATTTTTCAACAAATCATGTAATTGAGAACACATTGAGGTAATTTGAAAAGACATAATAGAGTAAATTTTAGCAATTAGAAAACATATTTGTGCATTTGATTCTCCATAGGTGCACAAGAATAGCATGTCTTACAAGATCAGCAATAGCATTATTCATCTTTCAAAAATCATGTAAAGTCTTTCCAATTCAGGTTATGAGCAAATAAAGTAGGTATGTCTCTAAACGTTGCCAAATTTTATTTAGTCAAATACAATCCCAAATTAATTGTATTATTATTTCGTCAACACAACAAGGTCATTTAACAATCATGCTTCAAAAAACCAACCCATACCCAAACCAAACTATCCACCATTTCAAACACCACATAAAGGATTAATTAAAGTATCTATATAAAGAGGCAAATTAGAATAGCTTCCCCTATCGAGAAGAGTAAATTAGTTATTTAAATTATGCATATATACCATTTTTACTACCTAAGGCGGCATGGAAAATTACCCTAGCCTTTCCAAACCCTCAATAGACTACATACATTTATTACATTTGACCTCTTTAAGAGGAGGGATATCAATTACATCCTCTAATCTCTCCTCGTAACAACAATCAAAAAAGGAAGGAATAGAGTTCAATTATAGAGTTACCTTTAAGCCTGTAGCCAAATCCTTAATTGCTCTCATCAATATACCTCATTTTGATGTTGGAGGTCCTCAATATCATTGTGGAGCAAGTGTGCACAAGTTGTGATTGAGAGCATGGATATGTAGCTAAGGGATTCTATCATGTCAAACATGTTCCTAAAAATCCTCTTGAATGATCTATTTCCAACAACATATAGGCATGGTTTCTCGAATTCCAACACCCAATTCCTCATCAACCTCTTTTTCCAACTCTTAAACCTAAGTACCCAAATTTACAATTCTAGATTTTTAATTTTCTTCTCGAAGAAAGAAAGAAAAAAAAAAAACATTTCCTCTCCGTATACCCTCAATTGCCTCTACCTTTCATTACTATTACTCCCTATCTCTCCCAATCTGCTATATCCATTTTCACCATTCTCCTAAATACCACCACCTCACTCTAGCTCACTCTATCATATACCATCTATTAAACTAGATGGTGTTACCTCCTCTACCCACCATTTTGATCCCATTTGTATGTCATCATTAAGTATCCCTTCTCTCTCATGCACCCTCATCATGGGATTAAACCTTGGGCCTTCTCATACCACCCACTCCTTATCCATCTAATTGGATGAATATATAAAGTAAAAAATAATTAAAACCCAAATTGTTATATGCAATAGTGTAATAATTTATGTCTTAAATAGTCAAATTTAACTCAAAGTCAAAAAATATTATCTAATATGAATAACCCTATCAACAATGCAACTCAAAGGAAAGACCCTATTTTTCCATGCAAACCCATTTGAATCGTTAAATTAGCAAACTCAACCCATGAAACAAGCAAACACCAAAAACAAAAGTCAAATCTAAAAGATTTTTATCTAATATGAATAACCCTATCAACAATGCAACTCAAAGGAAAAACCCTATTTTTCCATGCAAACCCATTTGAATTGTTAAAGGAGCAAACTCAACCCTTAAAACAAACAAACACCAAAAACAAAAGTCAAAACTAAAAGTTTTTTTGGGCAATGCAACATTTGCACACATACAAGCATTCTATCAACAATGCAACTCAAAAGAAAAACCCTAAAAACAAGCAACCAAGATCAACAAAGTTTAAGCCAAAACATTTTTGGATGACAAAATTGCACTCAGCATAAGATGTGCTTTTGCATCAAGGTAGTACAGATATTATAAAAACTACAATAAACTAATAGAATCCAAGACAATAAACAAAAAAGATTCTTATAAAGTGAATTCCAAGAGGCTCCAACAGATAAATAAAAAATATAGACCATAGAATAAAAAAAAATTTCAAGTAAACCCAAGAAGATAGATTTTTTCATCCATTAGAGTTCATTAATTGACGAACTAGGAAGACCAACAAATCACTACGGGTGGTGACCAAATTTGTCGGTACATCGATCCTAGAAATTGCACATCTCGGATATGGTTGAGCATCATCGTTTGGATATAAGCATCATCTCTTTTCTCTTCACACTGTAAGAAACGTTACTGTTTATGATGCAAATACTTTGTTTATTGCATGATATTTTTTGAATCCTCCTGGATTTCCATCCATCAAATTTCATACGACAACCAAGATGTTACATCCAACTAACCTTCTAAAACCCTAGAGGGAGTTTTGCCTAGCTTTTACTGAAAATTGATTCTCGAACAAGTTGTATATTGCCAGTCAAGTTGTATAAGGTTCTTGGTATACACCTCTCTAATATTTAGTTAGATATCTAAATTGACGCAAGAATGTTTTAACCAAATCTTGAAGGTGTTATTTCTTTCTATAGATATAAAATAAGGAATCCATGTTGAATATATTAGAAAAAAAACTTAAGTTTAGGAATATTGAGGAAATGGAGAAGCTATTTTTTTCAATATTCCTTGGCTTTCTAATCATCTCAAATTGAAAATGAAAACCATGAGAAAGGTGATGCCAAGTGTGGACCAAAATTCAAGCTTTTCCTAAGATTAAATTAGGGGAATTGTCAATATATACAAATCAGAACCCTGTTCTTCAGAGAGCGTCAGACGAGTTATTATAAGCCAATTGGCTTAAATTACATTAAAAACATCCAAACATTGAAGAATCAGGCAATTTATATTGCATTTATGAAAGCTGATCCAATACAATGGGGTCATTGGCAAGAACCTGTCAGATAAGAATGAATGAATAATAATACATTCACCTGACCTTATGAGAGCATTTCTATCAACAGCAAGTGCTCAGGAGGTGAAATCATTATGAGACAGTATACCCACTAACTCATTTCCATTAAGAGAACAAAAGATGAAAAAGCCGATAATTAGAACAGTGTCGAGGGGTTAGGAATGTGAATTGAAGGAAATGGTATTGGTATGAAAAGTATTGGTTGCAACCATCATTAACCATGCCGTTAATTGGGATGTTTCCGCCGCAGCGTGGGTTTCTTATAGAAAAGTCTGTTTCGTTTCTTCAAACGTTCAAATGGATCCACCCAATTCTTGTCTTCTTTCACAGCTTGATCCCAACGTCGCCGAAAAATTTCCAGTTCAGCTGAAGACTGCCTTCTTATCTGCCAGCCATGCAATTGAATAGAAAAGTTAGTCCACAGTTACGGTGTAACACCTGTTTTCCACTCACAAATGAAGATGAAAACTTGGTACTATAAATAAAACACAAAATATTTGTTATGCCAATTTTCATAACAAATCACTACAGGACAGGACAGATAAGGAAGAATAAGTAAATATCACAATAAAGACTTCAGGTTGAAGAAAATAAGAAATAGAGCATTGGCATAGTAAAATGTACATGTGAAAACCACATAGCTTGGTCAGCACAAAAAACAATTTGATACAGAATATTGATTACAACCTTCTATAACCAGCAACAATAAACCTAACTGATTTGAGCCTGAGCTTTGCAAATATCGTTCCCTATCATTTGATTGGTCTTGCTAATGTACATATTGGGATTTGAGACAAATGGAGATGGCATAGTAAGTGGTTGTACACCCCTAACACTTCGTGTAATTACACATGATGAGATTATCAACTGACCAACTCAGGACATACATAACCCATGCGTAACCTACCTTTTTTAGCAGGTTGCAAAGTTGGAAGTGGCATTCCTTTCTTATTTATGTAATTGAGCAATTCAGTTCATCAATCATTCCAGATATGCTCATTTCTACTCTATTTGCTGTTACCACATGCACTGCTACTGCTTTGTCATTGGAACTGTGTTTCCGGTAGCAGAATGTAAGTAAATACCATTACAACTGGTTTGAGGGCAGCACTTTGTGTGACAATCATGCAGCACCAGGAAAAGAAGCACAGATGGCAGTGGCAGATGTGAGTTTATTTGGGTAAATTTTCATGCAGAAGTTTGTCCTGTCCATTTTGTTTATTCACTAGTTGTCGGGTAACATCTTGTCCTCCTACCTTTTTGGCCTCAGCAGACCCTAGCCAGACATTCTCTCAGACCAGCTGGAATTTGGTGTTTCCGAGTGCACCAAAACATCCACATAACAAAAGAATTTACTCTTATGGTTTTCCAGACTTCTGGACATACTTGTCATTGGATTTGTCTTGTTAAGATAATAGCCACGATGTCTCTTGATCCATTTCAAGGCCTGAAATGATACATATACACAATTTCGCTGGGAAAGGAGTACGCACAAGGATACAGTTCTCACCTTCTGGAACCTTACGGAAGAACACAACACACAAAGTAACAAAAAAGAGGAGTTTGTTGGAACACATTTTCATCTTTATTAAAATCCAATTGTAAACGAATCTGTTGCAATTTCCTCGAGAACAGTTGATTTGCCCTACTTTCACAATTTCTAATTGACATAACAATGTAAAATTAACCACCTTTAGCTTTCACCCAAAGGCACTTTTGTATGGTGGTGGGGTGGACAATGGTTTCTTTTACTTCTACATGCGTAGACATGGATAATGCTTTGTCCTGGCCATACATCGGTTTGGCTATGCAATGAATAGGCTACTTTGGTTTTCATTTGGATGGGACATTATGTAGTTTTTCTTCACGTTCAAAGAAGAAAAAATGATGGCCATCATGTGCTGAGTAGGGGTAACATTTTTCTTGTGCCCCACAATCATTGTCTGTCGGTTGCCTCCTTATGAAACATCGCATATAGAGATTTAAAGAACACAGTGGATCACATCTTTATGACACATGGCAAACAAAGACTTGAGAAGTGTGTGGGACTCCTTGTCCTCATGACCCATGGCAAACAAAGATTTAAGAAGCATGCAGATCTTCTTGCTCTTATGTCTTAGAGTTTTCAGAGAAGCCTTCGGTCTATATCAATAAAGCATCTTTAAGGAACTTTTGGAACCTCAGAGCAGTAGGCCTGTTTTTGACATCAAAAGAATAATGAAAAATAGGTATACAAGATATTACCCACCTCAGATCTGGGGTCAACTTTTCCCCAACTCGTTGCCTGCAGAATAAAATACTAAAATGCTTGAGAATGGCTCAAAGTAATGCATTTGACAATAGCAAGATATTTTACCTAACAAATACACTGAAAAGAACAATAATTGACTGCAGAAAGTGTATATTGGTCATAGCTTCTGACCAGAAACATTAAGATCACATTGAATACATATATATAAATCTGTTCAAATGAGAAAATTAAAAAGAAAGTTTAGTGGTAAAAGTATATTGCAATTCATACCTTTGTGTTAGAGCGTTGTGCAGGTGCAATTGCAAGAGAACTCTGCATGTCATTTGTTCAGAATAGATGTGTTACGAGAGTGAATATGTATACTATATATATATTAATATTGACAAATACATTATGTATCAGTCCAGTGAATAAAACATTGCACAGTACAGCCAAAAGTTCAAAATGCTTCTAAAAGATTCATTTAGGACTAAAAATTAAGGATGGCATTTGTTTAACATAGAAAACAGAAAGAAATTCAGTATTAATATATATATGAAAATTAGATTTGTATATGTACGACTCCATTTGGACCCTGCTGAAAAACACGGTTTGAAGTTTATCACGGTCTAAGAAAATAAAGTCAAGTTTCCTCTTAATTCCCTCTCTGCTCCCCAGTTTATTGATGGCAAATGCTTCTTCCAAAACTTAGTCAAGTTTATTTGACTTTTATGAACTCCCCACCACATCCCTTCTAAGTTAGCAGTTCAAGTTCAGGTACACTGATACGGCATAAACAAGATTAGTTTAGGTTCTTTTGGGGTCACCCATACAAAAAACATATTTCCAGCCTAAAACAAGAATTAAATTCAGAATTTACAAGGGTGATTGTTTAAATTTCCAAATTTTAAAATTCACATTTTGTTGACTAATCAAAAATTGAAGAAAAAGGATATTAAAATAGAAAATAAAGAGTGATATGTTTATCTCAGTTTTTTTTTTTTGCAAGACATGGAGACAGTAAATTAGTATTGAAGAATAACAACTTGCAAAGTGTGAACAAATTTGATGGTCAAGACTCAGCATCACTTCATGGTGGGAATCTAGAGTTAGTCATCTGGAAAAAATCTAAGCAATCAACTTATCATTGGATTTGTATTTTGAAAATTACTGCATAGATATCCTGCTTATGAATAGTGCCCAAAACTGATAAGTGTAATCTAATCTGAATCCAGGGATGAAATTTTTGGGGAAAATTGCGGGAGATGAAGTTGTTAGCAAATCCACATACTGCTAAAAAGTAAAATCTCTGTCACAAGGTTCATATTCGTATTCATGTTTTGTGAAGATCAAATTCAGCAAAGATAATTTTTGCCAAAAAGAAAATGTGATTAAATTCAACTAATATATATAAATTTAATCTAAATATTTCAAACATATTAAAATAAAATTACTTAAATATATAAATAAATATATATATTATAAAATGTTTATAATACCTCCATAAATATATTAAACATATATAGGGTTTATGGTCCATTCGTTAACAAGCAAGATC